>CM046035.1:26495315-26800315 GCA_025215565.1 Flaveria ramosissima
CCGATTGAACTCAGTCGCCCCTCCATTCGTACGACTGAACCAACCCATTCGCATTGTCCATCCGCATTTGCCCAATCGCACAGTTGTTCATCCGCATTAGTCCAATCGCACATTGACCTATCCGCATTGGTTCAATCGCACGACTGGCCCATTCGCACCTCTCCATTCGCACGAGTGAATAAGTCTTAAGTTAAAATTTAAAGTTTATAGAAATGGAAGATCAGTATTCCGTGTTTACTGCCGGTAGAGCCTCTCAAATCTAGAACCTTTTGCTTCTGGAAAATGAAATAGGGAATCACAATAAGCCCCTAAACTTATAACGTTAGATGATTACCCACAATGGAAGCAAAGGTTTGAGATTTATCTAAATGGAGTTGATCCCAATATGTGGGAATCAATCGAGACAGGTTATAGCATGCCGGTTGGTGTTGATGGTGTTAAACTTACCTTGGATGGCATGACTGATAGCCAGAAGGTGAAGTATAATGCTAAGAAGAAAGTGTATGCTCTATTGACTCAGTCGATACCTAAGGATATATTCCACAAGTTTTCTGAGCACACACAAGCAAAGAAGCTATGGGAAGCCTTGGAGAAATGATACAACGGGAATGCATCATTGAAAGCTCTAAAGGCAAAGGCTTTGAAGAAGGAGTTTGATAACTTCTCTTCAATGGGTAAAGAGAGCTTGGATGATGTCATAGACAGATTCTACCATTTAATGAGTGAGTTGCACGCTCATGGAGTTACAACGTCAATGGAAGATAAGGTCTTAAGCTTTGCCAATGGTCTGCTAGAGAAGTGGGACTCGTTTGTGTCTAATTTGAGACAGAACAACTTACTGGCAAAATGAGACATAAACGACTTCATCCTGAAATTGAGGGAAGAGGAACTGAGGATGAAATACAGGTCACAGAAAGGATCCTATGACAAGAATCCTTCACTTTATAAATCCTCTTCAACTTCAACAAGTTCAAGAGCACCACTTCAAACGGCATTTTGTCTAGTTCAACCGCTCCTTCTACAGCTTTAGGATCTGAAACGTCAGGGTCATCTACTACCCAATATATCACACCAGAAGCAAATGCTACGAAGTTGTAGACCGAGAATCTCGAGAATATCACTTTGGAGGTTGCAAAGGAGCATATGGACCTTTTAGCTACGGTCATTCATTCTTATGATGGTAAAGTTGCAGGAAAGATCGGAAATTGCCATCTGGCTGATAAGGATTACGAGCAAGTGGACGAGAATGAATTAGAAATAATGGACAATATGTGGGCTTTAGCAAGTGCTGTTAGGCGATCTAAAAAGTTTGTGAAGAAGACAGGACAGAACTTGATAGCCACAAAGGATACAACCTTTGGTTTTGACAAAACCAAAGTTACTTGTTTAGAATGTGGAGAAAAGGGGCACTTCAAACGTGAATGTGTAAAGCCCAAAAAGACAGGTAATGGGAATCCTTTCTCATCATTCAACCGTCAAGGCAAACCCACGAGTGGAGCTGTTTCATCAAGCAAAGATCCAACGGCTTTGAGTGCACAAAGTGAAGAAGGACAAGATTGGACCTTCAAGTTTGTGTCTCCGGGTGAATCGAACATTGCTAATGTCGATGGTTTGGATTATGACACTGCAAGTGAAGGTGACATTACAGTGGAACTAGGGATGTCAGAAAATGAAGATAGTGCTAATGTGGTCAATCACCTGATTGAAGAAGATATTAGAACGACAAGTTCAGAATCTCGAACATCCGAGGAATAAAACTCTGCGCTGATGGCTGATTCAACCGAATCTTCACAGGTAAGTACCAAAGACCAAATTTTTGAAAGTCATGCTTGTAATGAATGTAATAAGTTTAGAGAAGCATTGATCTTAAATTTTTTAGGTTATTTGATCACAATGATAGCTTAGTAAATGACTTACAACTATGCACAGAAGCTAATCGGATTTTAAAACAAAATGAGTGCAGTTACAAAGGAAAAATAGAACTGTTAAATAAACAACTAAGGGAAACCGAAGTTGTTGCTTTTAATCAAGAAAATGACATAAAGTTATATTTAAACTCCCTAGAAGAAGTGAAGAAAGAAAGGCAGTTTTAGAAGTCGAAGTCAACTCACTAAACAAAAACTGCACAATTGGACTAGTTCTTCTCACATAGTTCAACACTTAGTGAGAGAACAAAATAACGAGGATGGATTGGGTTACAAAGTGGTTCCACCACCACATGAGACCTTTTTGAATGCTAAATGTAGACCAATAAATAACAATCCAATCAAGGATCATGTGGTGTCCACTCCTCTAGTTAGTGATCCAGATTCCACGAGTAAATCGGTGGAATCTGCCGCTAAACAGATGGAGGCTACTTTAAAATCTAAAGGTAAGATGCCTATTGTTAATTTGGATGAACAATTGGAAAAGGTTAAGGTAAAGTCAGGTCCATACATGTCTAATTCTGAATCCAAAAAGACCAAACAAGTTAACCAACCACGTGCACCATGTCTTAGTCCAGATAAACAAAAGGGTAAAGATGTTAAAAACGTTCAAACAATTAATTTTGTTAAAGAAATTAAAACATCTAAACAAGAAGTGTCCAAGCCCAACCAGACTAAAGTCACACCTGTTTCACACACTTCCCCACAGAGACAATTTTCCCAATATATAGAAGGTAGATCATGCTACAATTGTGGAAAAAGAGGACACACCGCTTCTAATTGTCCTTATTATCAGACACCAAGAAAGAAAATTGAACTTTATGATACTGAATCAATATCTTCCAAAAGGAGATCTATTACTCCACCAAAAAGAATTAATGAAACTAAAGTTCAAACCGTAAGCCAGTCGTCTGTTTATCACAAATAGGCCTTACACAAAACTGGCTTATGGAAAGAAAAGTCAAGTTCAGTGTTTAATACTGAGAACACTAAGAAGCATGATCTGCCCTCACCCTCAAATGGACAGTGGGTTGAGTTTATGATGTGTGATTCCTCTGGATCACCCAAGACAATTAAGGCTTGGGTCCCACAACTGATCATTTCCTTTTAATGTGCAGGGTGTCCGTTACAATGCTATCACAAATACCTGGATTGTTGACAGTGGGGCATCTAGGCACATGACGGGGAATTTGTCTCTTTTCAATGTCAAACAAATTAAAAGGGGACATGTATCATTTGCTGGAAATAAAGGAGGATACATCACTGCTCAAGGCGAAGTGGGAAACCAGAAAGTCAAGTTTGACAAGGTCAACTACGTTCAACAATTACAAAATAACTTGCTTTCTGTATCCCAGATTTGTGACAAGGGATACAATTTAGTCTTTGACAACAAGAAGTGCTAGGTGGTAAAGAAGGAGTATGTAATCCCGGAGGACCAAGTCTTAATGTCAGCTTCAAGATATAATGATTTATATGTCTTGGACCTATCAAAGGCCTCCACAACCGATCATCAAGTACAATGCTTCTTTTCCAAGGCAACAGAGAAAGACTCCATCTCCTGGCATAAGAGAATGGGACACATTAATCCACGAAAGATGAATCACTTGATCCAGAATGATCTAGTCCGTGGAGTAAATGTTAAGAACTTCCAATTACCGGATTTTTGTGTCGCGTGTAAGAAAGGGAAACAAACTAAGAAGTCTCATAAGGAAAAGAAGGTTCACTCAATTGACCTACCTCTTGAGCTTCTTCACATGGATCTGTTTGGGCCAGTTAGTACAAAGAGCATTGCCGGCGATTTGTACTGCTATGTAGTTACGGATGATTACTCAAGATTTTCTTGGGTGATGTTTCTGAAATCCAAATCAAAGACATTTGAATCATTCAAGGAGCTGGTAACTACATTGGAGTCACTC
The DNA here is from genome assembly GCA_025215565.1 of Flaveria ramosissima. Classification (NCBI taxonomy): domain Eukaryota; kingdom Viridiplantae; phylum Streptophyta; class Magnoliopsida; order Asterales; family Asteraceae; genus Flaveria; species Flaveria ramosissima. The sequence goes on from CM046035.1 coordinate 26,499,157, forward strand.
TACAAGCTGAAGGTAAGGCAAGTTCGCTCAGACAACGGCACCGAGTTCAAGAACCAATGGATGGAGGCATTCTGCAAAGAAAAAGGAATTGTGCACCAGTTCACATCTGCCTACACTCCATAAATGAACGGAGTAGTTGAGCGAAAGAACAGGAGCTTGATAGAGACAGCAAGAACGATGCTAGCTGACTCGAAACTGCCTATCCAATTTTGGAACGAGGCCGTAGCTAATGCTTGTTACACCTTAAATCGAGTCCTGGTGGTCAAACGTCATGGTAAAACGTGTTACGAGTTGCTCCAACGACGTAAACCTAATCTAGAGTACCTCGAACCGTTTGGTGCACCATGTACGCTGCTTAAGAAAAATCAGTCAGGGAAGTTCAGTGAAAAGGCTGAAGAAGGAATTTTTCTAGGATACAACATACCGAATAAGAGAGTTTACAACAACTCAATGGGTCAAGTAGAAGTGTGGTGCAACGTCGACGTTCAGAGATAAACCACCCTTCCTACTGGAAAAGGACCCGCATTCTTCTTCGATTATGATGGATTTTTGAAGTCCTTCAACATCCTTCTCTCCCCTTCTGATGATGAGTTAGCGACCAGAATGATGTACGATGTCTTAAACACACCGTCGCTAGACTCGACAACATCAGTTCCACACGGGGATTCTTCTACTTCTTTAGGGGGAGCACTTGATGTAAGTGACTCCTCCTCTGACGATGAAGAAGTGGAGACTAAACAGGTGAACCAGGAGGATAGGTTCCTGCTACAGCAAGTACACAAGCATCAAACCCTGATGCCTCTGACACTTCGGAACCTCATACCCCAACAGCTTCAGATACTGAAGCTGTGGTTCACAATCTGGATAATGAGGTAGCTGTTCCCACCACTCCTGGATCCCGGTTAAATGTTTATCATCCTTTGGACAATGTCATTGGAGATGTTCGATCAGGAGTACAGACCAGAAATCAGCTATACTCAGCTGATTATGCCTCAGTCATGGAAAAGGGATATCTTCACGACGGCGCATATCGATGTTTTGTGTCTCATTATGAGCCAAAATATGTTAGTGAAGCATTAAACGATAAGGCATGGGTAAATGCAATGCAAGAAGAACTCATACAGTTCAAGAAGCTAGGAGTATGGACCCTTGTGGACAGACCAAAAGGTGCTAAGGTGATTGGCACAAAATGGGTCTTGAAGTGCAAGAAAGATGACCAAGGGGTCATAATAAGAAACAAAGCTCGACTTGTTGTTCAAGGATTTCGTCAAGTCGAGGGTATTGATTACAATGAAGTGTTTGCACCTATGGCGTGAATGGAAGCAATCCGTATCTTCCTAGCCTATGCATCTTACATGAAGATTAAAGTTTATCAACTGGATGTAAAGAGTGCATTCCTTCATGGTGAAATCCGGGAGACAGTGTATGTCAGTCAACCTGAAGGATTTGAGGATCCATATCATCGGGACAGAGTTTACAAACTAGATAAGGCTCTCTACGGGCTCCACTAAGTCCCAAGAGCATGGTATGAAAAACTCTCAACTCATCTTGTGAAACACAGCTTTCGCAGAGGAGTGATTGAGTGTACACTGTTCATCAAAGAAAAGGATGGTGACTTACTGCTAGTTCAGATCTATGTTGATGACATAAACTTTGGTTCCAAAAACGAAGCATTATGTAAAGAATTTGAAGCAGTAATGAAAGCTGAATTTGAGATGAGTGCCATGGGAGAGATGAAGTTCTTTCTCATGTTACAGGTGGATTAGACATCAAAGGGGATATTTCTACATCAGACCAAGTATGTAGGCGATATTCTCAGTCGGTTCTATATGGAGAATGCTTCGGCAGCTGGGACTCCACCGGCTACAAACCACGATGAAGCACTTGACGAAAATGGTGATCTGGTGGATGCCACCATGTACCAAGGAATGATCGGATCCTTCATGTACCTCACTGCATCACGAGCTGATATCATATACGAGACGTGTCTTTGTTCTAGATATCAGGCGAAACCGAAAGTCAACCATCTCATAGGAGTTAAAAGGATATTTCGTTATCTGAATGGTACTCCAACACTCGGGTTGTGGTATCCTCATGAGGATGACTTTGAGCTTACAGCGTATAGCGATTCGGATTATGGCGGCTGCAAAATGAATTACAAGTCAACATCTGCAGGATGTCAATTTTTTTGGAGAAGATTAGTCACCTGGCAATGTAAGAAGCAGACCTTCGTTGCTCTGTCAACATGAGAAGCTGAATACATTGCTGCTGCAAGTTGATGTTCATAAATCATCTGGATTCAACAGCAAATGCACGACTACGGTTTGAAATTCTCTAACACTCCTATCTTTGTTGACAATTCTGCTGCTATAGCCGTAACTAATAATCCTGTCCAACATCCTAAAACTAAACACATTGGAATTAAATATCACTTTATACGTGATTGTTTTGAAAGGAATTTAATCGATGTTGTTAAAATTAATACGGACTTTCAACGCGCTGACTTCTACACAAAAGCGTTTGATAAACCAAGATTTTTATATTTGTTAGAGGTCAACGGCGTGAAAAGAAATGTGAAGTGATTTCAGAAGATGACAGTATATAGTCCGACGAGTAGAGTAATTTTTTATTTTCTTTTATTTTTATTTTATTTTATGTTATTTTATTTTATTTTATTTCTTCGCCTATTAAAATTCTAAACGCAAAAACATTTTCGGTTTTAGAATTTTAGGGGGAGAATAGGTTAGATTAGTATTAAATTAGTTGTTTTGTTTAATTACTTAAAAAAAATAGAAAAAGGGGGAGAAGGACAGCTTAGCTAAAAGAATAGAAATCAAATCTGTGATACTGATTTAACGTATTTGGAAAATGATAGTACACGGGGAACAGAATATTTGGGACTTCAAAAAATTTAAATGATTAAGATGCAAAATTCAAAGTATAAATCTGAGAAGTTTAAGCAAAATAAATGGAAAAATGATAGTAAAACTAGTATGTTACTAAGGTAACATAGAGAAAGTAGACCTAGAGGTTGCAGGTTCATTATATGATGTGTCGGTATATTCAACACAATAGATGAGTAGACCTCACTAGTGACTTAAATTCAAATTAAATTGTTCAACTTGTTGTGGGTACCCATCTTATCCCTGGTTAACACAATCAATGTCATTCCAATAAGGGGTGACAAGCAAATAAACGCCACAAATGTGTGCGGATGACTAAAAAAGAGCTAAGCACGAAAAAAAATGTGTAAGCGCTATCAAACTGATAACAAATGTTATTGGTGCGTTACGTGCAAAAAGTAAAGAAAATTTCTCTCACAAGAAGATAGGTTGTGTGCCTCTTTGTTGTGCGATGGCACTGATCTGAGGATAAGCATAACCTAAATATTCTAGAATTCATTGTTGTTTGCACCTCTCTGCTGTGCGATGGCACTGACCTGAGGCTTAGCATCTCTTTGAAAGCTCTTAGAATAGTTTCTTCTTGTTAAAACACCCGTAGACCGCTCAAAAATCTCTTGAGGAATGTTGATTACCATATAAGTGTGGGATCCACAAATGCTTGTTGAAATAATTAAACCTTAATTCATCACCAATGAGTGTCAAAAATCTGTGTATGGATTTAAGAGGACAAGTATACTGACAATCATCGTGAGCTGCAACTCTTGAAAGTCAAAATCATTGTGTGCATCTTGTAGCTCTAGTATGATTTCCTAAAATTGTTGTTGTCTATCAGTGAAAACAAGGATCAAGCATCAAAATTGTTTGTTAAAGTGTCCCAAGTGAGTCTGATATACCTTCATGATTCCAAAATGAATCGTACCAGAAATGATTAACTGGAATTGAAGCTATGATGTCCATGAAGTAAAATCAATTAGTACTATTCTAATAGGTCGTATTTCATCTCTAATCAAAAAATACAAAAATATGTCTTGTTATTGTTCTTAATTTCAAAGTAGTTCTGTTTAGTTTTAGTAAATTGTAATGTAAGAGTCGGACTCAACAACTCGTCGTAATCTGTGAATCACTCACTCAAAAGGGTCACGTCTGAGGTGACCAAAACATTGAAAATTAAAAATGAGTAACGTCTAAGTATGGACCAGTCGCACGACTGGACCATAAGTATGGACCAGTCGCACGAATGGGGCAAGAATATGAACCATTCACACGATTGGATCACAAGAATGAACCAATCGCATGAATGGAGGTGACCGAATGAGTCAGTCGCACGACTGAAACCTAATCGCACGACTGAAGGTGACCGACTGAGCCAATAGCAAGACTAAGCTCCAGTCGCACGAATGAAGAAGGCGAATGGATCCAGTCAACCGACTGAAGACAGAATCAGTATAAATAGGGCTAAAGTCGGTCGCATAGCTTCATCACCCCTCAATCGCCCTAAAATCGCCCGAAAGTAGCGACTCTCTGCCAAAATTTGATTAAGTCGATTTCCCTTCCCCATTGTGTTACTGACAAGTTGTTACATCATCTACAGGTAATAAAAGATCCAAATCGCACAAAATGCATGATGAAAACAAACCCTAACAGGCCTAAATTGTTTAAAATCAAGAAATAAGTCATAATCCACAAACAGACCATATAAACATGCAAATTGGTTAAAATTAAAGACATAATGTGTTAACTAGAGTTCCTGCAAGTCTAAAGAATCTAAACTCAATGTTTAACTTCCAGTTTTGACCTAGATTCAGGATTAAAGTGTCAAACAGAGAGGTATGCGACTGGTCCCTTCGAATGAACTTCAATCGCACGATTGAACTGGGCAGTGATTCAATCGGCCGAATGAACTAGACGAATGATTCAATCGGCCAAATGAACTAGGCGTATGAGCTCAGTCGCCCGGTTGAACTCAGCCGCATGCTCAGTCGCCCGATTAACCTCAGCTGCATGCTCAGTTGCACGATTGAAGCCAGTCGCGTACTCAATCAACTGACTGAACTCAGTCGTATGGTTCAATCGCACGATTGAACCAGACTGATTTCAAAACAGTTTAAGTTTCAAGTGTTTCTGTTATGGATTGATCTAATGTTTATGTTTCTTATGTTATAGAAACATGGCGAAGAGGTGGACTCTCAACACCAAGCACAACATATGTGCTCACCTTGATCCTACATCCTGGAACGCTGCTGAGTTCTCGAGGATTATAGATTTTCAGCGCCAATCACGGATCTTCAAGGCTATCTCCACTCCGTATACACCTTACTGATCCATCCAACAGTCCTTTTGGGAAGGTGCATCGGTTGACAGATCTACTGAGCCGTACTGTATACACAGCACCATTTGTGGGCAAGAGATAGAGGTGACAGCAGCAGACATACGACGTGTTCTGGACCTGGGTGATGATGCTGCTCACCCAACCAGCTTACACCCCTTGATTGTTGGAGGATGTTTTCTCAGGATGAAGTACTCTTGGGACATAAACGCAGGGGTGCTGAACAAAAGCAACTTGTGTCCCCAGTTAAAGTACTTAGCACACGTGATTCTCAAGTGCATTGCATCAAGGATGGGTGGATTCTATGACCTCTCTGACCAAATTAAGAATGCCTTTTTGGAACTGGTACTAAACCACCCCTTCAGCTTCTCCAATATGATCTTCACGTACCTGATTGAGAACCTTGAGGCTAAAGTGAAATAGAGCTTCTGCATGTACCCACGGTTCTTACAGCTGATTATTGACGAGAAGCATCCGTCAGTGCCTAAGGAGAAAGAAGATGTTGTGGTGCTTGAGGTGGTGGATGATACCACCTTAGGCAGGATGAAGGTCTACCGAGGCAAGCAGGTGAAGCCCCTGGTGAGGAGGTTATTTGGGCATCTGGCCCGGGAGGATTATGTGGCGCCAGCTAGGAGGAAGTGGCGCCACGACGATAGTGACTTGGATGTTGAGCAGATTGCTCTACCCTCCGATGACTTCGACGGTGATGACCATGATGCTGATCAGGGAGGTGATGGTCAGGGTGGACCCGAGTCTGCTCCTATTCACCCTGATTTCCAGATGGAGGAGGGGGAGTCTAATGAAGAGTCTCTAGTGCGAACGGTAGGGAGCCAGGTCATAGCCACGGAGCGAGGACTAAGGGCAGTTGGTGGACGTCACGGGGAGTGACGGGATGCTGATATTGCGGATACAGATCCATCTTATACCCCGGACCCGCCCAGCAGCCAAGGGGGAGCCATTGTGTCTAAGGGCTCGAGGAGGAAGAGAATGGCTCACCATTATGGCAAAAAGGGGAAGAGACCAAGATTTACAGTGACCACATCCACTCCCATTGCCACTGCCACCACTACTGCCACAACCACCACCACATCCACCACAGCTACCACCACCACTACCACAACCCCCACTATCACTTCCACACTCCCAACCACCACCACTACAGCCTACCCTTTACCACCCACTCATATCCCACCACCCATATTCACCACATCTACCACCACCAGCCAACAAGCTGGTCCCTCATCCCACACCACCTTCACCACACGACCCACTCTACCCTCAATTGGGGTAGAGGAACAACTGGCTGCACTTAACCGCATGGTACTGAAGTTGCTGGCTGCTGACGAAGAAAAGGCTGCTCAACTAAGTCAACTTGTGGAGCTAAATGCTACCCAAGCACAACAGATTTCTCAGCAAGCACAACAGAACTCCCAACTCCAAGAGCGAAATGACCAATCAGTGAAGAGAATAAGGGAATTTGAGGCCTCAAACAAGACGATCATGCTCAATCTGAAGGGATCAGAAGATGAGCCTCTGAAGATTAGAAAGGGTGATGATGATGATGATGATGATGATAATGATGATGAAGATGATGATAGTGATGATGATGAGACGAGTGAAGATGAAGGGCCAAAGGGAAAGAAGGATGATGATAGTGATGAAGAAGGAGATGCAGCTGCATCTGCCTCAGCTCAGGGTCAAGAGAGAAGGACAAAGAGAAATCAAGACCAAGGAGCATCAGCCTCTACCCCACCTACTAAGAAGCCAGCTATCCAAGACAAAAGTAATGCTTAGAAGTTTATGTATTTGAAAACTTTGTATTTGAATCTTGTATTAATATTATGTAATTAATGTTTATATATTTTTATCAAATGGTTAATTGTCTTGATAAATTACTAATTGTTAGGTGTTTATATGTTTAAATCAAGCAGATCAAACATCTCAACAAGATGAGTATGATGTTGCTCCCCTACAACAAATCAAGTCTCAATTCACAATGATTCTTCATTTTCAAGGGATTGTTAGAAGGTCGGTGAGCTACACTCCTAAAGAAGGAGAAATCATTCATGACCTTATTGATGAGCAGCTTGCTGAGATGTTCAGGCTAAATCCTGACGAGATTGTCAAAGATGCGCCTACTTTTGATGTTGCGAGTGATGACGAGCTCAACGATGTGGATGAAATAGAACTCGAGGATGTCACTGCAGACTACTATCCAGTGTACACTGACCGAGAGGGAAATGTGATCCCCAACTGGGGTGAGACTCTTGGCAGTGCTACATTTGACAAACTGGATGAGGTCGAAAAGGAAACTAAAAAGAATGAAAGCCAAGCCCAAGCCTCGGACACTGATGTTGATATCAAGAAGCCTGAATGGGCGGCTTGTTTTGCTGAGGTACGAGCCCAACAGAGTGCACAGAAGCCGAATGTCTACACCAAGCTATACGAAGTCAAGAAACATCTAAAGGTGTGAGGCAAGATCATTGCATGGGCGTAGTTTGAAGATCTTAACTTGTATGCAGTTAAGAGGGAGAAGGTTATAGAGTACTTCAGATTCCCACACGATCTGAAGACTCTCCCCGGTTTTGAGCTCAACCAGCTGGCGCGCCTAAACTTGTTATACGGTGATCCGAGGAAAATGTCAGGCTGGTTTGAGGCTGCGCTAAGGAAAGAATACCACAACAGGTGGGTAAACTTTAGACCTTAACAACCGAAGAGGTACATCCAAAGGTGTGAAGTGGACCTGATATCTGGAAAGCCAAAGGTGGTGTTGAAGTGGAGTCCTCCACGCACTTTGTCTAAGATTCCCTTACGGGAAATGCCACAGGACTTCACTCCACACTTTAAATGGTGGTATTACGATTGGAGAACAGGTGAAGCGGTCATAGTCTTACAGAAAGAGAGCAAGATGGAAACTATTCGGGTGTTTGACCCTATGTGGCTGACCAACTTGTCTTCAGACGATGTGTATGCATTATACAAGTGGCCTCTATTCTATGACTCGCAAGACATTGTACAAGCCCTCCAGTTCCAAAATGTCATATGACTCTGTTTCGCATTCGAGATACATGCCGGAGTTACAAGAGAGGAAAAGTACAAGAAGTTTGAGGAGCTAATGAAGAATGTTAGACAATGATGTAAACTAGGTCGAAGGGGGAGTTTGTTGATACATATGTACCTAGGTTAGGAGCTTAATGTAAAATGTCTTTCATGTCTTACATATATGTAATGAATGAGTTGAATGAAATGAGATATGTGATTGATGCTTATATTGTTTAATGTTTCATTGTTTATTGTATCATAATGCATATTGAACTAACTATATAGGTTTGTGGTTGTTTACATAGTTCTTAGTCAAGAATGGTTGAGAAATGTGTTTAAACTTAATCGTATGAAGTATTCATGCGAATGGACCATGCTAATGGACCATACGCATGAACACTTCATGCTAATGGACCAGTCGCACGACTGAACCAGGAGACTTGATCAGTAGCACGATTAAGACATAAGATTAGCTCAATCGCACGACTGAACCTTCAGTCGTGCATATGGACCAATCGTATGATTTAGTCGCACGACTAAACCATACTAATGGTTCAGTCGCACGATTAACAAACTCTAACCTATAAATACCACCTAATTTGTGGAAAGACGTGACACTTGAAGAATTTCGACTCACATACGTACCCTAGCCGTCCAAAGACCCTAGAGAACCTGTTTCAACTTCATAGATCGCAGTTGATGTGTTCTAATCGTTCATAACGTTTCATTAATCTCTAGATTGATCGAAACTACGTTCTCACTGATTGGATCGCCAATCAAATAGGATTCCGCACTATTTGATTAGGTATACACACATTATCAGTTAGTACTCCGTACGTACACGGTCCTAACAGGGAACCTTTCATTGGTTTTCTCAGGTGAATTGGATGTCCACGCACCATCCTGAATACCAAAGATTGAATAGCCAAGTTTGATGAGAAAGCAGATGATGAACACTTTATTGGATGTTCTTCTCAAGCTAAGGCTTATAGAGTATACAATCTCAGAACTAGAGTAGTTAAGGAGTCAGCCAATGTGACTTTCAATGAGCTCACCCCAAGTGTGAAAGGTTCTGTTCCTAATTGGCTATTTGATCTAAATTTAGATACAAAGTGTTTTAACAAATCTTGTGAGCATGTTTCAGGATCCACAACCATCGCTTCAACAGGTGATACTGACCCAAGATTTGAGCTGAGAAGACCATCAAATCATACTACTTCAACTCCAGTTGTAACTAACCATACAGATGGAGTTCCTATCAGCACAACTATGTCAAATCTAGTTGACACATCTAAGGTGCCATCAAGCTTCAGCTCAGAGGCAAAAAACTCAAATGAAGGAGTTTCAAATGTAGGAGGAAATGGCGGTGGTGACAATGCAAGAGTTTCTTGATGCTGACAACCACTTCATGGAAGACAACATCAATGATGTTACACACTCATTGGATCAAGTCTCTCTTGATAAGTGTGTTGATGTGGTGGGTGACACTCCATAGCCTGATCTAAATATCTCTAATTTAGATCTCTCCAAGCAACTTGTTGTTATCCCTAAACTCAAGATCTACAAGTCTCACCCCACCACAAATATCATTGGAAATGTTGATACAGATAGAGCCAAAGAAAGTTGATGAGGCTCTAAAGGATGGAAGTTGGGTTGAAGCTATGCAAGAGGAGCTGCTTCAATTCAAAAGACAAAAGGTTTGGAACTTATGTCCTCTTCCTCAAGGGAAGACTACCATAGGAACCAAGTGGGTGTTTAGAAACAAGAAAGATGATAGAGGACTTGTCATCAAGTAAAAATCTAGACTAGTTGTCCAAAGATACACACAAGAAGAAGGAATTGACTACACAGATGTCTTTGCTCCTGTGGAAGACTTGAAGTTGTTAGGATATACTTAGCTTTTGCTGCATCCAAAGATTTCAAGGTCTATCAACTTGATGTCAGGTGTGCTTTCTATATAGGGTGATTGATGAAGAGGTGTATGTCAAACAATCACCTGGCTTTGCAGATCCTGATCATCCGAATTATGTTTGTAGGCTTGATAAAGTTCTTTATGGGTTGCACCAAGCTCCAAGGAAGTGGTATGAGACTCTATCTCAGTATCTCTATCAGCATGGCTATAAAAGGGGTACTATAGATGGAATTCATCAAAGGAACATGGAATGACTTAATGCTAGTTCAAGTGTATGTAGATGACATTATCTTCGGATCAGCTAATCCAAAGCTTTGCAAAGACTTTGAGAGGCTGATGAAGAATAGATTTTAAATGAGTGTCATGGGGGAACTCAATTTCTTTCTAGAAACTCAAGTGAAACAAATTGACTATGGCGCCTTCATAAGTCACTCAAAGTATGTACAAGACATACTTACAAGATTCAACATGACTTACTGTAAGGTTGCAAAGACACCCATAGCCACAAACCACTCCCTTGGACCTGATCTTGATGGGGAGTATGTGGATTAACACCTTTACAGGGCTATGATTGGGTCTCTTATGTACCTCACAGCTAGCGGGCCTGATATCATGTTTGCCACATGCATTTGTGCAAGATATCTACCCAAACCCAATATGTCACACCTAGTTACTGTCAAGAGAATTTTAAGATATCTCAAAAGGTGCTCCAACACTTGGCCTTTGGTATCCAAAGAAATCTAACGTCAATATGTATGCATATACAGATAGTGATTATGGTGGCTGCAATATGATGTAAAGTCTTCATCTAGGAGATGTCAATTCCTGGGTGGAAGGATAGTCTCTTGACAATGCAAGAAGCAATCTTCTATGTCTGCATGAACTGCTAAAGCTGAATACATTATTGTTGCTTGCTACTGTGCTCAAGTGCTTTGGATTGAGAATCAAATGCTGGACTATGGATTCAACTTCAAAGAGACTCCCATCCACATAGACAACAATAGTGCTATCTCGTGCGGCAGTCAAGGACAAAACACATTAGTATCAGGTATCATTTGATTAGAGATAACTTTTAAAAAGGATTAATCAACTAGTCAAAGTTAATACAAATGAACAATATGCTGATCTGTTCACCAAAGCTTTTGATGAATAGAGGTTTAAATATCTTGTATCAGCTATTTGGATGATTAACATTGTGTAGTTTTTCTTAAACTTAATTCATATTATTTCTAAAATCTATATGTTCTAAGTTGTCTATTTTATCATCTTCATAAGCCCATGTTTACTTTGGAAGAAAAATCTTTTGAATAAAAATATTTCAATTTTTAAAATTTTTTATCATTTTCTTCTTCGGAAGAGATCTTTTTACCTTCAAAATAAAATTATGTCTTAAAAACAAATAACTACTTATGTGAATTTACCTTCAGAAGAAAGTTCCAAAATATCTTCCGAAACTTCAAATCATTCATGAGTACTTGTATGTTTTCAATGAACAATTTCCTTTCGAGAGCAATTATGTCTCGGAAGTTTTATTCTTCTTAGAGTAAAATCACTGACTCTTAATCTTCTCCGAAACAAAATTTTCAAAACTCTTTGAAATATCTTCCAAAGTCATTTTGGCTTCAGAATCTTTTTATCAAAACTTCTGAAGAGAAATTACCTTCGGAAGATTTTAAACTTCCAAGAAAACGAGCTTTTTGGGCACTTTTTCAGAGGTGGGACCGATATCCGGATTTCAAAATTTATCATCTTTCATTAACTTTGTCTCAAAGACATTTCATATATATACCCAACGGTTCCCCTCTCTTTCACTTTCTTCTTCATCTGAACTTTCTCTAAACCTAAATTCACCCACAACCGACCTTGTTCTTATCTTCCTTCACCTTTAAGCTATCATAAATTATCAACCTTAACTACAGAAATAATCTAGATTTTTCCATGGAAATTCACAGGCATCACAACCAAGTTGCCCTGTTGGACTATGAGAAAGATCCAAGTTTCTCAAAAGTTTGCCAATTTCTTTCTCTTTCAAACTACTTCACCTTCCTTACCATTGATCCTCTACTCTATGAGGATCAACTTCTTGAATTCTGGAAGACCTGCCAAGAGGTCATCTTAGATGGAGAAAAGGCATTGTCTACCACAATGCAGGGGAGGATACTCTTCATCACTCCATGCATCATAAACACGAATCTTCAGCAGGATAATGTAGAAGGTGAATTGTCCTATCCTAAAGTTGTTGCCAACCAATCCTTTAAGCAGATGGGCTATGAAGGGGATTTCCTGTAAACACCTTCAGGAAAGGGAAGTTCTCTTCTTAGTGGAAGTACCTCCTCCATGTGGTTATACACAACTTGTCAAACAAGCATGGAGGATGGGACCAGATTCTTGAAGATCTTTCCTTCGTAGTTCAAGAAATGGTTCAGGGGTTCTAGTTTAGGTACTCACAATTTATGTATACCTATTTACTTGCTAACTTAGTCTCCTTAGAATACTAAATGATCCCTAGATATGTTCGACACATTCTCAACTATGAACTGGGCTCATAGTTGAGGGCAACAGGTAATGTTCTTAAATTGGACTAATGAAGCCCAACGTCTTCAAGATAATAAGGAAGCCAACTGTTGGCTTCTCCGGGTTAGAAACAGCCCTTGTCCCAAAAATGTTAGAGCTCATTGCTCAAGGTGACAACCTAGCAACACAAGCTAGTGTTGAACCCACACCTTCTACTTCACAACCACTAAAACAGCCACAAATACTCCTCACCCACCATAGAAAATCCAAACGAACCCCTACACAAGCTACTAAGTTTGTACAGGCTCCCATATCACCACACATACAGGAAGAAGTGGACACTGGAGCTCCCACTTCTCCTGAGGAGCAACCATTCCCATCTCACCAATGATCAATGCTGAGGTTCCTTATGCTCATCCTGATGAGCTCATAAGCCCATCAGCCTTAATCCTTCACTGAGAGTCCCAAAACTCTAGTGTACAACCTTCAGGAGAAAGTTACCATCCTTAGTCTCTTGATCTTAGCCAACCAATACCCAACCTAGAATTTTATGATGATGAAGACATGGGATTTAGTGAGTATCATGAGTCTCTCTACCCCTCCCCTACTTAAAGAGAGATGAGTACTCCTACTTCACCCTCATCTAGCCCACATCATTCACCCATTACTGAGGTGGATCTTACTGAACCTGTTTAGGAGGTCCTTGTGGAAGAGGCTCTCATTTCTGCAAGTGATTACATCATTAAGACATCGACCATGGCAACCCAGCCCATTGACAGTTCACCTTATATTATCATTGAGCAGCAGAAATCCAGCAGCCAAGAAGACTATGCTGGTGATGAGTAAGAAGACCTTCTGATGAAGAACACTATTCTCTCAATCTCCCATGATTCTTCTGATGAAGATGAGAGGAACATGAGACTAAAGGTGCAAAAACTGTCCAAAACATGCACCTATCTGGTCTCTAAGGTAAGTCACTTAGAATCTCTAGTGACTACTTTACAAAACAGGGTCAATGATCAGAAACTTGATACCTCAAGGAGAAACTAGCTGGGAGATCTTGAAGAACAGCATAACCAAGAACAGAAGAACCTGCGGATGTGGTAGACCTAACTCCTAGCTCACCTATGCAAGAGGGTGATGCTACCAAAAAGGAGGTGAAAGACCAAGCAATCACAAAACATGGGAGTTCTTCACAGGGTATGGACATAGAGGATTCACCACCCACACTTGCACTTATCCATACTAAACAAGCTCCTCAAGTTCACATTGATGTGGACTCACTCCATTCAAAGCTTGTTTGAGGAGGGTATTCCACGGGCAATGTCATCCCCACCCCAAGTTACTTCAAACTACAATTTAGGGTGGAGGTATGATGCTGATAGAAGAGCCTAGATACTTTATAGGGTTCAAGGGCAGCAAGAGGTCTTTAATTTTAAGACCTTTAACTATTATGATAGTCTTGATCTTGTCAACACGCCACTTGCCAACCCAATTCAACATAGGCAAGCTGACAGAATGGCTGAAATGATTCAAGACAGGATTATTTAAGAATTCAGTCAAAGAAGAAGACAAATGCAAACAGGCAATGTCATTGGTCAAATGGATGTTGAGGTAGACCCTAAGATTAGCTTCAAATGGAAAACCTTGACTGAAGGCCCAGTGATAGAACCTGTGAGAAATGTCAAAGCTACCACTTCTTTAACATCCCATACCCTCAATCAGATTATCTCTCTCCCCTTAGAAGAATTGAATGAACTAGCAGACAGGGAGATGTCTAAGGAGAGGAAGGAGGCAGAGGATGCAGAATTGCTCCTCAAGATCAAGGAAGAAAGAATGCAGAAAAGGTGGTACAAACATGCTCCTACCCTCTCCCCAGTTCAAGAAAGTCATGTGAAAGAGGCTTTGGCAACTGAACAACCTCAGGTAGACACTGAAGCTGATAGACTGATCAACTACCCGAGTGCCACAGGACTCTACCAGGTAGCTATACTTCTTCCCTTATCATATGAATACATCGAGTTTGAGTACCCCAACAAGCTTGAGCAACAAGTCCAAAAAGAACAAAAAGCTGCTAAGAGGAAGATGAGGGAAGAAGCAGCAAAGTCAAGAGCCATCATCCAAAAGAGTCAAAAGAAATCTGTTAATAGGCAGAGGATGATGAGCTTCTTGAAGCTGTATGGATTCTCCCGAACAAGGCTTGGTCCAATGTCTCTATCCACCATGGATGAGCACATTAGAGTGATCAAGCAGAAGCTCAAGAGAGGAGAGCTTGTTGATTTACACTCCCCACCAAGTCAAGCTCTTTCTTGAAGTTGAGGTTAAGGTTGAATTCTTTGAGACAACACAACCAGGGCCTCATGCTGAACCACAACAAGTTACATCTTTTGATCCATAACAAGGTCAATTTCCTCTCATTCTGAAGCTGTGAGGGAAGAGGACCCAACTGAAAAAGACAAAACAGAACATCATGGTGTTGAAAGACAGTCTTTTCAGTTAAAGTTTCCAAAGAGGAGGAAAAGGATGGTTTCTAGGCCTATATCAAAGAAGAAATCAAAGGCATCCACCTCCGGACCTCAAGATAAGTCAGTATATTATGAGGAAGTGCAAGAAGAGGCTGCTCAACCTACTCCAACTTAAGTAGAGCCTTTTGTATCAAGAAGACCCATCTTGTCTTGGACCTTTACTGCTAATCCAGACAAATGATATGTTACTAGAGATCAGGGTGGTCAAGATGTCTATTCTGGCAAGACATGCTTAACCTACCTCTACATGATGTGTTTGACATGAGAAGATACTATGAGAGTCTGATTGATCCTGACCAATTGATGAAGAAAGGAATGGTCATGATCATGATGAGGACTGTCAACATCTGAAACACTTCTTTGTTTTGGTAGCATCAGCCTAGGGGGAGTATGTAAGGCTTAAAGAAAGGCTGACGCACCCAAAACAACCCAAGTGCTTCCTGCATGCATGCACTTATCATTCTGTAGGAAAGTTGCTTCGGAAGTTTCATATACTACACCAGAAAATATTCTAAGCATAAAATCTTCCGAATCCAGGACCAATATCTTCTGATTCCAAACGTGAAGACTTCCAACGCTTCAAAGACAAAGTCTTCCGAAGCCAATGAAATGAAGACAGATTTCTTCTAAAGACTTTGAAGAACATGCTTTCTCTGATGTACTTTTGCATAAAGCTGAACTACTTTTCGCTGCAACTCTAAAGACTCACCAACTTAGATAAGTTGGTGAAAGGTCCATGCTTTTTGAAACTTTACATTGAGGTCTTGAGTCTGTAACTTTCTACTTTATGTACCTTTATCCTTTTTGTAATATATTAAGATGTGAGATATGGCATGTCATAGTGACTAGTCAAAAGGCAAATCTGCCTTTTGACTTAACATTGGTTTTGTTGTCTAGATTAATGTTTCTAGCTGGCCTTCAAAGTATGGCCGGCTGTAGGATGTAGTATAAAGTATCTCAGGTCCTTTGTATCTTTCTTTATGCTTTGTAACACTTGTAAAAGAATTTGAGAGCAATATACAACATTCTTGAAAACCATATACTTTGTTGTTTGTTCTTAAGTTTCTGTCACTTACTTTACTTGTGTTCTTAGTATCATAACAATTGTCCCGGTTCATTATTTTATGTGTTAAGTGTTCTAACACTCTCCTCATTGTGTGACTAGTTGTATTAACCATCCCTTTACCGGTCTTGTAAGGCCCCGCTCCCGGGACACTTATAGTTGGACAATCATTGCACATAAAACATAAAACATACTTTAACATTTACTAAAAATACAGCAGTGGAATCATTTTACTAAAACTATTCCATATATATATATATATATAGATATATATAGATATATATATATATATATATAGATATATACATATATATATATAGATATATATAGATATATATATATATATATATATATATATATATATATATATATATATATATATATATATATATATATATATGTATATATATATGATTTTGCGAAATAATACATCATTGTTAAGTTACAAAATATCATTTGTTGCATTACATCACAAAAACATTATCATCATACAAAATGGATGCCATCCAAAACAAGCCAAGTAGCTGCCCCCGTGCTATCCTCAGCAACTCTTACCTGCCAATTGGAAAATACATAAAAAGTCAGCTTTGCTGAGTGAGTTCTAGGTTTATAATAAAAATACTGTACTTTCGTTTAAAACCGATCTTTACTTTTGTTTGTGATCATGCATCATACGTACAAATAGATAATTTTATTATTATCTTTCATCATTATTCTTCATCGTACGTTACTCGTTACCATCCATTCATTCTCTTTCAACTCGTTCATTCCACATGTTCATCGTTGACCTTTACTTCCATTTGGACCAATGCCAGATGCTATACCCCAAACGTAGGCATGAAGCGGGTACTAGGCCGAAGTCTATAAATAGACCTCGAACATTACACACGAAGCCTGACACCAGTACCGGGGAAAGTGACAAGGATCCCATACGTTTGGTCAGTCACAAAGACTAGACCCATGTGTGTATCCTTACAGGTTAGCTAAACCACACACAATTGAGCTAACAATATTTTAGAGTTGTGTATCTCCTTTCATTTGCTTGCAAGACTTTATATCCATCCATTCATTCATGCATGCATTCATTCATTCTTTACGTTCATCTTTTCATTATCATTAACTTCCGCTTTATGTTACATAATACTTTACGTTCATTTGCATCAACAGACCACGTAAGCCACAGAAATATACATAATAATGAACACAAAGAAACATAACATAACCATACATAACATCATCATAAACATCACATACATCATCCCCGGGAAGATCCTAGGTCAAAGCCTAAAACTTCCCCTTTCACAAAAAATCAGAAATAATTATGAGTCCTTTAGGCGCGGGCACTATGCAGGCGCATGGGAACACTTAGGCGCATGGGGAGCCTTTGGGCGCATGAGCACTATATGGGCGCATGGCCAACACTTAATGATTCTGGGCAACATTCTAGGCTCATGGGCACTATACAGGCGCATGAACCTGACTTAGGCGCTTGGGCACTTAAGCGTTTGGGCAGGTTGGGTGCATGGGAACAGTTAGTCGCCTGGGCAAAAATCTAGGCGCATGGATACTAATTGAGCGCATGGATTTCAAGCGCATGGGACTTAGGCGCATGGCCAAACTAACTTTTAACTAAGATCATAATTCAGTCCCAAATCCAATTCTAACATGTTCTAAGCTTAGTTCTAGCATTCTAAGCAACATAAACATGCTCATAACATAGACAGGATCATAAATCATCCCAAACTTACACCCACCAACATACACATACACACATACATACGGGTAAACACACCCAACATCATAAAAACATTTAAACATATATTTCCAGCCCTAATATCAGTTAAAACAAGAGTGGGGTTCTAGAACACATCTTTTGCAGCTTTCGTGTATAACCTCTTCAACCCGAATGCAAAATGAGTTCAAACACCTTGAATTAGACTTCTTCTTGTCCTTCCTTCAAACACCCTTAAGCTCTTTATCTGCTTTCCCTCTCTAAAAATCCAAACAAAAGTGATGTGCAAGGTGATATGGGCGGCCATATCACCTTTTGTACAAAATATATTATTTTATTCCATTTATACCTCTTTACACCTTTAACCCCTCTACTTGGGTTTTATTTCTATTCTTTCTTTCATTTTCTTTCTTTAAATTTTCGGGTGTTACAGGTCCTGCATTCTTTTTGAGAGTCTTCTTTTGGGAGGAAAGCTGAGCTTGATCACTTTCAATCTCCATCTTCATCTTCACAAATGATGCCACAAGCTTCTTAGGGTGAGGCTACTTTTGGAACTGGATGGTACAGGCTATGTAGCAGTAGTACGAGACTGATCAGCCTTCTTCTCTTCACTAGGATGAGTTGGACATGACCTAGAACTCCTGTTACTAGAGTTCATAGTTGAGTCTTTAGCCTTTACCACTTCAAATACTGCAGAGATAAACACTTGTTTCTGCTTGGAGTTGAAATTGGCCTTGATCTCTTAAGCCTTCTTTTATCTTCTCTTGGCTACTTTGATCAAGTTCTTACTTTTGGACTTGGTCATCCCAGATTCATTTCTCTCTTTAGGAGAATAATGATCCTTCTTAGGATGATCTTCTTCACTCCTCTTAGAATCATCCTTCACTATCTCCTGTTCACCCTCTTCATCAATGGGTTCTATAAGGGGAATCTCATCTTGACAAGTTTTATACCTTGGAGATCTTATAGACTATAGAGTGTGTGGAGGAGCTATTTCAGTAGATCCCTGCCCATGCTTATTTTGATAACAAACTTTTACATGCAAGGATGAGGATATCATGTTCTTGAAGGTCTCTTCTTCAAGAATACATTTTTCTGCCCTGGCTTTGCTGATCACAAGCTCAACCTCACATTAGTTAACTTAGTGATAAGATCTTTTTCTGAGTCCTATAGTTGGTGTATTCATGCTTAATGGTTTTCTCTAAATCTTCTCTTTTAAGTTTGTAATTATTTTTCAGCTCTTTTGAAATAAGCTTTTAAGATGTTTAAGGACTCTAGATCAGATCTCATCTCTAAATTATAGGACCTATATCTGTTGACTTTAGCAATGCATTTTGGGATACAAAAATGTTCCAATACCTTGCCTTCTTCATGATCAACCATCAGTGCTTGGTTTGGAAATGCATCTTCAACCTGGAAACTCCAATCAAAGCCTCTTTCTTTAGCAGCAACTGCAGCTTCCTACTTGGGCTTCTTAGTATGTGGAGCTCCCTCCGTGTAGTTTGGCCTGGGTTGTGCTTGGCCACCATTTGTCCTTAGTTCCTTGCACTCCCTAGCAAAGTGTCCCATCTGGTTAAAGTTGTAACGCTTCACTTGTCTTTTTTCCAACCCAAACTTTCCACTCCATACATTGCTAGGAAACTTCGTCCATGTCTTCTTGTAGAATTCTTGGAACTATGAGTGAGAAGAGCCATCTGGATGGATGCAGTCCAAATCATTAAATGTGAAGAGAAAGTTGCCTAAGCTTTTATCAACAGATATAAAGGCTTATGAAGAGCTTTTCTCTTGAAATAGGCATCCATGAATGTAGCTTTCCCTTAGTGTCTCGAGGAAGGTGATGAAAGGGCCCTTTTGTAAGTTGTTAGGGTAGTAGATGAGATGATGTTGTGATTCTGTGTTATCCCTTTTAGCCACATGAAGGGCTAAACTCTGCTGATTTTTGGAGTAACTTAATGGATTTTGCATGTTCATCTCTATCTGGTAGCTACTAACGATACCATACAACTAAGTGACAGTGAAGTTCCGGAGGTTCTCAGTACGAAAGTAGCTACAGTACTAACAAACAAAAAATTGTCAAAAAATCCCAAAACAAAGTAAAAATTTAATAACTTTTATATTCACAAACCTTACAGAAAGTTGACCATTTATACATTATATAACAATCAAACCAAAATATTCTTGAAGATAAGTGCTATGTTAATTTGTTTATACAATCAAAGCAAAATCATGGTTGCCTTCAAATTAAGAATGTGTCGAATTAGGTTTGTTTTGGTCATGTTCATGAGGGTATTTAGGCATTGCTTTCCAGTTGTTCTAGTGCTTGGATTTTAGTGAATTTTATTATGATTTTAAGTGTAAAAAACACATATGGAATTATAGTTTAGAATAAGACATATGGTGTGGTTTTAGTGAATAAATTGTGATTTTAAGTTTAAAAGCTTAAATTATGGTATCATACAATAGGATGCATAATATTGACATCTAAAGTCACTCCTTTAGTGACAATATAAAAGGTTAAGTTATACTAAAATTTAACTTCCAAAGTCAAAATATGAAAACTAATATAAATTATTTCTTGATGAGAGACCGAACGTAAGCTATTGTGTTATTATTCTTTAAGATTAATTCAAGGATGAATGCAATAGTTATAAGCATACATAATTACACATGGATCATAATTAAATTACATTAAGTACTATATCTCCCTGCATTTTCTCATATATTCCATTATGAATCAAGCATGATTTTAATCTCTTGATTTTAATCTAACATAATTAGTTTTTGGCATGATTTTAATCTCTCTTTTTTATATGCTAGTCTTAGATTTTTCTAATTAGAAACCATAGTCTAATACACTAATAGAGCAGTGCCTTGATATTTATATGCATACATTGCTTGAATTATATGCAAAAGTCGAAGGATAGTATGTGATTACTATTATTAATACATTTCTAGAATAAGTTTGAAATTCTAAGACCCCGTTTGGTTCACAGAATTCTAAAACTGAGCCATGCTAATGGACCAGTCGTGCAACTAAGAGATGCTATTGGGCCATTTGTAAGACTGAACCATAAGTATGGTCCAGTCGTATGATTGAACCATACGCATGGTCCAATCGTACGAATGGGCCTAGTCGCATCTGATATGGGCTGAGGCCTATAAATACCAGTTTTATTGTGTAGAGAGGGAAGGTTTTGAGAGTGTGCCCGTGGCCTAGGTGCTGCCGGATGAGAGGGGAGATCATGCTCGATCTCCTCTTGCCAAAAGTCGTGATTCTTATGTTTAACGAGCTTGTAATCATTAGGTTTTATCAATGAAACCATTGTATTATTGTTCGTTCTCTTGTTTGTCTTTTGGTTTTTCTTATACTTCCATCAAGAATACACTCGGATGTCAACCGATCCAGCGACTTCACAATTGTGATGTGCTCCCATTTCCACTCGGGTATATCCAAAGGTTGGATCTTACCATATGGCTTCTGATGCTCCGCCTTCACATGCAAGCAAGTAAGGCACTTACTCACATACTCCGCTACGTTGCGCTTCATACCCGACCACCAATAGTCTCTTTTCATATCCTGATACATCTTGTTAACACCAGGATGAATGGAGTATCGAGTCTTATGAACTTCATACATGATTCGCCCTCGTAGATCTCCATACTAAAGGATCCATATCCGTCCAAAACGGGCTTTAACTCCGTGAGTGTTTTCACCCAATTCCGTGACTAGACCTCTCATTCTCTTGGAGTTAAGACGGTCTTCTTTCAATGCCTAATCTTTAAATTCCTTGACATGAGACATCATATCGGATGTCATCACCAATTGATAAGCTTTCACAAGGATTAGTTCAGGTTTCTCCTTTCGGCTAAGGGCATCCGCCACTATGTTGGCCTTGCCTGGATGGTAATGGTTCTCATAATCATAGTCCTTTGAAAGCTCTAACCATATCCTTTGCCTCATGTTCAGGTCCTTTTGCTCAAAGAAGTACTTCAAGCTCTTGTGGTTGGTGAAGATAGTGCACTTCGTCGAGTACAAGTAGTGCCTCCAAATCTTTAATGTAAAGACCATAGCTGCTAGCTCCAAGTCGTGAGTAAGGTAATTAACCTCATGGGTCTTCAACTGTTGGGATGTATAGGCTATAACCTTCCCTCATTGCATCAACACACAACCCAATCCCGAATAGGAAGCATCCGAATAGACTACCAAGTCTTCGCTTTCTTCGGGTAATGACAAGACTGGAGTTTGTGTCAACCTTGTTTTTAGCTTATCAAAAGCCTTCTCTTGTTCTTGACCCCATACAAACTTTACGTCGTTACGGGTCAACATGGTCAAAGGAGAGGCTATCTTTGAAAAGTCTTGAAAAAATCTCTTGTAGTAGCCCGCCAATCCCAAGAAACTACGAAACTCGAATGGCGTCTTTGGAGACTTCCATTGCATCACCGCCTCCACAGTCAGGTCGACCATAATCCCTTCGGGATTCACCACTTGACCCAAAAACTGTATTCGCGCAACCAGAACGCACACTTGGAGAACTTGGCATACAACTTCTCCCTCCTAAGCATCTCCAATACTTTCTGGCATGCTCCTCCTCGCTACTCGAATAAATCAGGATATCATCGCTGAACACAATCATTGATTTATCCAACATTGGTCGGCACACACGATTCATCAAATCCATAAAGGCAGCTGGCGCGTTAGTTAAACCAAAAGACATAACGAGGAACTCGTAGTGTCCATAAAGCGTGCGAAAAATTGTTTTGGGAATATCCTGCTCCTTCACCTTCAGTTGATGATAACTAGAATGAAAATCTATCCTCGAAAACCAACTGACACCTTGGAGCTGATCAAACAAGTCATCAAATTGGGGTAGTGGGTATCAATTCTTCACGGTCGACTTGTTTAACTCGTGGTAGTCAATGCACATCCTCATACTTCGGTCCTTCTTCTTTAGAACCAAGAGCGGAGCACCCTAGGGAGGATACTCAGTCGAATAAACCCCTTATCTAGCAGTTCTTGCAACTGCACCATCAATTCCTTCATCTCGGACGGAGCCAACGAATACGGTGCCTTGGCAACCGGTTGAGCACCAGGTAACAAGTCAATCAGGAACTCGATCTCGCGATCGACTAGCTCCTTCACATAAGCCAGGTAGGTGCTACATCCACGTTTCATGCACTTCCCTGCCACTGCCATTGAAATCACCTTTGGAATCGTAGCAACTCGATCACCGTAGATTGTCACGAAACTCCCGTTGGGCGCTGTCAGTCGAATCATCATCTTGTGACACACAGTATTTGCCTCATAGTCTGCTAACCAATCCATCCGTAGGACTACATCAAACCCATCTAAGGTCATCACAAACAGTTTAACAAGAAACCTATGACCTTCCAATTCTATGTCCCAACTTTTTATCAGATCTGAAAACCTGGTAGACTTACCAATGGCAGTTTCTACATCGACTAGCTCATCAATGCTTCTACTTCTAATGGACAACTTAGCACAAAAGACAGCAAAAATGAAACTTCTACTAGCACCAAAATCAAATATCATAGAGGCAAGAGTTTGGTTCACAAGAAACATACCTGATACAACATCAGGGTCCGCCCTTGCCTCTTCCCGGGTCATCATGAAAGCTCTGGCGCTCGCTCTCCATCCTTCGGTTCCGGTCTTCTTCTTTGCCCCGGAACTTTAAGCCCTCGGCTTCTTGCAATCCCTGCTCAGATGGCCATCTTCACCATAATTTAGCATCTTACGGCCCCGCATTCTCTTGCCATATGAACGGGCTTCCCACACTTAAAGCAGACGTTTCATCCCCATCTACACTCCCCCGTACGCTTTTTCCACACTTACCACACCTCTTCGACCGTACACCGGACGTAGCTACTTGCCGGTCATCCACCCTTGCACTCTTGCTATTTGGAGTGACACCCCCACTTCCAAACTGCTTTCCATTCCAGTTCCTGACGCTACTAACCTTTTTGTTCACCTCAATCACAGCAACCTCCCTCACTGCTCTAATCACCTCAGTCACCACAGATGGTAGAATCGTCTGCCTGACCTGCTGAACTCCCTCGATAATAGCCTCCTTCACCGAGGCCCTCAGATTTGGGATTTCATCACCGCCTTCCTGGTGATGGGTCTCGAGCTCTTCGGGTGCCATTTCGGCAGCCTTAGCCTTGCCTCTCGTGACACGCGGTCTAGCACCTTGTCCACAACGACTTTCACCTTGTGAAGCCTTTGAAGATCTACCTCCCGCTATCCTCTACCCACACTTTAAGATTCAAGCACCAACACAGTCATTCAAGGTAACAACTCGGATTTTGTCAAGTATTGTAAGTCCCTAATTATAATGGCCAGTTGTGATTAGCCACTTAATTTACTCTTCATACCCCAAGCATTTTCTATCCTGACTACATCAGTGTCCAAATCTACTAAGAGCACATAATTCAAACAACACTCGCACATAATACTGGTTAAGTTAAGAAAATTACCTGATGGCACGTAGCTACTTGGGCTGGCATCCTTCCATTTGGTCCCATTTTTTGTTTAAGTTTAGGTTTTTGAAAATATTTACCCAATTCTCTTAAACTTTGGCTCTGATACCAACTTTTAAGGCCCCGTTCCCGGAATGCTTACAGTTGGACATTCACCACACGTAGTATTTAAAAACACATTAAGATTTATTAAAACATCGCAGCGGAATAATTTAACAAAAACCATTTCATTCATTAATAATTGTTTTTGCCAAATAATACATCATTGTTAAAGATACAAAATAATGTCAATTGCATTACAACACAAATATATCATTTTTGCATAAAATGGATGCCAGACTTTATACACCAAGTAGCTTCACCCCGTGCCATCCTCAGCAACAATTACCTGCTATCTAAAAATGCTTTTGCCAAAAACCATTTCATTCATTAATAATTGCTTTTGCCAAATAATACATCATTGTTAAAGATACAAAATACTGTCAATTGCATTACAACACAAATATATCATTTTTGCATAAAATGGATGCTAAGTAGCTTTACCCCGTGCCATCCTCAGCAACAATTATCTGCTATCAAAAAATGCATAAAAGTTAGTGTTGCTGAGTGAGTTCTAGTTTTAAAAATATATATTATTTTTCATTTGTTAAAACATTTTCTTAACTTTCGCACATGATCATACATCGTACATACATCAAGGTAATATTTATTTTCTTCTGTCATCGTTCATTTCCGTTAATATCGCACGTTTCTTACATTTCACACTTTACATTTTCTTTCACTTCTATCCAGATCCTGCCATGCTTAACCCCCCCCCCCCTCTTGGGCACAAAGTCGTCTCATCTAGGGTTAAGCGACAATGATCCCGTATCGCACGTATGGAGCAGTCACTAATACTGATTCCCCCTGTGTGTGAACCCTCATGGGTTAGCCAAGATCGCACGCTATAAAACACACAGTTGAGCTAACAAATCTCATTGAGTTGTGAACCACCTTACATTTTGCTTGCAAGACTTTTATTTTTTCATTCATTATGTTCCACTTTCATCATCTTAGATCTTTCACTTTGTTAAGATAATACTTTACGTTCAAGAGCATAATCACAGCACGTAAAGCCATGTAATAATACATAATAAGGATCATAAATAAACAGACCATAAACATGCATAACATCAACATACAACATCACCAAAAGCATACCAAGTCATAGCCTAAAAATCCTTTTTCCCAAAATTTCAGAATATTTTCTAAGTCTTTTGGGCAAATGGGCACTATACAGGCGTATGGCCACTATGTGGGCGCATGACTGCTTAGGCCCATGGGAACACTTAGGCGCATGGGCAGGTTCTAGGCGCATGAGCCCTATATGGGCGCATGGCCTACACTAAGGCGCATGGAAAAACTTAGGCGCATGGGTAGTAGGCGCATGTGCAACACTTAGGCGTCTAGGCAGAAACTAGAAGCATGGACACTATGCAGGCGCTGACTTAGGCGCATGGGCCAGACTTAGGCGCATAGACACTTAGGCGCATGGGTAGTTGGGCGCATGAACAACCTGTTTTCCAACTTACATCATCTTCAGACCCAAATCAACATCCTAACCTATGCTAGCCTTATTCTAACATACTAAGAATCATAATTAGGCATACAACCATGATGTAACATATATCCATTTTGGAAAATAGAAACCCAAACCCGAATTCGTTTGGGTCAATTTTTGGAAAATCAAATACATTAGTTAGAAATTTAATTTATTTTAATCCTTCAAAAAACAATAATAACACTATTTATTCAACTTCCATTAATTTAATTAATTTATGGTAAATTCATGATTTATAGAATAAAATTTTATAAATTCAAGAAGTTTATTGGTCATTTATGAGTTTTAATTATAAAACAAAAATAAAGGATTAACACATAAGATCATTATTTTTGCAAATATGTAAGGTCTATAAAATGTTATTAATATTTATATCACTTTTAAATATTCAATTAAAATAAATAATCAAATTACAACTTCTTATTATATATATAAAGTCTACAAAGATTTAATAAAAAAAATTGTTAAATTAAAATTAAAGTTTTAATAAATTTAAAGTTTAAATTGTAATTATTCTTTTATTTATTTAAATTATTTAATTTTATATTTATTTCAAATTCCAATCATAACCCCCTTTTAAAAGACTTATAACTCACCATTAACACCATTTATAACCTACTCCTAACCTTAACTATAAAAGCAAGCCTTATGCCTAACTTTTCATTTGCTCATTCTCAAAAAATCTCACTGTCACATATCATTCTTTCATCCATTGGTTATGATCAATTTGAAGAATTTATATTTTACAAGGAATTTCAAGAATTCTTAATACTAAGGTAATTTTTATTGCTTTTATATTATACATTTTAATCATCCTAACATCCAATTGTTCTCATGATTTTATGTTCTTACTATTATTTTTTCTTCTACCAAATCTTTTTTTATTTTAATCATTATCGTTTGATCATTAACATTTTAATAATCACTAATCTTATAACAATCACTAACATTCCTAAATCAAGCTAATAACATACTAACATAAACAAAGAATCTCGTTTGCATATGGACGGTTATGCCGCCGCATTCGGTTATTCTAGAAGATTATTTTTCTAAGTGATGGCTATGCCAAAGACTTAAATATTTTTTTCACTCAAATGAAGACTAATATACCATATATTGACATAATGCATTGATCTAACCCGTTTCATGCTTTAACGATTTTAAAAGTGAACATAAGTGCCTTACTACAATTCTCGCAGAATATAATCTTACTTCAACAAACTATAACTTTATCATAACAAACTAAATTTGAGTAAAATCAGACTCCAATGTTAAGTTTATTGAATTACCCTTTCAACGACAGTTTATACGTCTTCAGACTCAATCGCACGACTCAACAATAGCCTTCACAAGATAAGTGCGCATTTCAGCACCTTCTGTCTTCTGCTGCTTGTTTGACCTATTTTAAATCTTTTCATAAAAATGTTTCTTAATGAAAGTTGTCCGAGTGACTTTAAACTAGTCAAATGTAAATTTATAAAATTTTATGAAATCGTTTGCTATTTTAAGAACCTGTTCAAACACGTACAAAACATTTTGCCAGAATCTAAAATTGGTACAATAATCGTTTATCAATCTACCTTTCGCTTATTGGCATTCCTAAGCGTCCTAACTTCTTGTAATGTATTCAAAACTCAAGTTATTGTTTCTTTTTATCATTTAGGACATCACCTTTGACTCTTGAACATCCAAGCTTTCTTATGTACTCTACAACCATCACTATTATTGTGAGTTTTTCATGTGAGTATTTGTATACCCCTTTTTATCTTTTCACACTTTAGGGTGAAACATGTTACCTTATAATCGTTGCACTTATAAAACGTTCGATTCTTGTAAACTTATGGCAATTCACTTGTATGTTGTGGTTAGTTGATCTTTGTAGCTACCATGTAATGTTGATTATATGTACAATCATTAACTATTGCTAGCCTGGTGACGTCGTAGATCTATGGGCCTAACAAGACTGCTTGGTTGATCCAAGTACACTTAGCTAATCGTATAAACTTGTAAACGTTAAGACTTGTAAAACTGTCAAGGTTTGATTGTGCATTCTGTCTTACATCCCTAGTTACTTTGCTCTCTAACATATAACATGATTTGCCATCTTTTATATACTTATGTATGAAAACTATAGAAATCTCACCAACATTATGTTGACCCTTTTATTTTTAACATGTTTCAGGTTTGATACTTGAAGATCCCTTCGTGCTCGTATAAGATTTGGACTTAGTTAATTGAAAGTCTTATATTGTCGTTAATGTCTTGTTTGCATTGTAATGATTTTAATTGTCTTGTATTGTTCAATAAAAATGGTATTTAATAATATTTCAACTCATTTAGTTCCATGTGCTATGAACAATCGTTTCACATTCGTCCGCCCCGATGATTCCACCGTCAGTCGGGGTGTGACAGATTGGTATCAGAGCCGTGGTTATAGGGAATTAGGTTATAGAAATGGAATGACCTAGACTATAACTAAGTACCCTTCCACATGAGTCCTTTCATGTATTTTATATGCTTAAATAGGATTTTATGTGCCTTATGTGTTTATACTTGATTATGTGATTATATGCCTTATATGCTTATTCTTATATTTTGAATCTTATCAATGCACACACGAACCTTAATTCATATTCTAAGGCATTATATGCCTAAATCAAATGGTTTTCAAAATGAGCTTTGAATTTTTATTCGTGGTTTTCAAGTCTCGTCAAAGTCTTTGTCCTATAACTTGAAACATGTAATGCTGGAAGAGCGTGATGCCTGTATCTCGAGGTGTTCTGTCTAGGCAATGTATTCATATAAATCCAAATAAACCGATGGATCCGTTTACCTTACCTGGGAACCCTTGGGGTGAGTGTCCGCTTATAGGTACGCATGTCTTCGTTAAGGTTGTAGTTGACATAATACTTTGATAAGTCAACGTATTACTTTGGTTTGTAAACCGAACGTTACACTCGAAACATCTTGTTATTTTGAATCATCTTATCATTGATCTTGTCTTCTTGAAACTTAAAACTCATTACCCAATTCTCACAATGACTTTTAATAATCTTTTTGAATGCCTTTCCCTCAAAACTGCACTTATTCTGAAAACTCATTTTAATGATACTCTTATTCTGAACTGAACCATTAATCTTAACAAACACGATTTTGATACGACTTTAAACTAATGTAACTCTGAAACCTCAATGACATAGTAAACAAGAATCGATCATCTAAGAACCATATCAAAGTTATTTGCTTTGAGGAGCTCCTATGAATTCATATCTCCTTGAAAAGTGTCTTAAGAATATTTCTAATGTTCGTCAAGTCGACTCTCGTATTGATCTGATACTTGGTGCTTCACTCGTGACAAAACTTCCTTAGTTTTCATGTACCGTCTAAAATGCAAAAGCTGGTCAACCAAAAGGTCTAAACAAATTTATGATCTATTCACCTTGTCAAGAAACATATGAAACCTCAAATCATGGAAGTAAACAAACTTAAGCGTAGCGAAATATCATAATTAAACTTATTGGAATTAAACGCTCCAAGAAGTTCCCTTGCAAACACAAAATGAAATCAAAGTTTTCAAATAACCTTGAAATTAATTTTCTCGTGATTAAATTTGGGGACGAAATTTTCTAAAGTATGGGAGACTGTAACATCTGCCCATTTTGGAAAATAGAAACCCAAACCCGAATTCGTTTGGGTCAATTTTTGGAAAATCAAATACATTAATTAGAAATATAATTTATTTTAATCCTTTAAAAAACAATAATAACACTATTTATTCAACTTCGATTAATTTAATTAATTTATGGTAAATTCATGATTTATAGAATAAAATTTTATAAATTCATGAAGTTTATTGGTCATTTATGAGTTTTAATTATAAAACAAAAATAAAGGATTAACACACAAGATCATTATTTTTACAAATATGTAAGGTCTATAAAATGTTATTAATATTTATATCACTTTTAAATATTCAATTAAAATAAATAATCAAATTACAACTTCTTATTATATATATAAAGTCTACAAAGATTTAATAAAAAAATTGTTAAATTAAAATTAAAGTTTTAATAAATTTAAAGTTTAAATTGTAATTATTCTTTTATTTATTTAAATTATTTAATTTTATATTTATTTCAAATTCCAATCATAACCCCCTTTTAAAAGACTTATAACTCACCATTAACACCATTTATAACCTACTCCTAACCTTAACTATAAAAGCAAGCCTTATGCCTAACTTTTCATTTGCTCATTCTCAAAAAATCTCACTCTCATATCATTCTTTCATCCATTGGTTATGATCAATTTGAAGAATTTTATTTTACAAGGAATTTTAAGAATTCTTAATACTAAGGTAATTTTTATTGCTTTTTTATATATACATTTTAATCATCCTAACATCCAATTGTTCTCATGATTTTATGTTCTTACTATTATTTTTTCTTCTACCAAATCTTTTTTTATTTTAATCATTATCATTTGATCATTAACATTTAAATAAGCACTAATCTTATAACAATCACTAACATTCCTAAATCAAGCTAACAACATACTAACATAAACAAAGAATCCCGTTTGCATATGGACGGTTATGCCGTCGCATTCGGTTATTCCAGAAGATTATTTTTCTAAATGATGGCTATGCCAAAGACTTAAATATATTTTTCACACAAATGAAGACTAATATACCATATATTGACATAATGCATTGATCTAACCCGTTTCATGCTTTAACGATTTTAAAAGTGAACATAAGTGCCTTACTACAATTCTGGCAGAATATAATCTTACTTCAACAGACTATAACTTAATCATAACAACTAAATTTGAGTAAAATCAGACTCCAATGTTAAGTTTATTGAATTACCCTTTCAACTACAGTTTATACGTCTTCAGACTCAATCGCACGACTCTACAATAGCCTTCACAAGATAAGTGCGCATTTCAGCACCTTATGTCTTCTGCTGCTTGTTTGACATATTTTAAATCTTTTCATAAAAATGTTTCTTAATGAAAGTTGTCCGAGTGACTTTGAACTAGTCAAATGTAAATTTTTATAATTTTATGAAACCATTTGCTATTTTAAGAACCTGTTCAAACACGTACAAAACATTTTGTTCAGAATCTAAATTGGTACATAA
Organism: Flaveria ramosissima; assembly: GCA_025215565.1. NCBI lineage: Eukaryota > Viridiplantae > Streptophyta > Magnoliopsida > Asterales > Asteraceae > Flaveria > Flaveria ramosissima. The sequence continues at coordinate 26,530,413 of CM046035.1, forward strand.
TCGTTTATCAATCTACCTTTCGCTTATTGGCATTCCTAAGCGTCCTAACTTCTTGTAATGTATTCAAAACTCAAGTTATTGTTTCTTTTATCATATAGGACATCACCTTTGACTCTTGAACATCCAAGCTTTCTATTTACTCTACAACCATCACTATTATTGTGAGTTTTCCATATGAGTATTTCTATACCCCTTTTTATATTTTCACACTTTAGGGTGAAACATGTTACCTTATAATCGTTGCACTTATAAAACGTTTGATTCTTGTAAACTTATGGCAATTCACTTGTATGTTGTGGTTAGTTGATCTTTGTAGCTACCATGTAATGTCGATTATATGTACAATCATTAACTATTGCTAGCCTGGTGACGTCATTAATCTATGGGCCTGACAAGACTGCTTGGTTGATCCAAGTACACTTAGCTAATCGTATAAACTTGTAAACGTTGAGACTTGTAAAACTGTCAAGGTTTGATTGTGCATTCTGTCTTACATCCCTAGTTACTTTGCTCTCTAACATATAACATGATTTGCCATCTTTATATACTTATGTATGAAAACTATGGAAATCTCACCAACATTATGTTGACCCTTTTATTTTTAACATGTTTCAGGTTTGATACTTGAAGATCCCTTCGTGCTCATAGGATTTGGACTTAGTTAATTGAAAGTCTTATATTGTCGTTAATGTCTTGTTTGCATTGTAATGATTTTAATTGTCTTGTATTGTTCAATAAAAATGGTATTTAATAATATTTCAACTCATTTAGTTCCATGTGCTATGAACAATTGTTTCACATTCGTCCGCCCCGATGATTCCACCGTCAGTCGGGGTGTGACAGATTGGTATCAGAGCCATGGTTATAGGGAATTAGGTTATTAGAAATGGAATGACCTAGACTATAACTAAGTACCCTTCCACATGAGTCCTTTCATGTATTTTATATGCTTAGATAGGATTTTATGTGCCTTATGTGTTTATACTTGATTATGTGATTATATGCCTTATATGCTTATTCTTATATTTTGAATCTTATCAATGCACACACAAACCTTAATTCATATTCTAAGGCATTATATGCCTAAATCAAATGGTTTTCAAAATGAGCTTTGAATTTTTATTCGTGGTTTTCAAGTCTCGTCAAGTCTTTGTCCTATAACTTGAAACATGTATGCTGGAAGAGCGTGATGCCTGTATCTCGAGGTGTTCTGTCTAGGCAATGTATTCATATAAATCCAAATAAACCGATGGATCCGTTAACCTTACCTGGGAACCCTTGGGGTGAGTGTCCGCTTATAGGTACGCATGTCTTCGTTAAGGTTGTAGTTGACATAATACTTTGATAAGTCAACGTATTGCTTTGGTTTGTAAACCGAACGTTACACTCGAAACATCTTGTTATTTTGAATCATCTTATCATTGATCTTGTCTTCTTGGAACTTAAACTCATTACCCAATTCTCACAATGACTTTTAATAATCTTTTTGAATGCCTTTCCCTCCAAACTGCACTTATTCTGAAAACTCATTTTAATGATACTCTTATTCAGAACTGAACCATTAATCTTAACAAACACCATTTTGATACGACTTTAAACTAATGTAACTCTAAAACCTCAATGACATAGTAAACAAGAATCGATCATCTAAGAACCATATCAAAGTTATTTGCTTTGAGGAGCTCCTATGAATTCATATCTCCTTGAAAAGTGTCTTAAGAATATTTCTCATGTTCGTCAAGTCGACTCTCGTATTGATCTGATACTTGGTGCTTCACTCGTGACAAAACTTCCTTAGTTGTCATGTACCGTCTAAAATGCAAAAGTTGGTCAACCAAAAGGTCTAAACAAATTTATGATCTATTCACCTTGTCAAGAAACATATGAAACCTCAAATCATGGAAGTAAACAAACTTAAGCGTAGAGAAATATCATAATTAAACTTATTGGAATTAAACGCTCCAAGAAGTTCCCTTGCAAACACAAAATGAAATCAAAGTTTTCAAATAACCTTGAAATTAATTTTCTCGTGATTAAATTTTGTGTAACGCCCGCCTCCCAGGGCATACCCCGGGGAACGTTGCGCATCGAATATACAGAACACATAGTAATCAATGAGTACACAACGGAAATCAAACTATAATTATACATTATAACGTATTATACATTAGTCTTCTAATACAATACAAATATTACATTAGTTAAACTATATAGAAATCCAAATCCTCAGCAACACTTTATTCCTTATCTCCTTATAAGCTTAGTCCATAATCTCTTATTCATGTAATCACCTGGCACCTAGGATGTGTGTCCATAAAATAAAAACATTTGGGACTCAACATAACGCTTGTGAGTTCATGAACATAGCATTCTTTAAATTTAAAAAAACATATTAATATTGACTATTGTATCAAGCAGATACAACCATGGCAAACAGATAGGACAGAGTAAGCATAGTATAAATTCACATAACCAGGCTATGTATACAAACTCCACTGACTAAAGCAGAATCATACAAGCAGCCCTCAAGTATCCTATCAAGCATTGCCACATATCACAGATGCTATTGATAGTCAATTCTTCAATTATTACCGGTTATTAGAAATCACATCCCGTTTTAGAAAACAGTTCAGAGAAACTCACCTTCGTCTTTAAGTATTTCTGAGACAGATTAATAGTTTCAGATTTGCGTTCCTGATTAGAATTGGAGCAAGTCTTAGCAACTAGTTAGGTAAAAAAATACTACCTAGTAATAGTCATGATTGGTTTTGGATAACATTTACCTTGTTTAAGCATGGTTGATCAATCCATGTCTAATCAAGGTTAGGCTACCCAACACCTATCACGATTATGATTCTAAATCCTACTCTTAATAATATATTAAGTCTTAAACATATAATTACAACTTTAGAGATTACAAAACTGTATACTAATTATATACTAAATCTTAAATTTAAATAAATTAAACTTAAAACATAGAAACTAACTACATACCTGGAGTGGATTCAAAGTTGTGTGAAAGGTACGAAGATAAATGAATGCAAATTTTTTTCATAATACACACATTTATAAATGAATCAAAAAGTCGGTTCAAAAGACATAATATATATATGTATGCTTTGAAGATTTAGATGCATAACATGTGTATACATAACATACACGTTGCAAGCATGCATACATGATTTGCATAACACGTATATATACACGTTGCAACCCCCACATACATGATTCTTTTCATTTTATATTGTTTTATTATTTTAATATTATAATTAATTTAGCTGCTTAACTCGTTTTCTCTTATAACTTTTAAAATATAACGTTCTACAAAGTTTCAAATACGTCATTGGAACGAGCTTATTTTTCTCTACGAGTCGACCTAAGTTTCGTTAGAAAGAGAGTACGTTTAAATATAATGTATTATTATATTTAAAATATTTAAACGGTCTCTTACGACATTAAGATTAGCCTAAAAACTTAAAATTTTAACTAGTTATTTTACTCGTTACTTACTCTATATGAAAGAAAAACTTCATATTTCACATATTTATAACTATTACCTTAAAATTTGGGGTGTTACATCCTCCTCCCCTTAAAAGAATTTCGTCCTTGAAATTCGAAGGCTATTAAAACAATTGAGGATATTTAGCTTTCATTTCTTCGGCTAATTCCCAAGTCTTCTCAGGTCCTTTCTGACCTTGCCACTGAACTAATACTAGTGGGATTGTCTCTCTTTCTTAATTTTCGCTCTTGAAAATCAAGATTTTTTAATGGTCTTTCCATGAAGTTTAATTTCTCGTATACTTGCACATCTTCCAATGATACTGCTTGAGTTGGATCAGCCAAACATTTCCTTAGGTTTGATATATGAAAAGTATCATGGATACTTCTTAAGCTTTCCGGTAATTCTAACTTGTATGAAACTGTACTGATTCTTGCGATAATTTTAAACGGCCCAATATACCTAGGACTTAACTTAACTTCCCGCGTTTACCGAATCTCATCACTCCTTTCCATGGAGAGACTTTTAGCATCACATAGTCTCCTTCTTGAAATTCTAAAGGCCTCCTTCTCTTATCTGCATAACTCTTCTGTCTATCTTGAGCAGCCTTTAGTCGTTGCCTTATTTGTTGGATTTTCTCTATCGTTTCAAGAATAATTTCAGTTTTAGTCAACTGATCATCCCCTATCTCTGTCCAACAGATAGGAGTTCTACACTTCCTTCCATATAAGGCTTCAAACGGTGCAGCTTTAATGCTGGAATGGTAGCTGTTGTTGTAAGAAAATTCGATCAAAGGCAAATGATCATCCCAACTACCTCCAAAACCAATAACGCAAGCACGCAACATGTATTCTAAGGTTTGAATTGTTCGCTCACTCTGTCCATCGGTTTGAGGATGATATGCAGTGCTTAATTGATTTTGGTTCCAAGTTCCTTTTGAAAACTTCTCCAGAATCTGGATGTAAATCGACTATCCCTATCAGAGATAATGGATAAAGGTACCCCGTGTTTGCTTACTATTTCATTAATATATATCTTGGCCAGTTTTTCTATTGGATAGCTCTCACTTATGGGTAGAAAATGTGCTAACTTGGTCAGCCTTTCAATCACGACCCATATAGCATTATATCCTTTTCGTGTTCTTGGAAGTTTCGTGACAAAATCCATGGTCACTCTATCCCATTTCCATACTGGCAACTCCAATTGTTGTAACTGACCGGCTGGTTTTTGATGTTCAATCTTAACTTGCAGACATGTTAAGCATTTCTCAACGTACTGGGCTATAGATCTTTTCATATTAGGCCACCAATAGTGATTTCGAATATCTTTATACATTTTGTTTGCTCCGGGATGCATTGTGTATTTGGACTTGTGGGCTTCATCCAATACTTTTTCCTGAATACCTCCAAATTTTGGGATCCAAATTCTTTGATCAAATCGTAGGATTCCATCCATTCCTTGAGTCAATAATTTTTGTTTACCCATCATTCTTTCAGCCTGAATATTCTCATCTTTCAATGCTTCAGTTTGAGCATTCTTGATTGGTCTTTCAAATCAAGCTTTACATCTATCTTTAATACTTTTACTCTAATCGGCTTAATTCTTTCTTTCCTACTAGAGCATCCGCGACTACATTAGCCTTTCCTGGATGTATTTGATTTCACAATCGTAATCATTGAGAAGTTCCATCCACCTTCTTTGCCTCATGTTTAACATCTTTTGATTAAAGATGTATTGTAAGCTCTTATGGTCAGAGTATATTACACACTTAGTACCATACAAGTAATGTCGCCAAATTTTTAAGGCAAATACTATGGCACCCAATTCAAGGTCGTGCGTAGTATAGTTCTTTTCATGAACTCTTAGTTGTCATGATGCATAGGCTATAACTTTATTCCTTTGCATCAACACACAACCTAAACCATTATATGAGGCATCACAATATATTATAAAGTCTTCATTACCATCCGGTAATGCAAGTATGGGAGCACTGATAAGCTTTTGTTTTAGAAGGTTAAAGGCTTCTTCTTGCTTTGGTCCCCAGTCAAACTTTACATTCTTTCGAGTTAACGATGTTAAAGGGGCAGCAATCTTAGAGAAGTCTTGAATAAACCTTCGGTAGTATCCTACTAAACCCAAAAAGCTTCTAATCTCACTGGGATTCTTTGTGATTCCCATTTCATCACACAGCTTCTATCTTAGCTGGATCTACTTGTATCCTTTCTCATTTATCATGTGACCGAGGAATTGAACTTCTCTTTTCCAGAAGTAACACTTAGAGAATTTTGCATAGAGCTTTTCGTATCGAAGGGTTTCTAGAACCATTTTTAGATGTCTAGTATGATCATCTTGGTCCTTAGAATAAATAAGTATGTCGTCTATAAAGACAATGACAAACTTATCCAAGTATGGCTTACAAACTCTATTCATCAGATCCATGAATGCTGCAGGGGCATTGGTTAGTCCAAAAGACATAACCAAAAATTCATAATGCCCATAACGTGTCCTAAACGCGGTCTTAGGAATGTCTTCCTCGCGTAATTTCAACTGATGATAGCCTGATCGAAGATCAATTTTTGAAAAGTAGTTGGCTCCTTGAAGTTGATCAAATATCATCTATTCTTGGTAAAGGATACTTGTTCTTTACAGTTAACTTGTTTAATTCTCGATAATCAATGCACATACGCATTGAACCATCTTTCTTTTTGACGAACAATACTGGCGCTCCCCAAGGTGAGGAACTCAGTCTAACAAACCCTTTTTGTAAGAGTTCTTCAATTTGCTTCATAAGTTCTTTCATCTCCGAAGGGGCTAGACGATAAGGAGCCTTCGCGATTGGTTTAGCACCAGGTACATATATACGAAATTCTATTTGACGATCAGGTGGAAGTCCTGGTAAATCTTCCGGAAAACGTCTGGAAAGTCGCACACTACAGGGATTTCATTGATCTGTAATTCCTTTTTAGCATCTATCATGCACAGAAGAAGGCTATGCATCCTTTCTGAATACATTTCATTGCCTTCACTTCTGAGATGATGTTGGTTTTGAGATTTCCATCACTTCCATGAACTAATAGTTCTTCCCCATTTGGCTTACGTACCGTCATCGTCTTATGTTCACAGTCGAGACGAGCACAATACTTATTCAACCAATCCATCCCAAGAATAATATCATATTCACTTAGAATGGTCGGCATTAAATTTACACAGAATTTAGTATTAACTAGGGTAATAACACAATCCTTAAAGATATGAGTTATTCTATCTTGCTCACCACTGGCAGTTTCTACAATATATGCACAATCTAGAGTTTGTGGTACTAAGTTCAAATAAGGTACTAAGGCAGTTGAAATGAAACTTCTATTAACACCAGTATCAAATAATACTCTAGCATATAATATTGTTAATGAGAAACGTACCAGCTATAGTTTCATCCCCAGCTTCTTTTAACACATACATTCGACCCTTGGACTTGTTCTGATTCTCCATAGGTTGTGCTTGTGGAGGGTTCTTGCAATCGCTTCGAAAATGTCCATACTCCCAACAGTTGAAGCATCTAATTTTCAGGCAGTTCTTTCGTGAATGATCACCTATTGGACATTTAAGACATTTAGAATCTTGATACTTTCTCCAAGACTCGCTTTTATCGTTCCTCCATGGTTTGTTGACACAGTTTCCTTCATTTCTTGTGATCTTTCTGTTCTTTCTTGGCATCTGGTTTCCATCCTCATTTCTCTTCTTTTGTTTGTTATCAGTCATTATTCCTTATTCTTCGTATGCAATGGCACTTAATGCAATTGCAGATTCATAGGTTTGGGGGCAGACATCTTAACTAACTATCGGATATGAGGGGGTAATCCCTGCACGTATCTTTTTATGCGCTTTGCTTCGGGTGTTATATGCTCCGAAAGCAGTCGAGACATCTCGTCAAACTTGGCCGTGTACTGACGATGTGTCATGGTTCCGGCTTGTAGTTGTAGGAATTCTCTTTCAATTTTGTCCCTTTCAACTTCAGGACAAAATTTTCCATCACAAACTCCTTCAGTTCATTCCAGGTTAAAGTGGCAACAATTCCAGGTCCTTTAGCTTGTTTAACATTGTCCCACCAAAATAATGCCTCAGACCTGAATGAGTGAGTGGCATACATGACAGCTTGCGTGGCTGTACATCCACTAATTTCAATAACAGCTTCCATCTCATAAATCCACTGAAAAGTCGCCATGGCATCTCTTTTCCCATCAAATATTGGAGGTTCGCATCCCTTGAAAGCTTTGTAAGAACAGCCCTGCTTCGGTTCAGTTGCCATAGGAGCATCACCATTACCATTGGTGTTATAGTTATGATCATCTTGTCCATTACTATCATTGCTCATATATCCCCTAGAGGCGTTCATAACCTCGGCTATAATAGTTGGCAATGCATCTTTAATTACGCTTGCTACAGCCGCTTGGAATTGTGGTCCAGCAAATTGTTGCGCCTCGGATTCCGTATTACAAAGATTTTCACGATCATCATTCGCAGATGACATGATTTGCCTTCTACTACTAGGAGGTCTACCACGACCCCTACCACGACCCCTACCACGAGTACTTCCTCCTCTTGTCATAATAAAAACCTACATTAGGGAGCAAGGAATTAGTATTCACATGATGGATTATGATCCAGAACATAACAGTACTGATAGACAAGAAATAACAGTGGTCAGGTGTCATTACTCATCTATTGCACTTACAATGTTCTAGCCATTATCCTCCATGTTTTACCAAAACCTATTACCCAATACCTAAGCAGATAATCTATTTATCTTAAAGCATCTTCACTAGTTTAAGTCTAGATACTATCCTTGTACCTAGTTCACTTAAACTATGGCTCTGATACCAACTTGTAACGCCCGCCTCCCAGGGCATACCCCGGGGAACGTTACGCATCGAATATACAAAACACATAGTAATCAATGAGTACACAACGGAAGTCAAACTATAATTATACATTATAACGTATTATACATTAGTCTTCTAATACAATACAAATATTACATTAGTTAAACAATATAAAAATCCAAATCCTCAGCAACACTTTATTCCTTTATCTCCTTATAAGCTTAGTCCATAATCTCTTATTCCTGTAATCACCTAGCACCTAGGATGTGTGTCCATAAAATAAAAACATTTGGGACTCAGCATAACGCTTGTGAGTTCATGAACATAGCATTCTTCAAATTTAAAACATATTAATATTGACTATTGCATCAAGCAGATACAACCATGGCAAACAGATAGGAACAGAGTAAGCACAGTATAAATTCACATAACCAGGCTATGTATACAAACTCCACTGGCTAAAGCAGAATCATACAAGCAGCCCTCAAGCATCCTATCAAGCATTGCCACATATCACAGATGCTATTGATAGTCAATTCTTCATTATTACCGGTTATTATAACATCACATCCCGTTTTAGAAAACAGTTCAGAGAAACTCACCTTCGTCTTTAAGTATTACTGAGACAGATTAATAGTTTCAGAGTTGCGTTCCTGATTAGAATTGGAGCAAGTCTTAGCAACTAGTTAGGTAAGCAAATACTACCTAGTAATAGTCATGATTGGTTTTGGATAACATTTACCTTGTTTAAGCATGGTTGATCAATCCATGTCTAATCAAGGTTAGGCTACCCAACACCTATCACGATTATGATTCTAAATCCTACTCTTAATAATATATTAAGTCTTAAACATATAATTACAACTTTAGAGATTACAAAACTGTATACTAATTATATTAAATCTTAAATTTAAATAAATTAAACTTAAAACATAGAAACTAACTACATACCTGGAGTGGATTCAAAGTTGTGTAAAGGTACGAAGATAAATGAATGCAAATTTTTTTCATAATACACACATTATAATGAATCAAAAAGTCGGTTCAAAAAATAATATATATATATATATGTATGCTTTGAAGATTTAGATGCATAACATGTGTATACATAACATACACGTTGCAAGCATGCATACATGATTTGCATAACACGTATATATACACGTTGCAACCCCCACATACATGATTCTTTCCATTTTATATTGTTTTATTATTTTAATATTATAATTAATTTAGCTGCTTAACTCGTTTTTCTCTTATAACTTTTAAAATATAACGTTCTACAAAGTTTCAAATACGTCATTGGAACGAGCTTATTTTTCTCTACGAGTCGACCTAAGTTTCGTTAGAAACAGAGTACGTTTAAATATAATGTATTATTATATTTAAAATATTTAAACGGTCTCTTACGACATTAAGATTAGCTTAAAAACTTAAAATTTTAACTAGTTATTTTACTCGTTACTTACTCTATATGAAAGAAAAACTTCATATTTCATATATTTATAACTATTACCTTAAAATTTGGGATGTTACATATTGGGACGAAATTTTCTAAAGTATGGGAGACTGTAACATCTGCCCATTTTGGAAAATAGAAACCCAAACCCGAATTCGTTTGGGTCAATTTTTGGAAAATCAAATACATTAGTTAGAAATTTAATTTATTTTAATCCTTCGAAAAACAATAATAACACTATTTATTCAACTTTCATTAATTTAATTAATTTATGGTAAATTCATGATTTATAGAATAAAATTTTATAAATTCATGAAGTTTATTGGTCATTTATGAGTTTTAATTATAAAACAAAAATAAAGGATTACACACAAGATCATTATTTTTACAAATATGTAAGGTCTATAAATGTTATTAATATTTATATCACTTTTAAATATTCAATTAAAATAAATAATCAAATTACAACTTCTTATTATATATATAAAGTCTACAAGATTTAATAAAAAATTGTTAAATTAAAATTAAAGTTTTAATAAATTTAAAGTTTAAATTGTAATTATTTTTTTATTTATTTAAATTATTTATTTTATATTTATTTCAAATTCCAATCATAACCCCCTTTTAAAAGACTTATAACTCACCATTAACACCATTTATAACCTACTCCTAACCTTAACTATAAAAGCAAGCCTTATGCCTAACTTTTCATTTGCTCATTCTCAAAAAATCTCACTGTCACATATCATTCTTTCATCCATTGGTTATGATCAATTTGAAGAATTTATATTTTACAAGGAATTTCAAGAATTCTTAATACTAAGGTAATTTTTATTGCTTTTATATTATACATTTTAATCATCCTAACATCCAATTGTTCTCATGATTTTATTTCTTACTAATATTCTTTCTTCTACCAAATCTTTTTTATTTTAATCATTATCGTTTGATCATTAACATTTTAATAATCACTAATCTTATAACAATCACTAACATTCCTAAATCAAGCTAACAACATACTAACATAAACAAAGAATCCCGTTTGCATATGGACGGTTATGCCGCCGCATTCGGTTATTCCAAAAGATTATTTTTCTAAGTGATGGCTATGCCAAAGACTTAAATATTTTTTTCACACAAATGAAGACTAATATACCATATATTGACATAACGCATTGATCTAACCCGTTTCATGCTTTAACGATTTTAAAAGTGAACATAAGTGCCTTACTACAATTCTGACAGAATATAATCTTACTTCAACAGACTATAACTTAATCATAACAAACTAAATTTGAGTAAAATCAGACTCCAATGTTAAGTTTATTGAATTACCCTTTCAACGACAGTTTATACGTCTTCAGACTCAATCGCACGACTCAACAATAGCCTTCACAAGAAAAGTGCGCATTTCAGCACCTTCTGTCTTCTGCTGCTTGTTTGACCTATTTTAAATCGTTTCATAAAAATGTTTCTTAATGAAAGTTGTCCGAGTGACTTTCAACTAGTCAAATGTAAATTTTTATAATTTTATGAAACCGTTTGCTATTTTAAGAACCTATTCAAACACGTACAAAACATTTTGTCCAGAATCTAAAATTGGTACAATAATCGTTTATCAATCTACCTTTCGCTTATTGGCATTCGTAAGCGTCCTAACTTCTTGTAATGTATATAAAACTCAAGTTATTGTTTCTTATTATCATTTAGGACATCACCTTTGACTTTTGAACATCCAAGCTTTCTTATGTACTCTACAACCATCACTATTATTGTGAGTTTTCCATGTGACTATTTCCATACCCCTTTTTATATTTTCACACTTTAGGGTGAAACATGTTACCTTATAATCGTTGCACTTATAAAACGTTTGATTCTTGTAAACTTATGGCAATTCACTTGTATGTTGTGGTTAGTTGATCTTTGTAGCTACCATGTAATGTCGATTATATGTACAATCATTAACTATTGCTAGCCTGGTGACGTCATAGATCTATGGGCCTGACAAGACTGCTTGGTTGATCCAAGTACACTTAGCTAATCGTATAAACTTGTAAACGTTGAGACTTGTAAAACTGTCAAGGTTTGATTGTGCATTCTGTCTTACATCCCTAGTTACTTTGTTCTCTAACATATAACATGATTTGCCATCTTTTATATACTTATATATGAAAACTATGGAAATCTCACCAACATTATGTTGACCCTTTTATTTTTAACATGTTTCAGGTTTGATACTTGAAGATCCCTTCGTGCTCATATAGGATTTGGACTTAGTTAATTGAAAGTCTTATATTGTCGTTAATGTCTTGTTTGCATTGTAATGATTTTAATTGTCTTGTATTGTTCAATAAAAATGGTATTTAATAATATTTCAACTCATTTAGTTCCATGTGCTATGAACAATCGTTTCACATTCGTCCGCCCCGATGATTCCACTCCAGTCAGTCGGGTGTGACAGATTGGTATCAGAGCCATGGTTATAGGGAATTAGGTTATTAGAAATGGAATGACCTAGAGTATAACTAAGTACCCTTCCACATGAGTCCTTTCATGTATTTTATATGCTTAGATAGGATTTTATGTGCCTTATGTGTTTACTTGATTATGTGATTATATGCCTTATATGCTTATTCTTATATTTTGAATCTTATCAATGCACACACGAACCTTAATTCATATTCTAAGGGATTATATGCCTAAATCAAATGGTTTTCAAAATGAGCTTTGAATTTTTATTCGTGGTTTTCAAGTCTCGTCAAAGTCTTTGTCCTATAACTTGAAACATGTAATGCTGGAAGAGCGTGATGCCTGTATCTCGAGGTGTTCTGTCTAGGCAATGTATTCATATAAATCCAAATAAACCGATGGATCCGTTTACCTTACCTGGGAACCCTTGGGGTGAGTGTCCGCTTATAGGTACGCATGTCTTCGTTAAGGTTGTAGTTGACATAATACTTTGATAAGTCAACGTATTGCTTTGGTTTGTAAACCGAACGTTACACTCGAAACATCTTGTTATTTTGAATCATCTTATCATTGATCTTGTCTTCTTGGAACTTAAAACTCATTACCCAATTCTCACAATGACTTTTAATAATCTTTTTGAATGCCTTTCCTCAAAACTGCACTTATTCTGAAAACTCATTTTAATGATACTCTTATTCTGAACTGAACCATTAATCTTAACAAACACGATTTTGATACGACTTTAAACTAATGTAACTCTGAAACCTCAATGACATAGTAAACAAGAATCGATCATCTAAGAACCATAACAAAGTTTTTGCTTTGAGGAGCTCCTATGAATTCATATCTCCTTGAAAAGTGTCTTAAGAATATTTCTCATGTTCGTCAAGTCGACTCTCATATTGATCTGATACTTGGTGCTTCACTCGTGACAAAACTTCCTTAGTTGTTATGTACCGTCTAAAATGCAAAAGCTGGTCAACCAAAAGGTCTAAACAAATTTATGATCTATTCACCTTGTCAAGAAACATATGAAACCTCAGATCATGGAAGTAAACAAACTTAAGCGTAGCGAAATATCATAATTAAACTTATTGGAATTAAACGCTCCAAGAAGTTCCCTTGCAAACACAAAATGAAATCAAAGTTTTCAAATAACCTTGAAATTAATTTTCTCGTGTAATTATTCTTTTATTTCTTTAAATTATTTAATTTTATATTTATTTCAAATTCCAATCATAAACCTCTTTTAAAAGACTTATAACTCACCATTAACACCATTCATAACCTACTCCTAACCTCAACTATAAAAGCAAGCCTTAGGCCCCACTTTTCATTTGCTCATTCTATAAAAATCTCACTTTCATATATTTCTTTCATCCATTGGTTATGATCAATTTGAAGAATTTTATTTTACAAGGAATTTCAAGAATTCTTAATACTAAGGTAATCTTTTATTGCTTTTATATTATACATTTTAATCATCCTAACATCCAGTTGTTCTCATGATTTTATGTTCTTACTATTATTCTTCTATTTTATTTTAATCATTATCATTTGATCATTAACATTTTAATAATTACTAATCTTATTACAATCACTAGCATTCCTAAATTAAGCTAACAACATACTAACATAAACAAAGAATCCCGTTTGCATATGGACGACTATGCCGCCGCATTCGGTTATTCCACAAGATTATTTTTCTAAGTGATGGCTATGCCAAAGACTTAAATATTTTTATAACTCAAATGAAGACTAATATACAATATATTGACATAATACATTGATCTAACTCGTTTCATGCTTTAATGATTTTAAAAGTGCACATAAGTGCCTTACTACAATTCTGGCAGAATTTAATCTTACTTCAACTGACCATAACTTGATCATCCAAACCTTTTATGTACTCTACAATTCTGGACATCACCTTTGACTCTTGAACATCCAAGCTTTCTTATGTACTCTACAACCATCACTATTATTGTGAGTTTTCCATGTGATTATTTCTATACCCCTTTTTATATTTTCACACTTTGGGGTGAAACATGTTACCTTATAATCGTTGCACTTGTAAAACGTTCTTTGATTCTTGTAAACTTTATGTGCACCACTTGTATGTTGTGGTTAGTTGATCTTGTAGCTACCATGTAATGTCGATTATATGTAAAATCATTAACTATTGCTAGCCTGGCGACGTCATAGATCTATGGGCCTGACAAGCCTGCTTGGTTGATCCAAGTACACTTAGCTAATCGTATAAACTTGTAAATGTTGAGACTTGTAAAAGTGTCAAGGTTTGATTGTGCATTCTGTCTTACATCCCTAGTTACTTTGCTCACTAACTTATAGCATGATTTGCCATCTTTTATATACTTATGTATGAAAACTACGGAAATCTCACTAACATTATGTTGACCCTTTTATTTTTAAATGTTTCACGTTTGATACTTGAAGATCCCTTCATGCTCATATAGGATTTGGACTTAGTTAATTGAAAGTCTTATATTGTTGTTAATGTCTTGTTTGCATTGTAATGATTTAATTGTCTTGTATTGTTCAATAAAAATGGTATTTAATAATATTTCAACTCATTTAGTTCCATGTGCTATGAACAATCGTTTCATATTCGTCCGCCCCGATGATTCGCCGTCGGTCGGGGTGTGACACATGATCATAACCAAAATGTTCCCAAACATACACCCAACCAAAACAGGGCACATACAAACATACGGGTACACACCTAAACTCCATAAAAACTTTATAACATGCATTCTCAGCCCCAAAACAAGTTAAAAACATTAAACCGGGGATCTAGAACTCACCTTATACAACTTCCGGGCAAAACTCCTCCAAACCCGAGATCTCTATGAGTTCAAACACCTAGACACACCAAAAACACACAACCGAACATACAAAAACACATAAGCACATACCCGAGGCTGAAAATCAGCCAAGAACAACCCAAAAAAACAAAAACTAACCTTAAATCTGCTCTTCTTCTTCTTCTTCTCCTCTCTAGAACCGGGAGAACTCCAACTTTCTCTCACTAAAAAGTCGACATAAAGGTACAGGGGTGTAGTGGGCAACCATGCCCACCTTTCCTACAAAATTAAAATAAACTTTGCCCCTTGTACAACCTTAACCCCTTGACTTGGGTTATTTTGTTTTTCTTTCTTTTTATTCCCTTTTTCTCTTCTATTAAAATTGTCGGGTGTGACACAAGGTTTTGAGAGGGATTCAAAGCTTTAAGAGATGTACAATAACCTTATTAACTTGTACAACCCTTAAAATTAAGAGATTTGGTTAAATGACTATTCTACCCTCCCTATATGCATATTAATATAGTATAGATTGGATTAATTTTTTAATGGAGGAAATAATATTAGAAATTTAACGAGTTATGTGTCACGGGAGTGCGAACTCGATATAGTTCTTATTATTATTTAAGTTATTAAATTTTGGTTTTATTTATAATCTAAAGGCTTATCCATGTAAAAGACTTGGGCTCATGTTGAATTAGTATTAATTTACAACAGTTGGGCTCATGTTAATTTAATATTAATTTGACCCACAAAGGGTAATAAGACACCCAAAATATAAAATGGAATCTGCAGATGGTTCCTTTGATTTTGCATCCGCACTCTCTCAATTAAAAAGAGGAAAAACAAGGACAAAGTGAAAGACTACGGTTATGACAACATCCTCAAGAAAACCTTCAAAATTTTGAAGATCAATCCTACTTTATCAATAATATTCTCTGTATAATACGATAACTCACTCGCATGTAACCCGCGAAATAGATTTATCTTATTGTGTTTCACGATTCAAATACAATCCAAGTTAATTTAATGTTTGAAGATTGAATCTAAGCCAGGTATTTGTCCCTTTTGTGTTTAATTTCTTGTTCAAAACTACCAAATTCTACAAAAAATAAACCTATTTTATGGTTATTTCTACATATGGACTGGATTTGGTATGTTCGTAAGGATTCTAGTTGTTTGGTTCATTCAATGATTAAGACCATAAGATTAAAAAATGTAGATGGTGAAGGATTATATCTTGAATATATGAAAAAAATTTTGATCGGAACCCTAGCATCATAACCTTTTGTTCTTCGTTCTCTTCAAGTGAAACGAAAAAGAACTGGGAGGAAATAAAAGTTTAAAATTTTTTTCAATTTAATTTGTTCTCGAGAATCCAAAGGAATTAAACCCTTGGTCAACCATTTGTTGTGACCTTCCAAGATAATGACCAAACTAAAAATGGGCTCCCATTAAATCTTTATTAGCCAATATAAACAAATTTGATTTTTGTTCCTATTTGTAAAGTTTAATGTGTTGGTTTAGTTCTTGATCGTATGGGTAGAAAAGTTTGAGTGTGTTCATGATAGTAATATTGTGTTCTTGGGTATAAAGCATAGTGTTGGAATTCAATTGTTACAACTTGGATAAATCTTAGTTTTGTGTTTGGTTTGAATTGGAAAATTCGGCATGGATAGTAGTTTAAGGATAATAAAAGAAAGTTTAACCGAAATAATGATCGATTCAAAAAGACGCCAAAATGTTTTGTTGGAGATGTGGAAAGCCAGACATCTCGGGCAAGATTATCAAGTGAAGACTACAAGTGAAAACAAGCCCAATGTGGCTGGTTCTAGTGGGTCTAAAGACTGACTGGGTCCGAGAATGGATTTCTCAGTTGATGTGACTTCAACAACGATCGAATATGATGATTTAATGATTAAGTAGAGGAAATACAGAATTAAAGAACAAAAATGCTGAAAAGATACTCATAAATGCTTTGTGTATTGATGATAGTAAAACAAGTTACAGTGGGTGCTAGGGTTTTCATTATAGTGACATGAAAACCTTAAAACCTCGAAACTTGAGTATCAAGAAAACTTACAATCAGAAACTCACAAAAGTAAGGTATTTCATTATATTTATAGACTGGCATAAAGTCTGTACAAAATGACTAAACTACCTTCACACTATACATCAAATATAGTCTAAGTATGCAGGACCGTTTAAGGGCTTAACTACAATTACAACACAATCACACAATGAGGAGAATAACTAATCTCTAATCAAACAGTGAACTGGGTAACCAAGTATGATGCTAAGAACACAAGTAAGTAAAGAGACAGAACAAGAGAGTTGGGTTTCAAGGAGGCAGTATATTGCTTTCTCAAGTTTTCTTACAAGTGTTACAAAGCATTAAGAAAAGATACAAGAACTTGAAATACTTATACTACAACCTACAGCCGGCATACTTTGAAGGCCAGCTGGATACAATTGACTAGACACTAACAAAATCAATTGTAGGATCAAAAGGCATATCTGCCTTTTGACCTTGTGACTATGACATGCCATAGCTCACATCCTTTTACAATACAAAAAGGATAAAGTACATAAAGTGGAAAGTTACAGACTCAAGACCTCAATGTACAGTTACCAAAAGCATGACCCTTTTCACCAACTCATGTAAGTTGGTGACTTTACAGAGATGCAGCGGAAAAGGTGCTTTATGGAACAGTACATCAGATAAAGCATGTGTACTAAAAGTCTTCGGAAGAAATCTGTCTTCATAGGATGAGGCTTCGGAAGACTTTGTCTCTGAAGCTTCGGAAGACTTCATGTTTGGCTTCGGAAGATATTGGTCTTGGCTTCGGAAGATTTTACACTTAGAGTATTTTCTAATGCTTTGTGTAAAACTTCCGAAGCATTCTTCACTTCAGTACTTAGTGCATGTTTGCTGAGACACTTAAGCTGTTTTGGGTTGCATCAGACTTCAGGAATCCTTACAAACTCCCCCTAGGCTGATGCTACCAAAACACTTGGAAGATCTTCAAATGTTGGTAGTCTTCAGTACAATCAGGACCATTCCTTTCTTCATGAGATGGTCAGGATCATCAAGACTTTCATAGTATCTTCTCATCTCAAAGAGATCATGCAGAGGTAAATGATTATGTCTTGCCATGAGTAGACATTCTCAACACCTTGATCTCTTATAACAGTCCATCTCTCTGGATTGGTAGAGTATGTCCAGGATAAGATGGGTGTCTCACTGGTTAGAGGAGCCACTTGAATAGGAGTTGATTGGGCTGCCTCTTCATGCACTTCCTCAGGTTGATCTGATTCAGCCTGAGGTGCAGAGGTAGATGACTTTGGCTTCTTCTTTTGTCTTTGGTTTAGAAGCCATCCTCTTTCCTCTTGGTTGTCTTTAACTGAGAAGACTGGTCTGCAGCACCATGTTGATCATCAGTGTCTTTCTCAGTTGGGTGTTCCTCCCTCACAGGTTCAGAAGGAGAGGGAGTTTGACCCTGCCTAGGATCAGAAGATGAAGCTTGCTGGGGCTCAGCTGGAGGTGCTGGTTGAGGTGTCTCTGGTTGCTCAAACTTGACCTCCACTTCAGGTGGGACTTGACTTGGAAGAGAGTGCAAGTCAATAAGTTCTCCACTCTTAATCTTCTGCTTGATCACCCTAATATGCTCATCCATAGTGGATAGAGCCATGGGGCCAAGTCTCCTTCCGGAGAATCCATACAGCTTCAAGAAGCTCACCATTCTTTGTCTGTCAGCAGACTTCTTTGCATTCTTTTGAATGGTGGCCCTTGACTTTGCAGCTTCTTCCCTTAGTTTCCTTTTGGTTGTCTTTCTTTCCTTGACTAGCTCAAGTTCAAGTTGTTTTAAATACTCAAACTCAATGAAGTCATAGGATAAAGGGAGAAGTGCATCTGCCTGATAGAAGCCTGTGGCACTCAGGTAGTTGATCATTTGATCCTATCTTCCTCTTTATCTACCTGAGGTTCTTGTGGAACCACATCTTCTTGTGCAGGACTTTCTTGAACTGGTGAGAGAGTAGGAGCATGCTTGTAGAGTCTTTTCTGTCTCTTCTCCTCTTTGAGTTGGAGAAGTATCATTGCATCTTCTTTCTCCTTCAACTCTTGACACTTCTGTCAGCCAGTTCATTCAGTTCTTCTAAGGGGAGGGAGATGATATCATCAATATCATAGTTCCTGGTCTGTAAGTAAGTTATCCTGACTGCCCTTAACTCATCATCCTGAGTATTTGGTCTGGGGGCAGCCCTGATTGCAGCTTGCATGAAGCTAGATGACCCAGTGGAACTTTCTCCCCTTAGTCTCCTTTTCCTCTCTCTCTCTTCCTCCTCAATTTCCTCAGGAGTCATTATCCTTTTCCCTTTGTCACCAACAGACCTTTGTGACTCAGGGAGGATTGAGGCTTGGCCTTCATTGCTTGGAGTAGCTTCCATGCTCTGGCCAGAGAGAGGCTGAGAAACACCTTCACCAGCAGGTGTCTCAGTTGGAGTTTGGACCTCAGCAGCAGTTGTTGATGATGAGACAGGGGTCTCAGGTTCTGTCACTGGGCCTTCAGTCAAGGTTTCCCCTATGAAACTAATCTTAGGGTCCACCTCAACATCCAGTTGACCGATGACATGCCTGATTCCCTAAGTCTCCTTCTTAGAGAGAAAACTCTGCCATGATCCTGTCTTGGATTCTTTGAGCCAGCCTATCAGCTTGTCTTGAATTGCTTGGGTTGACAAGTGGCAGGTTGACTAAATCCAGTCTTTCATAGAAGCTCAGGCTTTGGAATTGAAAAACTTCTTGTTGGCCTTGAACTCTTTGAAGTATGAGGGCTCTTCTGTCATCATCATACCTCCACCTTATGATTTGATTGTTAGTTCCCAGTGGAGTGGAGATGAGACAGCCCTTGGTATGCCTTCCTCAATAGACTCCTGATGAGAGAGTCTATAGAGTCCACATTAATGTGAACTTGAGGAAGTTGCTGAGAATGCACAACAGCAAGTGAGGATGGTGAGTCCTCTATGTCCATTCTCTCTGAAGAACTCCCAGGTTCTGTGGTTGTAACAACTTTCTCCCCTTTTTTGGTAGCATCACCCACTTGCATAGGTGAGCTGGAGGATAAGTCAATCACTTCCACAGGTTCTTGTGTTCCTGGTTGAGCTCTCTTAAAGGTCTCCCAGCTAGTTTTTCCTGCAGATATGAAATCTGGAGTTGCTGATCATTGACCCTGTTTTGTAAGGTAGTCACCTGAGATTCCAAGTGACTAACCTTAGAGACTAAATAGGTGCATGTTTTTGACAGTTTTGCACCTTTAGCCTCAAATTCCCCTCATCTTCATCAGAAGATTCATTGGGGGATGAGATGATTGGACCAAAGTCCTCTCTCTCACCACCAGCTTGAGTTTCTTGGCTGCTGGTTTTCCTCTGCTCACTGGCAGCCTCAGTTGAGATGCCAATGGGCTGAGTTGCCATGGTTGAGGTCTTAATGATGTAATCACTTTCAAAAGTGAGAGCCTCTTCCATATGGACATCCTGAACAGGTTCAGAGTGTCCACCTCAGTGACAGGTGACTGATGGGGGATAGACTGAGGAGAGTCAGAGGTACTCATCTCTCTTTGAGTAGGGGAGGAGAAGAGAGACTCATGGTACTCACTGAATCCTAAGTCTTCATCAGTGTAAAAGGATAGTTGGGAATTGGTTGGTTGAGATCAAAGGCTGGGGATGGTAGCTGTCCCCTGAAGGTTGTCCACTTGAGTGTTGAGACTCAGAGTGAAGGCTTAAGGTTGTTGGGCTATTGAGCTCATCAGGGTGAGCTTGAGGAACCTCAGCCCTGATAGGTGAGTGAAATGGGAGTGGTTTGCTCCTCAGGAGAAGTGGGAGCTCTAGTGTCCACTTCTTCCTGTAAGGTTGAGTATTTGGGGGCCTGCACAGACTCAATAGTCTGAGCAGGGGTTCGTTTGGATTTTCTTTGGTAGGTGAGGGTGATTTCTGGTCTTTTTAATGGTAGGGACAAAAGAGGTGTGGGTTCAACACTAGCTTGTGTTGCTAGGTTGTCACCTTGAGCAATGAGCTCTAACATTTTTGGGACTAGGGCTGTTTCTACCCCAGAGAAGCCTACAGTTGGCTTCTTCATTATTTTAAAGATGCCGGGCTTCATCTGTCCAATTTAAGAATATTACCTGTTTCCCTCAACTGTGAGCCCAGTTCACAGTTGAGAATGTGTTGAACATATCTAGGAAACATGTAATACTCTAAGGAGTCTAAGTTTGCAAGTAAATTAGTATATACAAATTGTGAATACCTGAACTTGACCCCTTGAACCATTCCATGAACATGAAGGAGAGATCCTCAGGAATCTGGTCCCATCCACCATGCTTGTTTGACAAGCTGTGGATAACCACATGGAGCAGGAATTTCCATTGGGATGAGACCTTCCTTTCCTAAAGGTCTTTACAGAGAAATCTCCTTCATAGCCCATCTGCTCAAAAGAATGATTTACAGCTTCTTTTGGAAAGGACACCTCACCTTCTTCATCATCCAGCTGTAGATGTTGATTAATGATGGCCGGAGTGATGAGAAGATGATAAGACTGTCTTCCCTGCACTGTGGCAGACAGTGCCTTCTCCCCATCCATAATGACCTCTTGGCAGGTCTTCCAGAATTCAAGCAACTGATCCTCATATAGAGGAGGATCAATGGTCAGGGAGGTGAAGTAGTTAGACAGAGTCAAGAATTGGCAAATCTCTGAGAAACTTGCATCTTTCTCAGAGCTTAACAGAGCAACTTGATTATGTTGCCTGTGTAGTTGCATGGAGAAATCAGGGTTGTTTCTGCGGTTAAGGTTGGCCATTTTAGAAGCTTAAGGGTGAAGAAAGTAGAAAGCAAAGGCGGTTTAGAGAATTAGGTTAGAGAAACAGTAGAATTGAGGAAGATAGGGAAAGAGGGGGAAACGGGGTATGTATTTATATGAAAAGGGATTTGAACCAAAGTTAATGAAAGAGGATAAACTTTGAAATCCGAAAGTCGGTCCCACCTCTGAAAAAGTAGTTTACTTTTGCTCAAAAAGTAGTTTTCTTGGAATTCGAAAAGCTTCCGAAGTTTATTTGTCTTCGGAAGTTTTGTTTTAAAAAGCTTCCGAAGCTAAAATGGCTTCGGAAGATTTCCTGAGAGTCTTGATAATTTATGCTTCGGAAGAGAAATAAACCCTTGAATGCTTTGTATGAAATAAACAAAGCTTCCGAAG
Source organism: Flaveria ramosissima (assembly GCA_025215565.1). Classification (NCBI taxonomy): domain Eukaryota; kingdom Viridiplantae; phylum Streptophyta; class Magnoliopsida; order Asterales; family Asteraceae; genus Flaveria; species Flaveria ramosissima. The sequence continues at coordinate 26,552,785 of CM046035.1, forward strand.
GTTAATTTTGCTTCGGAAGGAAAAAGGTTCTTGAAAAATAGATAAGTGTCCTGAGATAAAAATTTTAAGCTTCGGAAGATGAATCTTTGACTTCTTCCGAAGGTAAAATCTCTTAGACAGTTATTTATTTTAAAGACATGTTTTTCTTCCGAAGATAAAATCTTATCTTCCGAAGTATCAGAAATTTTCAAGAATCTAAGGAAAGTCTTCAAAAAGAATTTTTCATCCAAAGAAAACATGAGCTTATGAAAGTGATGAACTAGACAACTTAGGACACACATATTTTAAGAAGAAATAATTAGAATTAGTTTTAAAAAAAAAGTCTACTCAAAGTTAATCATCCCAATAGCTGATATCAGATACTTAAATCTCTGTTCATCAAAAGCTTTGGTGAACAGATCAGCATATTGTTCATCTGTATGAACTTTGACTAGTTTGATTAATCCTTTTCATAGTTATCTCTTATTAAATGATACCTGATGTTGATGTGTTTGGTCCTTGAGTGCTGCACAGGGTTCTCAGTGATAGAGATAGCACTATTGTTGTCTATGTGGATAGGAGTCTCTTTGAAGTTAAATCCATAGTCCAGCATCTGATTTTGAATCCAAAGCACTTGAGCACAGCAGCTTGCAGCAGCAATGTATTCAGCCTCAGCAGTTGATGCAGACACACAGGATTGTTTCTTGCATTGCCATGAGACCACCCTTCCACCAAGGAATTGACATCCCCCAGATGTAGACTTTGCAGTCATATTGCAACCACCATAATCACTATCTGTATAGGCATACAGATTGAAATTTGGATTCTTTGGATACCATAGACCAAGTGTTGAAGCACCTTTGAGGTATCTTAAAATCCTTTTCACAGTGATTAAGTGAGACATCTTAGGGTTGGCTTGATATCTTGCACAAATACATGTAGCAAACATGATATCAGGCCTGCTAGCTGTAAGATACATAAGAGACCCAATCATAGCCCTGTATAAGTGTTCATCTACACACTCCCCCTCAAGATCTGGACCAAGGGGAGTGGTTTCTGGCTATGGGTGTCTTAGCAATCTTACAATCAGTCATATTGAACCTCTTGAGTATGTCTTGAACATACTTTGACTGCATTATGAAGATGCCATCTTCAACCTGCTTCACTTGAATTCCCAGAAAGAAGTTGAGTTCTCCCATTGAACTCATCTCAAATCTGTCCTTCATCAGCTTCTCAAAGTCTTTGCAGAGCTTTGGATTAGTTGAACCAAAGATGATGTCATCAACATATACTTGAACCAGCAATAAGTCATTTCCCTGTCCTTTGATGAAGAGGGTTCCATCTATAGTACCTCTTCTGTATCCATGCTTGCAGAGATACTTAGATAGTGTCTCATACCACTTCCTGGGTGCCTGATGCAGCCCATAAAGAGCTTTGTCAAGCTTGCAGACATAATCAGGATGATCAGGGTCTACAAAACCAGGTGGCTGTTTGACATAAACCTCCTCATCAATCACTCCATATAAGAAAGCACACTTTACATCAAGTTGGTAGACCTTGAAGTTCTTGGATGCAGCAAATGCCAGGAATATCCTAACAGCTTCTAGTCTTGCTACAGGAGCAAAGACATCAGTGTAGTCAATCCCTTCTTCTTGTGTGTATCCTTGAACAACTAGTCTTGCCTTGTTCTTGATGATGATTCCCCTATCATCCTTCTTGTTTCTAAAAACCCATTTGGTTCCAATGGTAGTCTTCCCATGAGGAAGAGGACAAAGGTTCCAAACTTTCTGCCTTTTGAATTGAAGCAGCTCTTGTTGCATAGCTTCAACCCAACTTCCATCCTTTAGAGCTTCATCAACTTTCTTGGGCTCTATCTGAGATAAGAAACAAGAGTGAAGACAAACATTTGCTTCATGGGTTTGTCCTCTTGTTCTTACCCCTGTGACAACATCTCCAATGATGTTTGTGGTGGGGTGAGACTTGTGGATCCTTAGCTGAGGGATCACAGCAAGTTGCTGGGAAAGATCTAAATTTGAGAAATTTAAATCTGGTCCTGAAGATTCACCCTCCACATTATCACACTTATCAAGATTAACTTGATCCAATGAGTGTGAGACATCATTGATGTTGTCATCTATGGTGTGGTTATTAGCATCAAGGAATTCCTGATCACTATCACCATCACCATTGTTGTCTTCTACAAGTGAGGTTCTTTATCTGGTTGAGAGGCCTCTGAGCTGGAATTTGAAGGCATGCCAGATGTATCAGCTGAATTTGTCATTGTTGTGCTGATAGAAACCTCATTTGCTGAAGTAGTTCCAACTGGAGCTGAAGATGTATGAGTTGAAGTCTTCCTAGCTCAAATCTTGGATCAGGATCACCTGTATTTAGATTTTCTGCAGATCCTGAAACATGCTCACAAGATTTGTTAAAACAGTTGGTAACTAAATCAAGATCAAACAGCCAATCCGGACCAGAACCAGCCACACAGGGAGTGTGCTCATTGAAAGTCACATTGGCTGACTCCTCAACAATTCTAGTTCTGAGATTGTATACTCTATAAGCTTTAGCTTGAGAAGAGTATCCAATGAAATGTCCATCATCTGATTTCTCAGCAAACTTGGCAATTTGATCTTTGGTATTCAAGATGGTGCAGGGACATCCAAATGACCTGAGAAAACCAATGAAAGGTTTCCTCTTGTGCCAAAGTTCATAAGGAGTCTTACCATGTGTCTTAACTACTAAAACTCTGTTTTGCACATAGCAAGCAGTATTGACTGCCTCTGCCCAGAAGGTGATAGGCAGTTTAGAGTCAGACAACATAGTTCTTGCAGCTTCAATAAGTGTCCTGTTTCTCCTTTCAGCAACTCCATTTTGCTGAGGAGTCCTGGGAGCACTATATTGTCTTGTAATACCTTTTTCATCACAAAATGCATCAAGGATTTGGTTCTTGAATTCAGTTCCTGATCACATCTTATGGTTTTGACCTTGTGATCACATTGATTCTCAACTTTTAAGATGAAATTCTTCAGAATCTCAGGGGTTTCATCCTTAGTTCTAAGGAAGAAGACCCAAGTGAATCTTGTAAAATCATCTGTGATCACCAGACAGTAAGAGGTCCTTCCTAAACTCATTACACTGGTGGGGCCAAAGAGATCCATATGTAACAAGTGTAGGGGAGTAGTGATGGAGTTCTTTTCCTTAGGCTTGTGAGATACTTTGTGTTGCTTCCCTTTCAGGCATGCCACACAATGATCATCACTAGTAAACTCTTTCTTTGGCATTCCAGTTACCAGATCATGTTTAATTAATTTATTCATGTTCTTAAAGTTTACATGGCACATTCTTTTATGCCATAGGAAAGACTCATCACTATTTGCTTTAGATAGAAAGCATGAAACTTCTCCTGGAGATGTTTCTTGCAAATCCATCTTGTACATGTTCCCTTTCCTGGGGGCTCTGAGCAGGATATGCTCATGAGGAATGACCACACCAGGTTTGAGAACAATGCACTCATGCTCAGTAAAGAGCATGTTATGACTCTGATCACAAAATTGGGATACACTCAGAAGATTGTACCCAAGCTCCTTAACAAGTTTACCTTCTCAATGCTGAGCTTACCATTTGTGACCTTGCCCCTTCCAGAAATGTAACCACCTTCATCTCCTCCAAAAGCAACTGGTCCTCCATCAATTCTCTCAAAATTATGGAGTAGAGACCTATTGCCTGTCATGTGCCTGGAACAGCCACTGTCAATTATCCAGACATTCCTGTTGGTCTTGAGCTGTTCCTGCACAGAGAAGATGATTAGTTACATTTGGAAACCCAAGCCTTACTTGTCTTGGGCTCATTGACAGTAATAGAAGGTAATGCAACAGTAATAGATCCTATGGTTGTACTATGGGGATCTTCAGCTGTTGTTGATGGAGAAACCTCAGTCATTTGGTCTTTCTTAGACTTCCACACCACCTTTGGAGTCTTGGACTTGACCTTCAAAACCTTAGAAGCTTTTAGAACTTCATAAGTTTTGATGACTGATCCTTCGGAAGAGTCTACAGTCACTGCAGCAGACTTTAGTGCTTCGGAAGAACTCCTTTCTTCCGAGACCAACTTTGCTTCCGAAGGTAATTTTCCACTTACCTCCTTCTTTGATTTGGAGCTTCCGAAGGAAACAGACTTTCCTTCCGAAGCTTGAGACTTCTTGAGACTCTTTGAAGTCTTTGTTTTAGTCATGTGGACAGTACTTTTAGGATTGTATGGGCAATCCTTAGCAATGTGAGAAGTACTTTCACACATGACACATAACATTTTCTTCTTCAAAGAAGTCTCCCTTTGAGAGCAAGACTGACTTTGGTCACATCCCTCTCCACCTTCATCTTGGTAGATGCTGAGACAGTTCCTTTGGGCTGTGAACTGTTCTTGGAGTTTGATGGTCCAGGCTGTGCAGCAGTGGTACACAGCAGATCAGTCTTCTTCTTGGCACTGAGATGATTTGAACAAGAACCATGACTCTTAGCTAGGAGTCTTGGTTGATGTCTTCAGTCCTTACTACTTTGAAACCTGCAGAGATAAAAACTTGTTTCTGCTTAGCATCAAAAGTAGCCTTGATTTCTTGAGCCTTCTTTGCCTTTCTTTTGCTCTTTCTGATCAAGTTCTTTCTTTTGGACTTGGTCATCACAGTTGATTTCTTCTCCTCAGAAGGATAGTGGCCCTTGGAAGAATCCTCTTCTTCACTCTTCTCAGAGGAATTCTTCACTATCACTTCTTCATCATCCTCACTTACAGGATCTATGAGAGGAAGCTCATCTTCACAAGTTCCACACCTAGGAGATCTTACAGACAAGATTGTGTGTGGAGGAGCTATCTCATTTGATCCTAGTCCCTGTCTATTTTGATAACAAACCTTGTTGTGCAGGGATGAGGATATCATGTTCTTGAAGGTCTCTTCTTCAAGAACACTCTTCTCTGCCTTGGCTTTGCTGATCACAAGCTCAGCCTGGCACTCAGTTAACTTAGTGATGAGATCTTGGATCTGAGTTCTGAAATCTGTATGTTCATGTTTTAGTACTGAAATGGTTTTCTCCAAGTCTTCTATCTTTAACTTGTAATCATTTTCAGACTTTCTAAAATCAGATTTTAATATGTTTAATGACTCAAGATCAGATCTCATCTCTAGGTTATAGGACCTGTATCTATTTACTTTAGCAATGCATTCAGGGGAGCAAAGATGTTCCAATACCTTGGCTTCATCATGGTCAGCCATCAGTGCTTGGTTTGGAGAAGCATCCTCCACCTGAAAACTCCAGTCAAAGCCTCCTTCTTCAACAGCAACAGCAGCATGTTGCTTTGTCTTCTCAGCTTGAGGAGCTTTGTCAGTGAAGTTTGGTCTGGGTTGTGTTTGGCCCCCATTTGTTTTAGGTGCCTTACACTCCCTGGCAAAGTGACCCATAAGGTTACAGTTGTAACACTTAACTTTGCTTTTATCCAGCCCAAACTTACTGCTGGTAGCATTGCTTGGAAATCTTCTTCCTGTCCTCTTGTAGAACTTCTTGGCTCTGTGAGTGAGGAGAGCCATCTGCTGAACTATCTCCATGTATTCCAGGTCATCTGGATGGATACAGTCCAGGTCTTCAAGAGTGAAGAGATAATTTCCACAGCTTTCATCTGCAGACACAAAGGCTTGAGAAGAACTTGTCTCTTGGACCGTTTAAGGGCTTAACTACAATTACAACACAATCACACAATGAGGAGAATAACTAATCTCTAATCAAACAGTGAACTGGGTAACCAAGTATGATGCTAAGAACACAAGTAAGTAAAGAGACAGAACAAGAGAGTTGGGTTTCAAGGAGGCAGTATATTGCTTTCTCAAGTTCTCTTACAAGTGTTACAAAAGCATTAAGAAAAGATAAAAGAACTTGAAATACTTATACTACAACCTACAGCCGGCCATACTTTGAAGGCCAGCTGGATACAATTGACTAGACACTAACAAAATCAATTGTAGGATCAAAAGGCATATCTGCATTTTTTGACCTTGTGACTATGACATGCCATAGCTCACATCCTTTTACAATACAAAAAGGATAAAGTACATAAAGTGGAAAGTTACAGACTCAAGACCTCAATGTACAGTTACCAAAAGCATGACCCTTTTCACCAACTCATGTAAGTTGGTGACTTTACAGAGATGCAGCGGAAAAGGTGCTTTATGGAACAGTACATCAGATAAAGCATGTGTACTAAAAGTCTTCGGAAGAAATCTGTCTTCATAGGATGAGGCTTCGGAAGACTTTGTCTCTGAAGCTTCGGAAGACTTCATGTTTGGCTTCGGAAGATATTGGTCTTGGCTTCGGAAGATTTTACACTTAGAGTATTTTTCTAATGCTTTGTGTAAAACTTCCGAAGCATTCTTCACTTCAGTACTTAGTGCATGTTTGCTGAGACACTTAAGCTGTTTTGGGTTGCATCAGACTTCAGGAATCCTTACAAAGTACAAAAAGCTAATAAGCATTTGTATGTGTTCATCCGCATTAACTAATGTTGATGTCTTGGACTTCATCTACACTTCTATTTGTCTTCAGCATTAAGTTTGTTCATCAACATTGACATATACAAATGAACAAATACTTAGCTCATTTGTATATCAGCATCCTCATTGGTTAATGCGGATGAACAAATACTTCACCGTATTTGTTCTAACTATCTGCATTAGTAAATTCGGATGAACAAATACTTATCAACATTTGTCTTTGGTCATCCGCATATACTAATGCGGATAGCCAACACTTCTTTATTCTTTTGTTTCTTCACCCGTGTATCTTCTTGGACTTGTGGGAGTTTCCAACAGAACAACCTTCAACCACCTTTGAATTGTATGACCTTTTAGGGTCCAACAAAGACCCAAATACTCCATCAGGTACCACTTACTAATTATACTTTGAATCAAACAAAACGTATGAGTTTTGTATCTGAGTCAATGAATCATTCGGGATATCGTAATAATTTAAAAAATAAAAAAAAGTGTATTTGATCTAAAGAATCATGATTTGTTTTATATTTTGAACAATAAACATATAAAAGGTAATGGTTTTGAACCAAATGAAGTTAACTCTAAAGGAGTTTGTTCACATAATCAAATAAGTTACTAGGTCACGGCAAATTACAACCAAACCATTAAATGTTTACAAGTCAAGGAAAACGCATTGGATTGTTAAATAAATGGTACCGATCTTAAGGTATAGTTGTCGATTCAAAAGATACATTGGTTAATAAATATAATTCGGTTGAGAATTATGTTTCTCCTTTTACGTACACGATGAAAGAAATGCTTGATGGGTAGAGTCAGGTGCTACGAATCATGTGTGCAAAGATTTAAACTGGTTGGATTAATTTAAACTAGTTGAAATGATTTATACTTAGAATGAAAAATGTAGCAACTAAGCCTATCAAAGGATTTGAAAAAGTTTGACTTGTATATATGTATGTGTTAGGAACTAGTATTTGAACGAAATACCTAGTGATTAGCGTGTAAACCAGATCAAATAGTGCGGAATCTTATTTGATTGGCGATCCAATCAGCGAGAACACACGAAGAATCAATCAAGAATTGAAAGTAACGTTAGAAGTCGATTGGGAATCGATCTAATGTGTTCTGTGAACTTGGAGAACGAATTAGGAGGCTTCTGGACGGCTAGGCTACGTCTGGAGTCGTAATAGTATGAATGCTTTCATTTTCCATGAATTGGGTTGTATTTATAGGTTAGTATTGTTCATTCGGGCGACTGGACAATAAGTATGGTTCAGTCGTGCGATTGAACGATGCGGTTGATTCATCCGTACGACTGAGTGTTCAGTCATGCGACTGAGCCAATCTTCTATGTCAATCATACGACTGATCCAGTCTCCTGGTTCAGTCGTGCGACTGAGTCAATCGTATGAAGTTATTCATGCGTGTGGTCCATTCGCATGGGCCATTCGCATGAGAACTTCATTATGTTAAGTTTGAATGTATTAATTAATATAACATTATGTGTAACCATTCAAACAATCACAAACCTAATCAACCAATTCAATATCGACTCATTAATGAAATATTAGACATTACAAATCACAAACAATCAATATCATTTCATTAATCATTTCAAATTACATCAGAATCAGATAAACAAGATCTATTACATTTCATATCATGATCTAAGGACATACATGTATCAACAAACTCCCCCTTGGACCTAGATCTCTCTATTGTCTTGCATTCTGCATCACCTCCTTGTATTTCTTGTACTTCTCCTCTTTTGTGACTCCCGCATGAATCTCAAACGCGAAGCAGAGTCGTATAACGTTCTGGAACTGGAGGGCTTGTACAATATCCTGCGTATCATAGAACAGTGGCCACTTGTATAGCGTATAGACATCATTAGCTGACAAGTTCGTAAGCCACATTGGGTCGAATACCCTGATCGTATCCATTTGGCCCTCTCTGTTTAGGACTATGACCGCTTCTGCTGTTCTCCAATCGTAGTACCACCACTTAAAATGTGGAGTGAAGTCCTGTGGCATTTCCCTGAGTGGGATTCTTGACATTGTGTGCGGAGGACTCCACTTCAACACTATCTTGGGCTTGCCAGTAATGGCATCAACCTCAGACCTTCTGATATGCCTAGTAGGCTGTTGGGGTCTGAAGTTAACCCATCTAGTATGGTACTCCTTCTTTAGGGAAGCCTCGAACCAGCCTGACATCTTCCTCGGGTCAGCATACAAAAGCTTTAGCTTTGCTAGCTGGTTGAGCTCAAAACCTGGTAGAGTCTTCAGATCATGTGGGAATCTGAAGTACTCTATGCCATGTTCCCTCTTAACTACATATACGTTAAGATCCTCAAAATACGCCCATGCTATGATCCTGCCAGACACCTTATGATGTTTCTTGACTCTGTAGAGTTTGGTGTAGGCATCCTGTTTCGGTGCAACACGTTGGGCTCTAACTTGTCTAACACCTCAAAGGTATCGCTGACGAGGGATTCACCCAGATTGGGGACCACATTTCCCTCATTGTCAGCATACTGAGGGTAGTGCTCAGCAGTGACATCTTCAATCTCGACCTCATCAACATCGTTGAGCTCTTCGTCACTGGTCGAGTCACATGTCGGAGCATCTTTCACTATCTCATCTGGATTGAGCTTGAAGATCTCTGCGAGTTGCTCGTTTGATAGGTCGTGAATTATTTCCCCTTCTTTAGGGGTATAACTCACTGACCTCCTTACAATCCCTTGCAGATCAAGAATCATTGTTAGCTGAGACTTGACCTGCTGAAGGGGAGCAACATCAAACTCATCCCTTTGGTAATTTGGATCTGTTTGATTTAAACATTCAACACATAAACCATTAGTAATTAATCAAACAGAAATGCATTAACATTTATATAAACATTAAATACATAGTTTTCAATACATGATTCAAATACAAAAGTAAATAAATACATAAACATCCAGTCTTTACTTTTGTCCTGTATCATCGTCTCTTGTTGGACCAAAAGAACCAATGAGCCGGATAAGAAAAACCTTTTAAGTCCCACAAACGTCACAACAACTATTGAAGTCCACAACAGCTGAAGACAACACCTGAAGACAAAGTCTGAAGACAAGTGCTGAAGACAAAGTCTGAAGACAAGTGCTGAAGACAAAGTCTGAAGACAAGTGCTGAAGACAAAGTCTGAACACAAGTGCTGAAGACAAAGTCTGAACACAAGTGCTGAAGACAAAGTCTGAAGACAAGTGCTGAAGACAAAGTATGAAGACAAGTGCTGAAGACCAAGTATCAGACGTTGTCATAACAGCTGAAGAGGACTTCTTCAGTAGTTGTGACGGTTTACTATCAGTAGTTATATGTTTTCAGTAGTTTTGTAAAACGCCTGAAGAGCTTGTTCTTCAGTCGTTGTAGTTTCAGTAGTTTCTTATCAGTAGTTTTATATTTTGTACTTAGCACTCTGACATGTTCTCAGTAGTTGTGAACATTTCAGTAGTTTGTTAAGTGTTAGTTATTTTTGTAATAGATCTGACAGTTGTCACTATCCCGTGATTACAGCAGTGATTGCACTCTATATAAGGAGTGTCAACCTTATTGTAACATGTGAATGATTTAGCAGAAATATTTGGTATAATTGAAACATTCCTTAACACAGAAATATATTCTCTCGTATTTGTTTACAAAAAAAAAAAAAAAAAACCATTTGTCAGGATCAGCGATCACAAGTTCGATGGATTAGAGAGTAATGCAGCGGAATAAGATCAAGAATTAGACAAATTGTAGCAAGAATTTGATATTTGTAAACAAATACGAGAGAATATATTTCTGTGTTAAGGAATGTTTCAATTATACCAAATATTTCTGCTCAATCATTCACATATTACAATAAGGTTGACACTCCTTATATAGAGTGCAATCACTGCTGTAATCACGGAATAGTGACAACTGGCAGATCTATTACAAAAATAACTAACACTTAACAAACTACTGAAATGTTCACAACTACTGAGAACATATCAGAGTGCTAAGTACAAAATATAAAACTACTGATAGGAAACTACTGAAATTACAACGACTGAAGAACAAGCTCTTCAGTCGTTTTACAAAACTACTGAAAACATAAAACTACTGAAAGTAAACCGTCACAACTACTGAAGAAGTCCTCTTCAGCTGTTATGACAACGTCTGATACTTGGTCTTCAGCACTTGTGTCTTCAGACTTTGTCTTCAGTACTTGTCTTCAGACTTTGTCTTCAGCACTTGTCTTCAGACTTTGTCTTCAGCACTTGTCTTCAGACTTTGTGTTCAGGTGTTGTCTTCAGCTGTTGTGGACTTCAGTAGTTGTTGTGACGTTTGTGGGACTTAAAAGGTTTTTCTGATCCGGCTCATTGGTTCTTTTGGTCCAACAAACTCCCCCTGAACCAATGCAGCCAGAACCTTTAACTTTATTGAGGTCCCACTTATTGTTAGCAAAATGGTTGGTCTTTTTCCTTCTTGATCAGTTGAGAAGATGACCCATATAAGCACTGGCCTGGAAATAAGTCTCTGATTATTTGGTTGGCAATGTATGGATGGGAGCTCTATATTGGGGAATTGGACACTGAGCTGTTCCCCCATCCATGAGACTCACTTCCCATGTATAAGCCTGTAGGATTCTCTGGTGTATGCTCTGAGAAACATAATTTGTTCCTCTATGGTAAGATTTTCTGGTTCACCATCAAACAATCCTTCACGCCCATACAGCTCTGAAATGTACTTAGCCTGTTTGCCATTTTTGAGCTCAACTGTTGTAATCTGTCTGTATGCAAACTCATCTGGGTGAGTACCTTCAAGTAACAGACTGAGCTCATTTTGTTTGAAGTTCTCAAGCTTCTTGTAGACTAACCCCTTTTTAATTACTCTGTTCTCTAACATCTTTTGGGGTGGCTGTTTAGTCTCATAAGCCTTCTTGAAATCTTCTACAATCTCCCAGGGTGATACTACCAGGACCACTGTGATCTCTTCATCTACGATCCTTTTTACTTGGGCCTTGTATATCGCAGGAATGTCTTTCCTTAAAATTCTGTGAGCCACCCTAGGATCAGGCCATATTCTCACCTTTTCCTTTTGATATTGAAATGTGTTAGCAAGGGTGTACAATCTCAGAGCTTCTTTCTTGATACTGATTATTGATGAAGAAGCAGCATAAGTTTTGTCTATGCTTTTCAGCATCTCCTCATCATGAAGCCTTTGCTGCTTTTCTTCTTCTATCTTTACTCTCACTGTTTCCATCTGTGAGGTGGGAGTGATGGGCATAGGTTTGGCTTTAGGCAAAGTTAGGACTGCGGAAAGAGGCAGCCTATCTTCTTCCTCATCATCCTCTTCTTCTTCTTCTTCTAGCCTCAACATCCTTCTCTTCTTTTTCTTGGGTGCATCATCGGCTATTGGTTTTGAGGGTAAAGGGGTTGGTTTAATGGGTTGTGGTAGTGGTGATTTTGAAGTGGGAAGTTTTGGAGGTTGTTCTAGCATTCTTGTAGTGAGTGAGGCTTTTGAGTGTTTTGCTAGTTCATTTCTGTTCCCAGCACCTGCCTCATTTAGTGCTTCAATCACCAATCCCTTAGTGTATGCTTCAGACGTACAGATCTTGGTGGTTATTGCCAAGATACTGTCCCTGGTCCATGACTTAATCTCGATCAATGATCTCCCAAGGTACTTTGCAATGAATCTTATCATGATCTCCAGTCTTTCTCTTTCTAATGCATCATAGCTTGCCCATCTTGAGTTAATTTCTTCAACTTCAAGTCTCCTAATCTCTGAGTCAAGCTGTGCAGTATCGAACCCTTGTCTATACAGTTGATCAATAATGGAGTCCATTGATTTACTATGTGTAGCATCCGCCATTTTGATCATCTCATCAAGTTGGAGTTCTTTTTCTTTTCCTTCAACCTTCCTTTTCTTATATGTGATATGAAAGTCTTTATGACTTTCACCCACTTGATCAATGTCAGCTCCCTTCACAAACTCCTCTTCCTTCTCAGTCTCCTTCACAACCTCCTCTTCCTTCTCAGTCTCCTTTTCTTTCAGTATGCTCTTCCTCTTTGCTTTCACTAACTGACTCTCCCCCTTTTTGGTTGCATTGGTTGCAAGGGTTTGAGTAGTAGAAAGCCTTGTGCTCACAATCTCCTCCAACAGGGGTTGTATGATTGAGGGAAGCCTCTCATCCATGGTTTTGATCACAATGTCTGTGATCATTGGGGTGATGAGAGGTAGGGATTGCTGAAAGATAGTAGCTGTTTGCTCAGAAGGGTTCTGTCCCTGAGAAGCAGTGCCAGAAGTAGAGGCTGGTGCGTTGTAAGTTTTGATTGGCTGAGTGTTTGGGAGACCTTCAGGTGAAGGTGCCATCTGTGGGTTTATGTTGGTGTCAGATGGACTTGCTTCTTGAGAGAATTGGTCAAGTAGGCTTTGTAGTCTACAGACTTCTTCCTCAAGAATTGTGTTCTGGGCCAGAACATCATAAAAGAAGCCCAGGTCATCATCAGCAGATGCTGAATCACCTGACCTCCTGCTTGTAGCAGGATGTACATGCACTGGGTGTAGACCAGTTTTAGCATGTGCCCCTTTTTCTTGGAACTGGGGACTTCCAGCCTCAGGACGATGTCCTTCATCAGCTGTTGCCTCTGATGAGGTCTTAGCAATGTTACCAGCCTCAGTCTGATCATGTGCTGATTCAGAAGAGGTGGCAGCCTCACCAGATATTCTGATCTCCTTATCTACACCAGGAGATAGAACATTTAAACCCCGGTGCTGTGGGTTGTCAGAAGCATGTTGATCCTCTTCCTCAATGGCTGTGGTTTTCCCCTTTGTTGGTGGTTGTTGGGGAGGAGGAGAGGCATGCAACTGAGTCAGCATGTTTGCAATTATAATGGTTGGACTTTGGGGGGCATTTGCATGGGGAGATAGGGTAAAATCAGCATGCACCTGGGGAGAATGGTGCTCATCAATGGCAATCTCCTCAAATGAGGAAGATTCCAGATTAGTGGGTACCCCTTATATGGTTGCTGCAGGCTCCTTTTGAGAGGAATCCTGAGCGGCTGTGGCTGGTAGAGTCTCTGATACTACTGGGGGGTTTACACCAGCAAGTATATCCTGTCTTGGTGGTACAGGAGCATCTTCAGGGGACTCATTTCCCTGAATAGCTGTTTTGGGGCGTTTGGTTTTTGGTTTGGTGGGGACTCTGGATCTTGTGGTGGTGGCTGTGGGTTCCAGCTGCGTGGGTTTGCGCAGCTTGGCAGCCATTTTTAGTGTTTGGTCAGAGTTGTGCCGGGAGTATACTTCAGGCAATACAGCCATAGCAGGGACTCCCAGGCCAACAAGTCCCTCAGCTTGAAGCTAGTTTTCAATTATGGCCATTATGAACCGAGGATATAATATCCAACGGTTAGCAAGTTGTTTTTGGGCCATATCCTTGAGCTCTAAAAATAGCATTTCAGAAAAATTTAAAGGTTGTTGCTCAAGGATAGAGTACATTACCTGTTGCCACCTTGTGGACATTTGATCCCATGATGAAGTCTTGGGGGCAAGGCAGACATTCACCATATGAAAGATGAGACGTTCGGCATCCTGGAAATGTTTCTTCAATATGGTGGATGCACTCAGGTTACCTTGGTATCCATGATGAGCAAATGATAGATCTGTCGTGCCCTTTGGATAACCAGTTAGGAAAGCGGCGTCATCTAGATTGAGGGTTTGGCGAAGAGTGTCTGGAGTAATGACCACCTTTTGACTATGGACAAACGATTGAAGAGACTCTGTGTCATTCTCCTCAGAGACAAGAGTGACGTTTGTCCAGAATTGGCTAAGAGATTCGGCATATATGGTGGGGTTTAACAGAAAAGCCGTTTGGTAAGGTGACTGAACCATTAAATCAATGGCGTTGTGAAACTTGGTCCAGTATGGCGATTTTGTGAGATGAGCAACACAGTTGTGTCGTGGTTTTAGTTGCATAGTCGCCATTGATGAAGAGAGGTTACAGAGTTTTTGAACGTTAGGTTTGAGAAGAGAGGTGAGAAAAACTCTGAAGGTGAGGTATTTATAGGGTAGGGTTAGAAAAGGACTGAAGGTTTTGGTGTTAGTCATCATTTGTTGAAACTACTGATGATGTGGTATTAACTTTTAGAGGTTTGAAATGACTGACCGTATTGGTGTGATCATCAGTTGTTATAAAACAACTGAAGACTTGGTTTTCATCCGGGAGACTTTGAAACAGCTGAAGTCTCTGATTTAGTCATCAGTAGTTATAAAACTACTGAAGACAATCTTGACTTCAGGTGGTGAAACAACTGAGGACATGGTGTTTGTCATCAGTAGTTGTGAAACTACTAAAAACAGTGGTTTTGTCATCAGTTGTTGTAAACAGCTGAAGACTTGGTGTTAGTCTTCAGTAGTTGTAAACTACTGAAGACATAGGTTTGGCTTCAGTTGTTTAGAAACAGCAGTTGTAGAAACAACTAAAGAGAAATTACTCATCAGCTGTTTTCGTCAATTCATAGCTTTTCAGCTGTTTCAGTCTGACCTCCACACTTACTCATCAGACAAATCTGAGTTTCAGAGGTTTCATTGGTCATCAGTACTTATCTGCATTTCTGACATCAGTAGTTGTAGCTACATCAGCTGTTGTGATTTCATCAGCTGTTGTAACTACATCAGCTGTTTTAACAAATAAAGTACTGCAGTACTTGTGAGTCATGTAGCCTTCAGTAGTTATAAAAACTGCTGAGGGTAAAGGAACTCATCAGTACTTATATGTGACAAGGTTACCAATGATCATCAATACTTATTACTGAGATCATCAGTAGTTGTCATTTATTCTAGCTGCAGCATACCAAGCCTTAACACCAGGTTGTGGAAAGTTGAACTATCCAAAGGCTTAGTAAAAATGTCTGCAAGCTCATCAGCACTAGGAACAAACTTTGGATCAATCAGACCTTTTTCAAAACAATCTCTAATAAAATGCTGTCTGATTTCAATATGTTTAGTCCTAGAGTGCTGGACAGGATTCTTGACAATACAAAGAGCTAAAGAGCTGTCCATTAACAATGGAGTCTTAGTCTCTGTTATGCCATAATCCAATAATTGGTTTTGAAGCCATAGTACCTGAGATGTACAGCTTGCAGCAGCAATGTACTCGGCTTCAGCAGTTGATGTAGCAACTGAGGTTTGTTTCTTACTTTGCCAAGAAATCAAACAGTTGCCTAGGAATTGACATCCACCAGAAGTTGATTTCCTGGTCAACTTACACCCTGCATAGTCACTGTCAGAAATAGCAACTAATTTACCAGAATGTCTAGTAGAATACCATAAACCTAGAGATGGAGTGCCTTGCAGATATCTAAAGATCCTCTTGACTGCAATCAAATGAGATTCCTTAGGTGCAGCCTGAAATCTAGCACAAACACATGTAGCAAACATAATATCTGGTCTAGAAGCTGTTAAGTACATCAGAGACCCAATCATACATCTGTAAAGTGTCTCATCAACCACTTTACCTTTCTGATCTATATCCAGTTGTGTGGTGTTGCACATGGGAGTAGAACAGGGCTTACAGTTTTGTAAATCAAATTTTTCCAAAAGATTTTTTGTGTATTTGACTGATGAATGAAAATTCCATCAGCCTTTTGTTTGATTTGCAAACCCAGAAAGAATTGTAATTCTCCCATGGCACTCATTTCAAACTTTTGTTGCATCAACTTTGTAAAGACATCACACAACTGTGGATCAGAGGATGCAAAAATAATATCATCTACATAAATTTGAACAAGTAGATTATGCTGCCCAGCTTTCTTAATGAATAAAGTTTTATCTATGGAGCCTCTAGTGAAATTATTTTCCAGAAGAAAGTTTGATAATGTCTCATACCAGGCTCTAGGAGCTTGTTTCAACCCATAAAGAGCCTTATCAAGCTTATACACCCAATTAGGATGTTTATTGTCCTCAAAACCTGGTGGTTGACATACATAAACCTCTTCTTTAATTTTCCCATACAAAAATGCACCTTTGACATCCATTTGAAAAACATTAAGATTTTGATAAGCAGCATAAGCTAAAAACAATCTAATTGCTTCCAGTCTAGCTACAGGGGTAAAGGTTTCATCATAATCAATACCTTCTTCTTGTGCAAACCCCTGAAAAACCAGTCTGGCCTTGTTCTTAACAATAAGCCCATTTTCATCAGTTTTGTTCCTAAACACCCATTTAGTGCCTATTGCACACTTACCTGGAGGTAGAGGAACCAATTCCCACACTTGCTGTTTCTTGAACTGAAGAAGCTCAAGCTGCATGGCATCAACCCATCCATTGTCCTTTAAAGCAATGTGATAATTCTTTGGCTCTTGCTGGCTGATGAAGAGAGCATAGAAGCAGAAATTTGACAATTGACTTCTTGTTGATACGCCAGCAGTGATATCACCAATGATTTGAGACATAGGGTGATTCTTCAGATCTTGGTACATAATGAGATCAGTGCAAGTGTTTGTAGCAGGCTCAGCAGCAACAGATGGTGATGGTGAAGCATTTCCTTGAAACCAATCAGTAGATGGTAATTCAAAGGAAGTTGAAGTTGTAGAAATCTCATCAGCATTTGTTGTGGATTGTGCTGCTGTAGCTACAGGAACATCAGGTCTAGCTGAATCAGGCAGTTGATCACTAAACTTGAAGAGGTGAGTACTACTATCATCATCATCATTAGCACCAGCACTACCACCAGGTGGTGAGCTGTTGAAAGGAGCTACAGCAGGAGTTTGATAAGGAACATATTTTAGTATGTCTAGATCAAATATCTCCACAGGGTTTTGTGGAATCTTGTCCTTTGAGATTCATTAAACTTAACATGTAGAGTCTCTTCAACCATCTTTGTTCTACAGTTGAAGACTCTGTATGCTTTGCAAGTTGATGAATAACCAACAAAGTACCCTGCATCCACCTTAGAATCAAATTTTTGGAGTTGATCCCGTGTGTTGAGAATGAAACAAGGACATCCAAAAGCTCTGAAGAATGAAATTAGAGGGGCCAAATGATGAAGAACTTCATATGGAGTTTTCATCAACCTCTTATTTACTAGAGCTCTATTTTGTACATAGCAAGCTGTATTGATAGCTTCAGCCCTAAAAGTCATTGGCAGTCCAGAATCAGCCAACATGGACCTTGCAGCTTCAATAAGGGTCCTGTTCTTTCTCTCCACTACTCCATTTTGTTCAGGAGTTCTTGGAATGCTAAAATGCCTCTTGATTCCCTTTAAGAGGTAGAACTCATCAAGTGTATTGTTTCTAAATTCTGTTCCATTATCACTTCTGGTGGAGCAGAGGAAGAAGCTGGTTGGTCTTGTCTGTTCTTTGACCTCCTCTCTTGACCTGAAGTAGAGGCCGATGCAGCTGCATCCCCTCCTTCTGCCTCATCATCATCATCCTTCTCCTTTATCCTTTCTCCTTCAGTTTCCTCCTCCTCCTCTGTCTCATCCTCATCATCCTCATCATCATCTTCATCATCATCATCACCATCATCTCCGTCCCCCTCCTTGATCTTCAAGGGCTCCTCCTTAGATCCCTTCAGCTTTAACATGATAGTCTTCTTCGCCTCCTCCAACTCCTTTATCCTTTTGGTAGATGTGACACTATGTGCTTGGAGTTGGGCTATCTCATGGCTCTGAGCAGCCATCCGTTGGGCCTGCTCCTTAATAACTCGAGCCTGCTCTGCAATCTGGTGAGACTGAGCAGCAGTCAGGTCGGCAAGCTGGCGGATCTGAGCCGCCTTCTCCTCATCTGCAACCAACAGGCGCATCACCATCCGGTTAAGCGCAGACAGCTGTTCCTCTACCCCAATTGGAGGTAGAGGTGATCCATAAGTCTGAGAGGGATGGGCTCAGGGTCCAGCTTGGTGAGTAGTGGTGGTGGTGGTGGCTGTAGTGAAGATGGGTCTGTGAAATGGTGGAGGTGATGTGGGAGTAAAGGATATGGTGGTGGATGGAATCTGTACTGTGGTGGGAGGTGTGGTGGTGGTAGTAGTAGCTGTGGTGGCTGTGGTGGCTGTGGTGGTGGATGGTATGGCTGTGGAAGTGGTAGTGGTGGTGGTAGCAGTAGAGGCTGTGGTGGTAACGAAGGTCAAACGTCGCTTCTTCTTCTTCTGACCATGGGGCTGAGCCATCCTTTTCCTCCTCGTTCCCGTTGAGGTGGATGCTCCCCCTACAACCCTGCTAGCTGACCCCGGTGCATAACTCGGATCGGTATCTGTCTCTCCTGAGTCTCTTGGGCGTTCACCAACCGCCCTTAGCCCATGTTCTGTGGGAACAACTTTGCTTCCCACAGTTCGCGTTAGGGGCTCCTCATCCGACTCCTCTTCCTCCACATCAGGAACAAAATCCTGATGGAATCCCACAGACTTGGCTACATCTCCAACTGGGGCGGACACTGGAGGTATAACATCAGAAAGTGTGCCTCTCGGTGGAGTAGGCATATCGTCCCCAGCGTCGCCACTATCATCATCATCTGAATCATGCTCGGGGAGCAGTAGCCTCTCATCATCAGAATCACTGTCCTCATGACGCCATTTGCGTCTCCCTGGCGCTACATATCTCTCGTTGGCCAGGTGGCCAATCAACCTCTTAACCTGGGGCTTCACCTGCTTGCCCCTATACACCCTCATCCGACCTAAAGTCGTGTCATCCATGATCTCCAAAGCAACTGCATCATGACTCTCCTTGGGTAGAATTGGCAGCTTCTCGTTGAAGATCAGCTGAAGGAACCTAGGGTACATACAAAATCCTTCCTTCCCCTTTGCCTCCGGGTTCTCCACCAAATATAAGAAGATCATACTAGAAAAGCTGAAAGGGTGGTTCAGTACCAGTGCCACGTAGGCATTCTGAATCTGGTCTGATAGGTCGTCGAACCCACCCCTCCGCAAAGCAATACACTTAAGGATCACATGAGCCAAGTACTTGTATTGGGGGCACAAGTTGCTCTTGTTGAGCACACCCGAGTTTATGTCCCCAGCGTACTTGATCCCGAGGAAGTAGCCTCTCACAGTCAGTGGATGTAGTCTAGTGGGGTGATCCGTATCGTCCCCAAACTCAAGAAATCTCTGGATGTCTGCAGCAGTAACCTCGATATCATGACCCACAATAGAGCTCCGAATACTGTAGGGCTCACGAGAACGATCCACAGAAGCATTCTCCCAGAATGCCTGGTGTAATGATCTGTAGGGTGTGCATGGTGTAGATATAGCCTTATGTATCCGGGAACGTCTAAGGAAAGCTATAATCTCTGTGAACTCGGCCCCGTTCCGAGTAGTATGATCCAAGTGAGCACAGATGTTGTGCTTTGGATTAATGGACCATCTATCAGCCATTTTCCTGAAACACATGACACAGAACCATTAGTACATAATTCATCAAAATTCAGTTCTAAGTGTAATGTTTAAATTCATTCTGATTCATTCGTGCAAATGAATCATACGACTGAAGTCAGTCAGTTGTGCTTTCATGCGACTGAGTTCATTCGGTTGAATGTGACATGCGACTGAGTTCAATCTGCTGACTGAGTCTGCGATTGGTTCAGTCGGCCGACTGAGCTCATTCGCATGGTTTATTCGGCCGATTGACCCAATCGCAAGATTCAATCGTGCGATTGGAGTTCATCCAGACGACCATTCGCATGTCCCACTGTTCAATCGCCTATAGTTCGAATCTTGATCAAAACACATGATTTAATATGGATTACCGGTTCAAGAGACTCGCATTCTTGTTACTAATAACCTATTAAACTTAATTTTAACATTTTGAATAGTTTAGGTAGGTTATTAGATCATTTATAGTCCGTGTTCTTGTTTTCATTCGAATAACACCAAATTAGGGTTCCCTCGTTCAGATTTCGGTGAGATAAATCTTCAAACTACCTATATAGACACCAGCAAACGTCAGAGAATCAATATCAAGATGAAAACAAGGTCTAATGAAATTTTGGCAGAGTAACGGTATAGAGTGCGATTTGGGAGCGATTGGGAGTGATGAGTGAAATGCGATCGACTGTGTCCCTTTAAATACTAAAACTGAGTTCAATCGGCCGACTGGCCTCATTCGCTCAGTTCATTCGGGCGACTGAGGCTCAATCGTGCGATTGGCCCAGTCAGTCGCATGCAGTTGGCCGATTGAGGTTCAGTCGGTCGACTGACTCATTCATATCCGTTCATTCGCCTCTTCAGTTGACCGACTGAGTCTCAGTCGGTCGACTGATTCATTCACCCCCTTTCATTCGGTCGAATAGATCATTCTGATAAGCCATTCGGGTGACTGGCTCAATCTCATGTCCAGTCGTGCGAATGGGAGCCATTCGCATGGTTGGTCCATACTCATGGTCCAATCGTGCGAATAGGTCACACTTAGTGAATTTTCTGCCATTTTGAACAATTTACATTTAAAACCCTTTTAACTTTTGAGATTAACATTATGAGCATTTGATCATCTCAGACATGATCATTTTAACTTGAAAACTTTTTGATCATCTCAGACGTGATCCTTTTAAACAATTTAGTCACCTCAGACGTGACTCTTTTAAACACTTTGTCACCTCAGACGTGACTGTTTTAAACTTTTAAAACACATGTGGTCATCTCAGACATGACCCTTTTAGTTGAGTTGATCCCTTACTGATTTTCATGATGTAGTCCGACATATAAAACAAACTGAAATAACTAACTGAATTAGAAAATTAAACTAAAGAATCAAAATAAGACTTGTTTTTGACTTTTTGTGAGTGATAAATCCTAAGATGGAAATCTACAGGATTTGATTCCGGAATAGGCAGCTTCAAATCAGATTGACCACACCTGGACCAATTCAATCTTGGAATCATACAGGCAAGTCAAATCATTTGGGACATGTTATCAAAAACCTTTTGATGCTCAATTCTTGGTTTTCATCAAGAGTCGTTAGCAACTTTAAGAAATCATACTGGAACTCTTAGATTACCACATTGATTTGAACTTTCAAGAATTGCAGCCACAATGATTGTTAATATGTTTGTCCTCTTAAATCCATACACAGACTTTTGACACAGACTGGTGACAGTTTTAGGTTTAATTATTTCAACTAACATTTGTGGATCCCACTCTTATATGGTAATCAACATTCCTCAGGAGCCTTTGAACGGTCTACGGGTATTATTACAAGAAGAGACTATTCTTAGAGCTTTCAAAGAGAAGCCAGTCCTCAGGTCAGTGCCATCGCACAGCAGAGAGGCGGCAAACAACAATGAATTCTAGAATATCTAGGTTATGCTTATCCTCACGTCAGTGACATCGCACAGCAGAGAGGCACACAACCTATCTCCTTGTTAGAGCAGCTGAATTTTATTTTGCACAAAATGCACCAACAACATAAGTCATTAGTTTGATAGCATTTGTCTTTCATTTTTTCTTGATTTGCTCTATTTATGGTCATCCGCACACATTTGTGGCGTGTACATGCTCATTACCCCTTATTGGAATATTGTTGATTGTGTTAACCAGTGATAAGATGGAAGCCCACAGTCAGTTGAACAACTTAGTTTGATCTTGAGATCACCAGTCAGGTCTAATCATCTATTGTGTTGAATCTACCGACATATCATTTGTGGTCTAGTAACCTCTAGCTCTACTCTCGTTGTGTTACCTTAGGAGTTACCAGTTTTTCTATCATCTTCCCTTTTATATTGCTTAGACTACACAGACTTATACTTTGAATTTTTGCATCTTTTCTAAATCAAATTTTAAAGTCCCTCTTGATTTGTTCCTGTGTACTATCATTTTCCAAAGGGTTTGACTCAGTATCACAGATACGATCTACCTTATATCCGCTATCCACTCCTTCTCCCTTGTTTTTTTTTAATGTTATTGGCTGACTTATTCTCCCCCTAAAATACTAAAATCATAACTGGTTTAATTATTTTAGGATTATAATAAACAACAACATAACATGAGTTTAATTTAAGCAGACTAAAATAAACAAATAAAATAAAAAATAGAAAATAAAAAGGAAAATTAACTAAACCAACATCGGACTACACATGATCATCATCAGGAATAACCTCACTTTTCTTTTTAACGCCGTTGACCTCTAGCAAATATTGAAAACGTGGTTTATCAAAGACTTTAGTATAGAGGTCAGCGCGTTGAGGATCGGTATTAATTTTTACCACATCAATTAAGTTCTTTTCAAAACAGTTTATTATGAAATGGTATTTAATACCGATATGTTTGGTCTTAGGATGTTGGACCGGATTTTTAGTTACTGCAATTGTAGCAGAGTTATCAACAAAAATAGGAGTAGAAGAGAACTTTAAACCGTAATCCCGCATTTGCTGTTGAATCCAGATGATTTGTGAACAGCAACTTGCAGCAGCAACATATTCGGCTTCACAGGTTGACAATGCAACCGATGTCTGCTTCTTACACTGCCAGGTAACTAATCTTCTCCCAAAGAATTGACACCCTGCTGATGTAGACTTGTAGTTCATCTTGCAGCCCCCGTAATCCGAGTCACTATACGCCGTGAGCTCAAAATCATCATCATGAGGATACCACAACCCAAGTGTGGGTGTACCCTTCAGATAACGAAAAATCCTCTTGACCCCGATCAGATGGTTGACCTTAGGCTTGGCCTGATATCTAGAACATAAACATGTAGCATACATGATATCAGGTTTTGAGGCAGTGAGATACATGAGGGATCCAATCATTCCTCGGTACATCGTGGCATCTACAAGATCTCCATTTTCATCAGGTGCTATATCATGATTCGTAGCAAGTGGAGTCCCAGCAGCAGAAGCATTCTCCATGTCAAATCGACTGAGAATGTCTCCCACATACTTGGTCTGATGTAGAAAGATCCCATTTGGAGTCTGATCCACCTGTAACCCGAGAAAGAAGTTCATCTCCCCCATAGCACTCATCTCAAACTCTTTCTTCATAACTGCTTCAAACTCTTTGCATAACTCTTCGTTCTTTGAACCGAAGATTATGTCATCGACATAGATCTGTACGAGCAGTAGGTCGCCATCTTTTTCTTTGATGAACAGCGTGCAGTCAATGACTCCCCTGCGAAAGCCGTGTTTCACAAGATGAGTCGAGAGTTTCTCATACCAGGCTCTTGGAGCTTGATGAAGCCCGTATAAAGCCTTGTCGAGTTTGTAAACTCTATCCCGATGATAAGGATCTTCAAATCCCTCGGGTTGACTGACATAGACTGTTTCTCTGATTTCTCCATGAAGGAATGCACTCTTCACATCTAATTGGTAGGCTTTAATCTTCATGTACGATGCATAGGCAAGAAAGATACGAATGGCTTCCATCCTTGCCACGGGTGCAAACACCTCATTGTAGTCAATTCCCTCGACTTGGCGAAAACCCTGAACCACCAATCGAGCTTTGTTCCTGATAATGACCCCTTAGTCATCCTTCTTGCATTTCAAGACCCATTTGGTGCCAATGACTTTAGCACCTTTAGGTCTATCAACCAGAGTCCATACACCTAACTTCTTGAACTGAAGAAGTTCTTCTTGCATGGCACTCACCCACGCCTCATCATTTAGTGCATCACTGACATATTTTGGCTCAAACTGCGAGACAAAACACCGATAAGCACCATCATGAATATATCCCTTCTCCATAACTGAGGCGTAATCAGTTGAGTATAGCTGATTCCGGGTTTGTACTCCTGATCTGACATCCCCAATGACATTGTCTAGGGGAGGATAGACGTTTAGTCGTGATCCTGGAGTAGTGGGAACAGCTACCTCAGAGCCATGATTATGAACATTTGGTTCTGCATCTGAGGTAGTTGGAGTTTGAGGTTCCGAAGTCGAAGGAGCATCACTGGTAGATGCTTGTGGACTTTCAGTAACTGGAACCTGTTCCTCCTGACTGTTCTGGTCATCTTCTTCAGCTTCATCTTTAGAGGTGGAGTCACTATCGTCGACTACTCCCCCTGACTGAGTAGATGATTCTCCCTGTGAGCTAGATGGTGTATTCAAGATATCATACATCATTCTAGTAGCTAACTCGTCATTCGAGGGAGAGAGAGGGATGTTGAAGGACTTGAAGAATCCATCATAGTCGAAAAAGTAGGCGGGTCCTTTGCCAGTAGGTGGTGTGGTATATCTCTGAACGTCAACATTACACCACACTTTTACCAAACCCGTTGAGTTGTTGTAAACTCGCTTGTTCGGTATGTTGTATCCTAGAAAGATTCCTTCATCCGCCTTCTCGCTGAATTTGCCTTCTTGTGTCTTCTTCAGAAGTGTGCACGACGCGCCAAATGGTTCGAGATACTCCAAATTCGGTTTGCGTCTTTGTAGTAGCTCGTAACATGTCTTTCCGTGGCGCTTGACAATCAGAACTCGATTCAGTGTATAACATGCATTCGCCACTGCCTCATTCCAAAATTGGATAGGCAGTTTCGAGTCTGCCAGCATAGTCCGTGCTGTCTCTATCAAGCTTCTGTTCTTTCTCTCAGCAACGCCATTCATCTGAGGCGTGTAGGCAGAAGTGAATTGATGCACAATTTCCTTTTCCTTGCAGTAAGCCTCCATCCACTGGTTCTTGAATTCTGTCCCGTTGTTTGAGCGTACTTGTCTAACCTTCAGCTTGTAGAGAGATTCCAGTGTGGTTACTAACTCCTTGAATGACTCAAATGTTTCTGATTTGGACTTCAGAAACATTACCCAAGAGAACCTTGAGTAGTAATCAGTAACCACAAAAAGTACAAGTCGCCTGCAATGCTCTTTGTACTGACTGGACCAAACAGATCCATGTGAAGAAGTTCAAGAGGAAGTTCTATTGAATGAACTTTCTTTTCCTTATAAGACTTCTTCGTCTGTTTGCCTTTCTTGCAAGCTACACAAAAGTCAGGAAGCTGAAAGTTCTTGACATTAACTCCTCTCACAAGATCCTTCTGAATCAAGTGATTCATCTTCCTTTGACTAATGTGTCCCATTCGCCTATGCCAGGAGATGGAATCCTTCTCAGTAGCTTTAGATAGAAAACACTGAACCTCATGATCCGTTGTAGAAGCTGTTGACAGATCCAAAACATAAAGGTCTTTATATCTTGAAGCAGTCATCAGAACTTGGTCCTCTGGGATCACGTAGTCTTTCTTTAGCACGTAACACTTCTTGTTGTCGAAGATGACTTTAAACCCCTTATCACAGATTTGGGAAATAGAAAGTAAGTTATTTTGAAGTTGTTGAACGTAGTTCACCTTATCAAACTTAACTTTCTGATTTCCCACTTCTCCCTGAGCTGTGATATATCCTCCCTTGTTTCCAGCAAATGAAACATGCCCTCCTTTTATTTGCTTGACGTTTGATAAAAGGGCCCTGTTTCCTGTCATGTGCCTGGATGCTCCGCTGTCTACAATCCACGTGTTAGTTTCAGCACTGTAGCGAACACCCTGCTCATACAATGTAAAGGATTAGTTTAGGTTAGGAACCCAAGCCTTTACTGGCTTGGTTTCCCAGAGGCATCACACATCATGAATTCAACCCATTGACCCTTAGAGGGTGAAGGTAGCTCAGGTTCCTTCTTGTCATCATTATCAGACACAGAGGATGACTTCTCTTTCCATAAGCCAGATTTGTGCAATGCCTGTTTGTGATAAACAGTCGACTGGCTAACAGGTTGAACTTTAGGTTCACTAGTTCTTCTAGGTGGAGTTAAAGAACTCCTATTAGAAGACCTAGGCTTTGAATCCTGAAGTTCAATTTTCTTCCTCGGTGTCTGATAATAAGGACAATAGGAAGCAATGTGTCCACACTCTCCACAGTTGTAGCATGACCTGCTATCAACTTTATGATTAAACTTTCTTTGTGGAGACATGTGTGACACTCTAGTAACATCACTCACTTTAGGTTTTGACTCTGGTTCTTTTGATGTTTTCTCTTGTTTAACAAAGTTAACTGTTTTAACATGTTTAACATCTTTTTCCTTTTGGTTAACTGGTTTTTGACTTGAAACATGTGAAAGATTAACATTAGAAGTCTTTTTAGGTTCTGATTTGACTCTATTTGACCCTGACTTTAAGTTAACTTTTTCAAATTCTTTTTCCAGATTAACACAAGGCAATTTACCCTTTGCCTTTGAAGTGGCCTCCTTTTGTTTGTTTCCAGATTCAATAGATGAACATGAGGAATCTGGATCACTAACAAGAGGAGTAGACACCACATGATCCTTGATGGGGTTATTATTTAGTGGTCTACTCTTAGTGTTCATCAAGGTCTCAGGTGGTGGTGGAACCACTTTGTAACCCAATCCCTCCCCGTTGTTTCTTTCTCTCACTAAGTGTTGAACTATGTGTGATGAACTTGTACAACTGTGCAGTTTCTGTTTTAGTGAGTTTACTTCTACTTCTAGAACTGCCTTTTGCTTCCTAGTGTCTTCTAGGGAGTTTAGATAGTAACTAATGTCATTAGCTTGGTTAAATGCAACTACTTCGGTTTCCCTAAGCTGTTTAGTCAAAAGGTCTATCTTTTCTTTGTAACTATGCTCATTTTGTTTTAATACTCTATTAGCCTCAGTGCACATTTGCAAATCTTTTACTAAGTTATCATTATGTTCTAATAACCTAGCATATTTTTCATCTATGCTATTTCTAAAAGTATTACAATCAGAACAAGCATGATTATCAAACATTTGGTCAGTGTTACTTACCTGAGTTGGTTCAGAAGAGTTAGCCATCAACGCAGCATCAGATGTCTCTGGTTCTGGTGATTCTGTCTTTTCTGTCTTTGCTGTGGTAGTCTCCTCTTTAGGCTTGTAACTGACCTCAGTAGCAGTTGCTTCTTCACTATGTGACATCGCTATCTCAACTGCTAGATCTCCTTCACTCGCGGAATCATCGTCAATGTCTTCTACACTTGCAATGTTTGATTCCCCTGGAGAGACAAACCTAAAGCTCCAATCTTGTCCTTCATCATCATGAGCAGTCAAGGCTTTTGGATCCTTGCTTGATGAAGTAGAACTAGAAGCTTGCTTGTCTTGGCGAGTGAAGGACGAGAACGGGTTCCCGTTACCCGTCTTCTTTGGCTTGATACATTCTCTCTTGAAGTGCCCCTTCTCTCCACAGTTGAAGCAGGTCACTTTGCTCTTGTCAAAGCCAAATGTGGTATCCTTAGTAGCTACCAAGTTCTGTCCGGTCTTTTTAACAAACTTCTTCGCCCTCCGGACAGCACTAGCTAAGGCCCACATTATGTTGAATATGTTTTTATGATATCATAATCTTCTAGCAAAGTAGATTATGTTTCTAACTTGTGGCATGCTAGATTAGGTCATATGAATCATTCTATAATGAAAGATGTGTCTAAGATATGTTTTGCAGGACCGTTTAAGGGCTGGTCACTTACAACACAACAACACAATGAGGAGAGAGCTTTAGAACACTTAGCAGATCAAATAGGGAACTCATAACTTATATGAGTGATACTAAGAACACAAGTAAAATGTGAGATAGAAAAAGATGCAAACAACACAAGTATATGGTTTTCAAGAATGCGGTATATTGCTCTCTAGTTCTTTTACAAGTATTACAAAGAATGAAAGAAATTTACAACGACCTGAGATACTATATTCTACATCCTACAGCCGACCATACTTAGAAGGCCAGCTAGAAACTTTGGAACTAGACAACAAAATCAAACATAGAGTCAAAAGGCAGATTGCCTTTTGACTAGTGATTATAACGTGACATAGCTCAAATCTTAATGTATTACAAAAAGGATAAACGTACATAATGTAGAAAGAACTGACTTAAGACCTCAATGTACAGTTACCAAAAGCATGAAACTTTTCACAAACTCATGTAAGTTGGTGACTAAACAGAGTTGTAGCGGAAAGGTGGTCCAAGTTTATGGAAAAGTACATCAGATAAAGCATGTGTTCAAAAGTCTTCACAAGAAATTTGTCTTCACTTCTTGGCTTCGGAAGACTTCACTTTTGGCTTCGGAAGATGATGGTCTTCGCTTCGGAAGATTTTTCACTTAGAATATTTTCTAGTGCATGGTGTAAAACTTCCGAAGCATATCTACTCTGTACTTCAGTGCATGCAAGCAATAAAGACTTTGGATGTTTTAGGTGCATCACCCTTATATGAAACCTTACAAACTCCCCCTAGGCTGATGCTACCAAAACATTTGAAGACCTTTAGATGTTGACAGGCCTTATCATGATGATGACCATACCCTTCTTCATTAGATGGTCAGGATCACTCAGACTCTTATAATATCTTCTCATCTCAAGGAGATCATGCAGAGGTAGGTTGAATAAGCCTTGCTATGTGTAGACATCTTCAACACCTTGATCTCTAATCACATGCCATATTTATTGATTAGTAGTGAAGGTCCAGGATAAGATGGGACTTTCTGATGAAAGATGAGCACTTGGATTGGAGTTGATGGTGTTGCCTCTTCATGCACTTTCTTAGGATTCTCTGATTCATTTTGAGGCTTGGAGGTGGATAACTGTGAGTTCTTCTTCTTCTTTGACTTAGGTTTAGAAGCCATCCTTTTCCTCCTCTTTGAAAGTTTCAACTGAGAAGACTGGCCTTCAGCACCTTGTTGTTCAGTCTTGTCTTTCTTAGTTGGGTCTACCTTCCTCACAGGTTCAGAAGGAGAGGGAGTTTGACCCTGTCATGGATCAGAAGATGAAGCTTGCTCAAACTCAGCAGGAGGTCCAGGTTGTGTTGTCTCAGATTGTTCAACCTTAACCTCCACTTCAGGAAGGGCTTGACTTGGTGGAGAGTGTAAGTCAATGAGCTCTCTTATCTTGATCTTCTACTTGATTACCCTGGTGTGGTCATCTATTTTGGATAGAGACATTGGGCCAAATCTCCTTCCGAATAATCCATAAAGCTTCAAGAAGCTCATCATCCTTTGTCTGTCAGCAGACTTCTTCATACTCTTTTGGATGATGGCTCTTGACTTTGTAGCCTCTTCTCTCATCTTCCTTTTTATTGTCTTTTGCTCTTTAAGTTCATGTTGTTTGAGATACTCAAACTCAATTTACTCAAAGGACAAGGGAAAAAGTGCAGATGCCTGGTAAGACCTTTGGCACTCAGGTAGTTTATCATGTTTTGCCTATCAGTTTCTTTGTCTACCGAAGGTTATTGTGGAGTTGCCACAGTCTCTTGCACGGGGCTTTCTTGAACTGGAGAGATAGTATGAACGTGCTTGTACAGTCTTTTCTGTCTCTTTTCTTCTTTGATTTGGAGGAGCAACCTTGCATCCTCTGCTTCCTTCTTCTCCCTAGACATTTCCATGTCTGCTAGTTCATTGAGATCCTCTAAAGGAGAGATATAATCTCATCTATGTCATAGTTCCTGGTCTCCAGGTAAGTAATCCTGACTGCCCTTAACTCATCATCTTGAGTATTTGGTCTGGGGGTAGCCTTGACAGCAGCTTGCATGAAGCCTGAAGACCTAGAGGAACTTTCTCCCATTAGCTTCCTCTTCCTCTCTCTCTCTCTCTCCTCTTCCTTAATCTCCTCAGGAGTCATTATCCTTTTCCCTTTGTCACCCATAGACCTTTGTGACACAGGGTGGAGAGAGCTTTGGCCTTCATTGCTTGGTATAGCATCCAAGCTCTGGACAGAGAGAGACTGTGATACACCTTCACCAGCAGGTGTTTCACTAAGGGAATGAATTGTTGAAGTTGTTTTAGGTGTGGCAGGGCTCTCAGCCTCTGTCACTGGGCCTTCAGTCAAGGTTTTCCCTTTAAAGCTAATCTCAGGGTCTGCCTCAACATCTAGTTGACCAATGACATTACCTGATTGCCTTTGTCTTCTTCTTAGGCTGAACTCTTCAGTAATCCTGTCTTGAATCCTTTGAGCCAGCCTACCATCTTGCCTATATTGGCTTGGATTGACAAGTGGCATGTTGATCAGGTCAAGACCTTCATAGTAGTTCAAGGTCTGAAAGTTGAAGACTTCTTGTTGCTCTTAAACTCTTTGAAGAATGAGGGCTCCTCTGTAAGCATCATACCTCCACCCAAGTATATAGTTTGAAGTTCCTTGGGGTGTAGATGGCATAGTCCTTGGAATACCTTCCTGAAAGAGACTCTGAATTAGAGAGTCTAGAGAGTCCGCATCAAAGTGAACTTGAGGAAGTTGTTGAGTATGCATAATTGCAAGTGAGGATGGTGAGTCCTCAATGTCCATACTCTATGAAGAACTCTCAGGTTCTGTGATTACAATGACTTTCTCCCCCTTTTTGGTAGCATCACCCTCTTGTATAGGTGAGCTAGGAGATAGGTCAATCACATCCACAGGTTCTTGTGTTCCTGGATGAGCTCTCCTTAAAGGTCTCCCAGCTAGTTTTTTCCTGAGATAAGATATCTCAAGTTGCTGATCATTAACCCTATTTTGTAAGATAGTCACCTGAGATTCAAGGTGACTAACCTTAGAGACTAGGTAGGTGCATGTTTGTGACAGTTTTTGTACATTTAGTCTCAAATTCCCCTCATCTTCATTAGAAGAATCATGGGGGAATGAGAGAATTTGACTAGAGTCCTTACTCTCACCACCAGCATCATATTCTTGGCTGCCAGATTTCCCATGTTCACTGACAGCTTCAAGTGAAGTGTCAATGGGTTGGGTTGCCATGGTTGAGGTCTTAATGATGTTATCACTTGCAGAAGTGAGAGACTCTTCCATATGAACCTCCTGAATAGGTTCAAGGAGATCCACCTCAGTAATGGGTGAATGATGTGGGCTAGACATAGGAGAATCAAGAGCACTCATCTCTCTTTGAGTAGTGGGAGGAGTAGAGAGACTCATGGTACTCACTGAATCCTATGTCTTCATCATCATAGAATTCTAGGTTGGGAATGGGTTGGTTTAAATCTAGAGGCTGGGGATGGTAACTTTCCTTTGAAGGCTGTTAACTTGAGTATTGAGACCTAGAGTGAAGGCTTAAGGTTGATGGGCTAATGAGCTCATCAGGCTGAGCATGAGGAACCTCAGCACTGTTTCTTGAAAAGATAGGAGTGGTTTGCTCCTCAGGAGAAGTGGGAGCTCCAGTGTCCACTTCCTTCTGTATAGGTAGTGATATGGGGGCCTTCACAAGCTCAATAGCTTGAGCAAGGGTTTGTGTGGTTTTTCTTTGGTAGGTGAGGGTGATTTGAGGTTGTTTGAGTGGTTGAGAGGTAGAACGTGTGGGTTCAACACTAGCTTGTGTTGCTAGGTTGTCACCTTGAGCAATGAGCTCTAATATTTTTGGGACAAGGGCTGTTTCTACCCCGGGAAGCCTACAATTGGCTTCTTCATTATTTTAAAGATGTCGGGCTTCATCTGTCCCAATTTAAGAATGTTACACGTTTCCCTCAACTGTGAGCCCCGTTCATAATTAAGAATGAATTGAACATATGTAGAATAATGTAATACTCTAAGGAGTCCAAGTTTGCAAGTAAATTTGTATACACAAAATAAGAGTACCTGAACTTGACCCCTTGAACCATTCCATGCTCTATGAAGGAGAGATCCTCAGGAATCTGGTCCCACCCCCCATGCTTGTTGGACAAGCTGTGGATGACCACATGAAGCAGGTACTTCCATTGGGATGAGACCTTCCCTTTCCTGAAAGTCATTACAGAGAAATCTCCCTCATATCACATTTGCTCAAAGGAATGATTGACTGCTTCCTTTGGAAAGGACAACTCTCCTTGTTCATCATCCAGCTGAAGATGAGTGTTGATGATGGCCGAAGTGATGAAGATTGTTCTCTCCTGTACTATGGTAGACAATGCCTTCTCCCCATCTATGATGACCTCTTGACAAGTCTTCCAGATGATCCTCTAATAGAGTAGGATCAATGGTTAGGGAGGTGAAGCAGTTGGATAGAGCCAGAAAATGGCAAACCTCTGAGAAACTATTATCTTTCTCAGAGTTTAACATGGTAGCCTGATTATGCTGCCTGTGAAGTTGCATGGAGAAATCAGAGTTGTTTTTGCGATTTAGGTTGGCCATTTTAGAAAGCTTAAGGACGAAGGAAGTGAAGAACAAAGGCGGTTTGGGTGAATTTAAGTATAGTGAATAGTTCAGATGAAGAAGATAGCAAAAGAGGGGGGAACCGTTGGGTATATGTATGAAATGGATTTATGACAAAGTTAATGAAAGAGGATAAACTTTGAAATCCGAATGTCGGTCCCACATCCGAAAATTAGTATGCTTTTGCCCAAAAAGTGGTTTAGCTTCGAAAGTTTTTGATGAAAAGCTTCCGAATGCAAAATGACTTCGGAAGATATTCCAAAAGGTTTAAAAATGTTTCTTTAGAAGAGATTTGATACTCAGAGATGTTATACTAAGGAGAATAAAACTTCCTAGAGTAAATTGCTTTCGGAAGAAAATTGTTCTTTAATGATATATACGTACTCAAGTTAAATTTATGCTTTGGAAGATATTTCAAAAATTTCTTTCGAAGGTAAATCTTCTGAAGAAGTTATTTGTTTTCTAAGACATAAGTTTCTTCTGAAGGTAATTTCATATCTTTCGAAGGATAAAAGATAAAAATTTAAAAAATCTAAGGAATGTCTTTCGAAAAGATTTTTTTTCTTCCATAATAAGCAAGGCCTTATGAAGGTGATAAAATAGACAACTTAGGACACACAGGTTTTAGAAAGAATATGATTAATTTTTAAGAAAAGCTACTCAAAGTTAATCATCCCAATAGCTGAGACAATATATTTGAATCTGTGCTCATCAAAAGCTTCGGTGAACATATCAACATATTGTACATTTGTGTTAATGTTGGTCCATGTGATCAAATAACAGTGCAAATGATGTGAAGAATCGCTCAATATCCAACAAGCATGCTAAACAATGATAATAGAGAAGATTGAACACAATACTAACTCATACTTGATAAGACAATGATCAATAACAATTAATAACAAAAAGCACAATGATATTTCTATGTAATAATTGCTTGAACTAGGTAACTTGCAACAATGATCCACGATTAGGGTTTTGCAAGCTTACCCTACAATGAAAATTAACATGAGTATATATAGCAGTCTTA
Organism: Flaveria ramosissima; assembly: GCA_025215565.1. Classification (NCBI taxonomy): domain Eukaryota; kingdom Viridiplantae; phylum Streptophyta; class Magnoliopsida; order Asterales; family Asteraceae; genus Flaveria; species Flaveria ramosissima. The sequence continues at coordinate 26,586,350 of CM046035.1, forward strand.
GCTTCGCAGACAGTTTCGCTGTCAGTGAAACTGTCCTGCCGAAACTATAGTTTCGCCCGGTAGAACTTAAGTTCGCAGGTAAACAAGAATAGCAAACTATGAGCGAATTTACAGATTCGCTCACAGTTTCGCTAGACTGCTAAACTACACAAAACTAAGTACATACAAAAGGAAACTAACAAAAGTCCTATTACAAGTGAAGTAAGCAATCTAAACTAAGGTGAGTCCAACCTATACATGATCTTCAATACTCCCCCTAGGTTGGATCTCACCGTCTTCACTCTTCTTGATTTGTCTTGTCAGCTCCGGTTTCCTCTGCTGCGTTTGATCTGTCTTCGTCACCTCCTGCAGCTACTTCCTCAGAAGCTTCAGCACATGATCCTCCATGGTCTTTTCCTGCATCACTAGCTTCTTCGGGATGACCACTAGCCTTCTCAAATTGCTTGGTCAAATCTTGAACATCCATATTAAGATCATCCTGAGCCCTTAACCTTTCAGCTAACTTCTTTACCTCAGACCTCACGCCTCTAATCTTGTTGCCAACATTCATAAACAAACTAGCTTCTTTCCTAGTTTCTTCTCCAGCCCCAGCCTTTATGTGATTCTCAGATAAAACCAGTAGATCTTCATCACAGAAACTGAACAACTCCATAGGATCACAGACCCTAAACTCTTTTCCATGCATTACTCTGATCACAGCTTCTCCAGTGTTGTTATCATAAAACCATTTCTCAAAGTCCTGTAATTATTGGGGAAGGGGATCAGCCAATTTAACTCTATTTACAGTCTTTGGAGGTTTAACCCTTAGAACAAACCTTCCTTTTCCCGTCTCCCAGTCTTTATCCTTCTTTGACCTCTTCCTTTTTGCCTTCATATACCCGAATGACTCAAAGTTGTCATTAAGCCCGTTCTTTATCTCTTTTTCAAGAACAATTGCTCTTTCACTCGAATGGGCATTAATCAGTGGTAGAGTTGCCAACCGCCTTAGATCCCATTTAGGCAAGGTCTTAAAAGCCTTCCTCTTAAGCATATAACTGATACTACCTCCCCTTCTCTTGATCATGAACATCTTTAGGCTTGAGTTATAACACCAGCTTATGATTTTCTTGTCACCCACCTTCCTACTCAGCCCCTCCATGTGTTGGAAAAGAGGAGTGATTTCTTCTACCTCCTTCTCTTTCACAAACCAGTCGTTTTTATCTATCTCAAACACATCTGCATCATCCTCTCCTTTCTTAGCCACATAAATCAATGGTCGTTCATCAACTTCATAGAACTCAAGTTCTGAATCATAATCTATGAGCTGTTCATCTTCCTCTTCCTCATCAACCAACCCCTTTTCTTTCTCAGAGACTCCTTCAGCAGTTTTTGTTACTATTACTTCTTCACCAACCAAATCCTTTTCAAAGTCAAATTACATATTAACAATCCCAGCCTCTATAATATCCTCCTCATCATCTCTTCCAACATCCTCTCCTGTAGCTTCACGATCTCCAGCATCAGTGGTTGCTGCACCAGATGTGCCCTTTCCTACCTTGGATGAAGTACCCACATTCAAAATGGGTACTTTGATGTGTCAGTCAGATCATCTAACTCAGATTGAGTTAGTTGATCAGGTAGGCTGGCTGCAGCTTTCAGCAGGTAATCTCTTCAAACAACATCTTTAGTAGTCGATTTTGGTCAACAAGCATCTTCTGCATACCTTCAATCACTATCCTCATCAAGGTTTCCACTATCCTCTCTTCTTTTGGTGAATTTTTCATGTCTATGTTTGGATCGTCTCTCAGGTTCAGCAGAATCAGCTTTCCTCTTTGACCTTCTTTCTTTTTCAACTCTAACTTCCTCAGCTTGTTCAGCAATGTCTTCCTCAAAGTCATAGTCTTTCTCCTTGGCATATCTCTTTCTTTTCTTTGTGGCTTCAGCTTGCTGTATTCTAGTTTCTTCAGCCCGTTTATTTTCAGATTCATCCACCCGTTTAATATAGCTCCAGCGTTCGGGAGGATACATGTTTTCCCAAAGATGGGTGATCTTTCCACTAAAGTCGTGGCGAATGGCACAACAGTAAGCAAAGATACGGGGATTCATTTGTACCAGCCTCTTTATCTCTCCATGTTTTGGTACATGAGGTATAAGATCATCAAATATCATCTGAAGGAATCGGGGATATAGCAGCCATTTGTCTTTCTTTAACGCCATCACGTTCTCAGCCATGCATGCAAAAATTAGTTTGGCAATATTGGCTTTTTCTCCTTTACAACATAACACCATTGTCTTTGCCCAATCAATGTTAAGACCGTCTGATCCACCTTTACGGTGATCAAGACACATGATAAAAAAATGAGCAATGTATCTCCACTCCTTAGATAGAAATGACTTCTTGATCTCCTTCCGAGAACCAAAAGCTAGTCCCTCATATCCCATACTTCTGAAGGCCTGGAACACCTCTGAATCTGTCATGGTGAATTCATCTCCCGAATCTTTGTCTAGTCTTAATATCCTCGATACAGTCTTAGCAGTAATCGTCACTTCTTGATCAATGACTTTAGCAGTAATCCTCTGTGAATCTCCTCGAGTGTCATACTCTGCAGATTGCCAGAAGTCTCTAATATGAAGATCATAGATGGTAGTCGTATGAGATATAGCATGGGCTATAGGTGATCTTTGTAGCCATCTGATACAATCTCTAAATCAAGCAGCCTTTGGATGTGTATCATCTAAAAAGCGGTGATATTGTTCCGCTCATCAAACTTTAAATTAGCCATGATAACCTGAAGAAGAAATAAGATAAGATGAATAAGAAAATAAGAAGATAAGAAAATAATAATAATTAAAAAAAATATAATCTGACAGTTTCGGCAAGCGAAACACTAGTTTCGCTAACTACAAACATGTCAGTTTCGCTGACCAAAAAAATAGTTTCGACTAGGAGAAAATTATTTAAAATAGATTCGCTGCTAGTTTCGGCAAGCGAAAACATAGTTTCGCTAGCAAAAACATAACAGTTTCACTGCCCAAAAAGAAAAATACTACCAAGCGAAACTGTACAAACTTAAGTCCAAATCTGGTGAAACTGAAAATAGGTTGGCGAAACTGTTAGGTTCGCACGGACTGCATAACCTCACAGTTTCGCTGAGAAGTTATGAACTTTCGTTCATTTTCGCAGAATAATCTGCAGTTTCGCTGGATGAACAGCGAAGACACCGAAGGGTCAAAATTCAAATGTCTTAAAATGAGTTAATATTAACCAGATTAAATGATCGTTCAATGATCGAAACTCACAGGCGAACAGAAAGGAATACCCAATCCGAAAGAACACCACGAAAACTCAAAATCGCCAAACAAAGTCACGGATAAACCCTAGAGGAGTACTCAGGTCGATCTTGCGAAAATGAGATAATAATTTCGCAAAACGACTTATATAGCAAATAGTTTCGCTCACAACGAAACTATAGATTCGCCGGACGAATTTACAGTTTCGCCAAGAGAATCTGCAATTTCGCTTAGAGATAGACAGTTAAAAATGATTAGAAAGCCTAGAAAAAATTGCAGTTTCGTCAAGCGAAACAATGTCGTCAAGCGAAACAATGAGAGAAAGAGTAGTTTCGCCACTTTTTTTTATTATTAATAATGAATAACGTCATACACTAAGATCTAAATCAATCAGAGATCACATCCTCTAGGTATTTATGAACACAAAGATGATCGTAAATCATCGACCGGCAATGAGATCATACTGAATACGAGATCTTATCACAATCTGCACAGGAACAGTTGAAATTAGAACAAATCAATAACGATTGCTGATATATTTGTCCTCTTAAACTCATGCCTTATCCTTTTTCAACAAACAACTTATGATTTGTTAAGGTTCAATTAGATGCTTTAGAATGTTAGGACCCCACAATCATTTGGCAAAAACCCTCACCTAACCTCAGGATTTCTTGAATTTTGAATCAATCTATACGGAGCAAGGCTTGTGTATTAGTGTGCAAGTGATTATAAACAGAATATTACATTCTGTTAAGAACTCATCGATTAGATGATTTGACATAATTATATCAAAATGGTGAGAGCTCCAGGTCTATACTCATGTATAACAGAGGAGATGACCATTTAAACATGTGCTGATGAGAGCTCCAGGTCAGTACTATCGTACAGCAGAGGAGATCATCACTCCAGGTCAGTACTTCCGTACAGCAGAGGAGATTAGCACAAACACAAGACACAAAGACACAAAAATACACCAGACATGGTCCAGGGATATGACTTATATGATCATGATGGGTGAAAAATTCATTCTCATTCCAATTTTTGTCAGGACTCAGTTTTTGTGCAGGCCAGAACGATTGAGTAAATCCAGACGTCCTTAAGCATGATGTTTTAATTTAAATCATATAGCTGTTGTATACTTTATTCTTCAGGCTGAGTCTATCAAGCATATCGTTAAAGAATCTGTTCGATTCTTTTTTTATGTGAAACAGAAACCAGTATCAGTTACTATCATTTCGCATTTTATCACCAGTCATGTATAAAGAACATACTTAGAGGATATACAATCATTTCTCGTCATTTTAAATTCCGACCTCAGGTTAAGATAATTACTCCCCCAAAATTTTATTTTCAAAGAATATATAATTTATATAAATTAGGTAAATTATTTATTATTTATTTATTATGATTATTATATTATTTTTATATTTTTATATGAATTAAGGACTTTAAAGAAAAATTTAAAAGGATATTAACCCGAGCATAGAGATCAATTCATAAAAACGGGGTTTATCAAAAGTTTTTGTGAAAAGATTAGCTTTTTGATGTTTCGTATCAATGAGTATAATATCGATGAAACCCTTTTCTTGAGCATCACGAATTGCATGAATTCGTGTCTCGATATGCTTGGTTCAGGAATGATGAATAGGATTTTTTGCAATCCCAATGGCTGCTTCATTGTCACAAAATAAAGGCGTATGGAGAAAATTAATTCCGTAATCAATCATTTGGTGTTGTATCCAAAGAACTTGAGAGCAGCAGCTAGAGGCAGCAATATATTCGGCTTCTCCTGTAGAAAGAGAAACAGAGTAGTCTGTTTCTTGCTCTGCCAAGACACCAAACAATTTCCCAAATATTGACACACTCCACACACTGATTTTTTGTTTAACCTGCAACCATTGGAATCACTATCAGAATAAGCATGTAAATCAAAATTCCCTCCATATGGATACCATAGCCGTAAACGAGATGATCCTTTGAGATAACGAAATATTCTCTTGACAGCTTTCTCATGAGATTCTTTTGGAGCCGACTGATATCGAGCACAGTATCCAACAACAAAAGTGATATCAGGACGACTTGCGGTAAGATACATGAGAGAACCAATCATGGATCTAAAAAGATGAGGATCAACTGGTTTCCCGTTTTCATCCGGAGTGAGACAAGTCTGAGCAGTAAATGGATTCATCTCAGGAGAAGCATCATCCATTTTAAATTTCTTTAAGATATCTTTAATATACTTCTCCTGATGAATAAGAATTCCTTCTTTCTGTTGTTCAACTTGTAATCCAAGAAAGAAACACATTTCTCCCATCATACTCATTTCAAACCTTTGACGCATTACCTCTTCGAACTCTCTACATAATAGAGAATTGGTAGATCCAAAAATAATATCATCAACGTAAACTTGGACAAACAGCATTTCACCATTCACTTCCTTTTTAAAGGGAGTCATATCGATGGTACCACGAGAGAAACCATTGCTTAGAAGATACTGTGTGAGGGTCTCATACCAGATCCTAGGTGCTTGATGAAGACCATACAGAGATTTGTCAAGCTTAAAGACTTTATCAGGAGAGTCAGGATCCTCAAAACCTGGTGTTGACACACATATATCTCCTCATTAATGTCTCCGTAGAGAAAAGAACACTTCACATCCATCTGATAGACCTTGAATTGTTTATGAGCAGCATGAGCAAGAAATATTCTGATTGCTTCAAGACGAGCGACTGGAGCAAAGACTTCAGTATAATCAATCCTTTCTTCTTGAGCAAAACCTTGCATAACGAGTCTAGACTTGTTACGCACCACAACACCTCGATCATCCGGTTTGTTCTTAAACACCCATTTTGTACCGATTGGGCATTTATTAGGAGGTAAGTCAACCAAGGTCCAAACTTTAAGCTTTCTGAACTGTTGAAGTTCCAATTGCATTGACTCCACCCAACATGGATCCTGTAGAGCAGCATGAACATTTTTCGGGACAGTTTGAGAAATGAAGCATGAGAAAAGGCAACATTAATCAAACCAGATTGACTTCATGTTCGAACACCATCAGTGATAGATCCAATAACGTTATCAAGAGGATGATCTTTCAAGGTTTTGTAGTCGCTGGCTGAAGGAAAGATGTTTGGAGAAATGTCACTCATAGATGGTGAAAGATTAGATGAAGGAGAATCAGGTGTTGTTGTTGGATCAAGTAGTGGAGAAGATGTAGGAGATAAAGAATCAGATGTTGGTGCCGGATCAAGTATTGGAGAAGATGAACTAACATCAGTTGAAATAGCTTCATTTACTAACGAGTTGGATTGAAAAGATGATGAAAATGGTGAAATAATATTTGTTTGAGCATTTGGAATGGACGCATCATCATCGAAAACTGGCAGATTGAACGAATTAAACATAGTATCGGAGTCAAAGAACCATGCTTGTTCAGATATAACTTCAGAAGAGTTAGATTCCTGCCAATCAACATAGAACGACTGTTGAACAATAGGTGTTCTTTTGTTATAAACCCGATATGCCTTTTGAGAAGAAGAATAACCAACAAAGTAACACTCATCAGATATAGCACCAAACTTTGTCTTTTGAGATTGAGTATTCAGAAGAGTGCAAGAGCAACCAAATGGCCGAAAGAAATCAATTAGAGGTTTCCTCTTGTGAAAAATTTCATAAGGAGTCTTCATTTTATCTTTCACAATCAACACTCGGTTTAGAACATATGAAGCACAGTTTACAGCTTCAGCCCAAAAGATAATGGGTAATGAAGATTCTATCAGCATTGTACGAGCAGCTTCAATGAGAGTGCGATTCTTTCTTTCTGCTATACCATTCTGTTGAGGAGTTCTCGCAGCGCTAAATTGTCTCACAATCCCCTTTTGAGCACAAAATGAATCAAGAATCTAATTTTTGAATTCAGTGCCGTTGTCACTTCTCAGTCCCATAACCTTTCTCTTGCTAATTGTTTCGGTAGAAAGAATTAATTTCTGCAATTCCTCAGCAACCTTGCTTTTGTGTGCAAGAAACCTCACCCATGAATATCTTGAGAAATAATCTGTAACAATAAGACAAAATGTTTTTTTAGCAATAGATTTAACACTAATTGGGCCAAACAAATCAGTATGTAACAACTCGAGAGGACAAGATATGCTATTTAGAAGTTTGGGTTTATGAGGTTTCTTATGTTGTTTGCCCTTGGCACAAGCCATACATTTTTCATTAATAGAAAAGTCTTTTGAAGGAAGTCCTCTAACGAGATTGTTCTTTACTAATTTGTTAATTATCTTAAAATTAACATGGCCTAATCGACGATGCCATAAGAGAGACTCAAAAGTTGATGCTTTTGAAAGAAGACGAGTTGCAGTAGCCTTTGACTCGCTTGAGTTCATATCAAGAAGATACGTATCATGTTTTCTTGGAGCAGGCAAAAGAATCAAATCATCTGGAATAACAATCTCTGATTTTAAAAATAGACATTCATCAGATTTAAACAGAACGGGAATGTCTTTTTCGCAGATTTGAGAAACACTCGGAAGATTAAATGCCAACTCAGGAACATAGTTGACTTTTTCCAGAGTTAGAGAACCGTTGGTAACTTCTCCTTGTCCAATCATCTTTCCACCCTTTTTGTCACCAGCAAAAGCAACATATCCTCCATCTATAATCCAATAATTGGTCAACAAATCTTTCAGTCCAGTCATATGTTTGGAACACCAACTATCAACGTGCCATAAGCTGTTTACAATCTTAGAGGATGACTCTTGAAAAGAATGAATAAATCAGTTAGCCAGGGGTAATAGGAACCCAAGATTGAACAACTTTATTTTTTGATGAAACAGATTTTTTACAGAAGAAATTATTAACCAATTTTGTCAATTTATTTCCAAAACAGTTCCTATTAGAAGGTCCTTGAATCAAAGAAGGACAATTCTTGACAAGATGGTCCTCTTGACCACACCTGAAACAATGAGGTTTGAGTCTAGGTCTGTGATGTGATGGGGTAAAAATAGGATTAATAATAATTTCCTCATCACATTTAGATAAACTAGAATCAATGTCACTGAATGTCTCATACAAGCCATGAGTTTGACGTTTATTTGAACAAGGATTATTATTTACACAAATAGATGAAGATTCGTCTGACGTACGAGTAGAACTAGTTCCACTGGTATTGGTGTCAGATGAAGAAGAAATTCGTTCATCAGATAAAGTCATATTTAATAGAGTGAAAGATGGAATAGGATGAGAAAAGAACTTTTCAAAACAATTAGTTTTAATTTGCTCAGTTGGTTTTGAAGAAAGATCAGATGCATCACAATCATTACTAGAACAAAAGACATCACTACCATAAACTGAATTACAAGATGAAATAAAACTATCATGAGAACATGAGACAACAGAGTCTGTTACAGTCGAACTAGAAAAAAAAAACAGAATTTAAACTAGACTTGTGATCTAAAACAGACTGCTGACAATTAGGTGTACTAATACTAGTGCATCCAAGCCCACTAGTTGGTCCATAGTCGTAGTCTTCACGAATATGCTTAGAGTTAATCCCCTCTAAACCTGCAGACATATTGTCAGTATCTGTTTTGATTAAATTATTAGAAGGATGAGGAACAAGCATAGGAGAATAACAGTATGTACTAGGCAGAGGATAAACCTTTACATTTTCATAACCCAATCCAGTTTTAATTCTAGCTCCCCGTTGAGATTTACAGAGATCATCATATTTCATCCCTGATATAGTCCATTTATCTAACTTTGACTGAAGTTTGCTTGCTTCAAATTCAGCAAGAGCACCTTTTAGTCAAAGTGTTAATCTCGACATTTATTTCCAAAACGATTCATTTTAAGTGATCATTTTCTTTTAAAGCCTCATTTAGTTTAACAAAATATTTTAATTCATTAATTTTAAGTTCATCATTAATTCGCTTTAAATCCTTTTCAATATCAATTAATAGACGGTTAGCCTTATAAATCCCAAATAATCTAATTTTACAAGCAGATGAGCACATATCTTGTATTACCTCATATGGAAGTCCCATTACCATCCTTTCAGCAGCTAAGGCTTTGTCACATAGGCATACTGGAGTACTTGACTTCTTTTCCTCAACAGTAGCAGCATCATCATCATTATCCTTTCTTTGCCCAGCTCTTGAACTTCTTTTCTCACTTAAACTTGCAGCTTCGTCTTCCCCAATTCCATCATCTTTTTCTTCTTTCTCATTTACAAATGACACATCTTCTCTTTTGAATTCCTTGAAAAGATCAAATCCATCTTTACCATCCTCCTCTTCACTACTTTCAACAAACTCAGCAACTAAAGCATGATTTATCTCAGTTCTTGTTTCCTCAACCTTGGCACTCCAGTCAAAGTTAGAAATCAAGGCAGACTCCTTTTTGTGATTCACATCTTTCTTTTCTCTCTCAGCTATCAGTCTTGGGACTCCAGAATTACTAGGATCAGTGACAATTGGTAATGGACATTCACATTTGAAATGTCCCAATTGTGTACAATTAAAGCATCTCAATTTCGACTTATCAAATCCCAGTTTTGAATTAAATGTTTAACCACCAAAGTTCTTTCGTCCAGTTCTTTCCATAAATCTTCGAGCTCTAAGGGTCAACATAGCCATCTGCCATTGAATATCAGTTTCTTCAAGATCATCAGGATCCACCTGATACATGTCTTCCATAGTCATTCCCTTCCCTTTCAGTTCTCCAGCGACAAGTGCTTCATAGCTCTGAACGAACATTCCAAAAAGAGCCATTGTTTCTGATGGAATTGAAGTTTCAACATTGGCCTTAGAATTACCCAAATCTCTTCCAACATTACTGTTCCCACACGAGAAAGTACTTGTATTGCTCCCTCCTTGAATTGGATTCTGTATTTGAGAGTTTTCAGCGGATGACAATAAAGCAGCACTTTAAGGAAAGCCAGATATGGGCATCATAGTCTGGTTAAATTCCCGTCTTTTCATGTCCAACTCAAAGGATTTCAACTTATTGATAATATCCATCAGCTTGTAATCTGTGAACCCTCTTTCTTGTTTAAGCATTCTCACCTGAAGACTCCACTGAGGTGGAAGAGAATCAAGAAGCCTGTTAACTTGTTCACTATTGGAAAGCCTTTCATCATATTTCTTTAAGGTGCTTGAAACAGTTAAGAAACGATTTGTGAGATCTGTCAGACTCTCATTCTTGTATCCCACAAATGAATTGAATTCCTTTCCAGCCTGAATGCTCTTATCCTTTACCAAATCTGCATTACCATCATAAAATTCACATAGAGCATCGTAAAGAGATTTAGCATTTTTATGCTCTGCAAAACGGTTGTAGATGTTTGGTGCTAGACAGAGAGTTAGAGCACCAAAAGCCTTTTGGTCACGATCAATCAATTTCAGATCTCTTTCAGTATAGGAAGATGGGTCCTTGTTTTGAGAGACAACATCACCAACAGTAACCGTTGGTATGTGAGGACCAGAAGTAATCGATTCCCATTGGTTATGTCGGTGTAGAAGAAGAAAGCTTTGAGACATCTCTTCCAATCTTCAAAATTGTCTCCGTTAATGAGTCTTGGAGGCCTATTGGGTGCAACACTTTCAAGATCAGCAAGTGTGAGTGTGGTTAACTTCGACATTCTAGTTTCGGCAGAGAAGAAAATAATTTCGCTGACACTATCGCAGAAAATGATGACTTTGCAGACAGTTTCGCTGAAAAATTACTTTTGCTAATAATTTCGCAGAGGAAGCTAATTTCGCTGGCAATTTCGGCAGCACTTTCGCTAATCCAAAGACACCACTGGCTTAGTTTCGCTGATAACTTCGCACGAAACAAGCTTGAACTTTCGTTCAAAAACAATTTCAGCAGCAATTTCACTTGTTAACCGTTCACAAACACTGATGAACTTTCGTTCAAAAGACTAGTTTCGCAGAATCACTAGAAAACAACTTCAGAAGTAAAATAACCGATAGTTTTGCTGAAAGAAGATGGCAGTTTCGCAGAAAGAACAGTAAATTCGTTGATCGATCTCAAAACCCTTTTTCAACTCAAAATCAATCTGAAATCATCCAATACTCAATGAATTTGAGATCTGGTGATTATGAGATCTTCCTCAATCAAAAACTAGCATAATTCAATCAATTTCCATGTCAAAAACACCTTATAATTCAATGAAAATTGATTGAGACTGGATATTGAACAAAAACCACAAAAACTCAACAAATCAAGAGCACTAAGGCTCTGATACCATATTGTTGGTTCATGTGATCGAATAACAGTGCAAATGATGTGAAGAATCGTTCAATATCCAACAAGCATGCTAAACAATGATAATAGAGAAGATTGAACACAATACTAACTCATACTTGATAAGACAATGATCAATAACAATCAATAACAAAAAGCACAATGATATTTCTGTGTAATAACTGCTTGAAATGGGTAACTTGCAGCATTGATCCACGATAAGGGTTTTGCAAGCTTACCCTACAATGAAAATTAACATGAGTATATATAGCAGTCTTAGTTTCACAGACAGTTTCGCTGTCAACGAAACTGTCCTGCCGAAACTATAGTTTCGCCTGGCAGAACTTAAGTTTGCCAGGTAAACAAGAACAAGAAACTGTGAGCGAATTTACAGATTTGCTCACAGTTTCGCTAGACTGCTAAACTACACAAAACTAAGTACATACAAAAGGAAACTAACAAAAGTCCTATTACAAGTAAAGTAAGCAATCTAAACTAAGATGAGTCCAACCTATACATGATCTTCAGTTAACTTTGAGTAGTTTGATTAATCCCTTTTCAAAAGTATCTCTAATCAAATGATACCTGATATTGACGTGCTTTGTCCTTCACTGCTAAGCAGGATTCTCTGTGATAGAGATAACACTGTTGTTGTCTATGTGGATGGGAGTCTCATTGAAGTTGAATTCATAGTCTAGCATCTGATTCTGAATCCAAAGCAATTGAGCACAACAGCTAGTAGTAGCAATGTATTCAGCTTCAGCAGTTGATACAGATACACAAGATTGTTTCTTGCATTGCCAAGAGACTAGCCTTCCACCAAGAAATTGACATCCCCCTGATGTAGACTTTGCAGTCATGTTGCAGCCACCATAATCACTATCTGTATATGCATACAGATTGAAGTCAGAATTCTTTGGATACCAAAGGCCAGGTGTTGGAGCACCCTTGAGATATCTTAAAATTTCTCTTGATAGTGGCCAAGTGTGACATCTTGGAGTTGGCTTGATATCTTGCACAAATACATATGACAAATATGATATTAGGCCTGCTAGCTGTGAGGTACATAGGAGACCCAATCATAGCCCTGTAAAGATGTTCATCTACACACCCCCCCCCCCCTCAGGATCAGGTCCAAGGGAGTGGCTTCTGGCTATGGGTGTCTTAGCCACCTTAAAATCAGTCATGTTGAATCTTTTAAGTATGCCTTGTACATACTTTGACTGCCTTATGAATATGTGATTTTAAACATGCTTCACTTGAATTCCTAGAAAGAAATTGAGTTCCCCCATGGCACTCATTTCAAATCTATCCTTCATCAGCTTCTCAAAGTCTTTGCAGAGCTTTGGATTAGTTGACCCGAAGATAATGTCATCTACATACACTTGAACTACCACTATTGCAAGAACGGTGAAGGGTATGCACTTACAACACAAAAGCACAATTTGGAGAGTTCCTTAGAATACTTAACAAATCAAATAGGGAGCTGGTAACTTATGTGAAAGATGTTAAGAATACAAGTAAAAATGAGACGGAACAAGATAACTAACAACACAAGTATTTTGGTTTTCAAGAATGTTGTATATTGCTTCTCAAGTTCTTTTACAAATGTTACAAAGCATAGATCGAAAGTTACAAGTACTTGAGATACTATATACTACATCCTACAGCCGGCCATACTTTGAAGGCCAGCTGGATACATAAGACTAGACAACAATAACAATGAAATGTATAGTGAAAAGGCAGATTGCCTTTTCATTAGTGGCTATGACATGCCATAGCTCACATCCTAATATATTACAAAAAGTATAAAAGTACATAAAGTAGAAATCTCAGTCTCAAGACCTCAATGTACGGTTACCAAAAGCATTGATATTTTCACCAACTCATGTAAGTTGGTGACTAAACAGAGTTGTAGCGGAAAGGTTGTCCAGCTTTATGGTAAAGTACATCAGATAAAAGCATGTACATAAAAGTCTTCGGAAGAAATCTGTCTTCATTCTTTGGCTTCGGAAGACTTTGTCTTTGAAGCTTCGAAAGATTTTGTCTTTGAAGCTTCGGAAAACTTCACTTTTGGCTTCAGAAGATGTTGGTCTTGGCTTCGAAAGATTTTACACTTAGAATATTTTCTAGTGCAAGGTGTAAAACATTCGAAGCATTTCTACTTCTGTTCTTTAGTGTATGCATGCAAAGAGGCTTTGGATGTTTTGGCTGCATCAGACTTGTAGGAATCCTTACAAACTCCTCATAGGCTAATGCTACCAAAACATTTAAAGATCTTTAGCTTTTGACAGTCCGCATTATGATGATGACCATACCCTTTTTCATTAGATGGTCAGGATCACTCAGACTCTCATAGTATCTTCTCATCTCAAAGAGATCATGCAGAGGTAGGTTGAATAGGTCTTGCCATGTGTAGACATCTTCACCACCTTGATCTCTGATCACATGCCATCTCTCTGGATTAGTTGTGAAGGTCAAGGATAAGATGGGTCTCTCAGATGCAAGAGGAGCCACTTGGATTGGAGTTGATTGGGCTGCCTCTTTATGCACTTCCTCAAGTTGATCTGACTTATCCTGAGGTATAAAGGTGGATGATTCAAACTTCTTCTTCTTCTTTGACTTTGGTTTAGAAGCCATCCTCTTCCTCCTCTTTGAGGACTTTAACAGAGAAGACTGGTCTGCATCACCTTGTTGATCAGTCTCGTCTTGCTCAGTTCGGTGTTCATCCCTCACAGGTTTAGAAGGAGAGGGAGTTTGACCCAATTGTGGATTAGAAGATGAAGCTTGCTGAGACTCAATAAGAGGTCCAAGTTGTGTTATCTCAGGTTGTTCAACCTTAACCTCCACTTAAGGAGGAGATTGACTTGGAGGAGAGTGTTAGTCAATTAGCTCTCCACTTTTGATCTTCTGCTTGATTACCCTTATGTGCTCATCCATTGTGGATAGAGACATAGGGCCAAGTCTCCTTCCAGAGAATCCATATAACTTCAAGAAGCTCATCATCCTTTGTCTGTCAGCAGACTTTTTTTTTCTTCATACTCTTTTGAATGATGGCTCTTGACTTTGTAGCCTCTTCCCTCATCTTTCTCTTTATTGCCTTTTGTTCTTTGAGTACATGAAGTTTAAGCTGTTTGAGATACTCAAACTCAATGTATTGAAAGGACAAGGGAAGAAGTGCAGATGCCTGGTAGAGACATATGTCACTCAGGTAGTTGATCATATTTTCCCTCTCAGTTTCTTTGTTTACCTGAGGTTCTTGTGTAACTGCCACATTCTCTTGCACAGGGCTTTATTGAACTGGGGAGAGTGTGGGAACATGCTTGTATACTCTTTTCTGTCTCTTCTCTTCTTTGATTTGGAGAAGCAGCCTTGCATCCTCTGCTTCGTTCATCTCTCTTGACATTTCCATGTCAGCCAGTTCATTAAGTTCCTCTAAGGGGAGAGATATAATCTCATCAATGTCATAGTTCCTGCTCTGCAGGTAAGTAATCCTGACTACCCTCAACTCACCATCTCGAGTGTTTGGTCTGGGGGCAGCCCTGATTGCAGCTTGCATGAAGCCTGAAGACCCAGAGGAACTTTCTCCCCTTAACTTCCTCTTCCTCTCTTTTTCCTCCTCCTTAATCTCCTCAGGTGTTAAAGTCATTTTCCCTTTGTCACCCACAGACCTTTGTGACATAGGGTGGAGAGAGCTTTGACCTTCATTCCTTGGTATAGCTTCCAAGCTCTGGCCAGAGGGAGGCTGTGATACACCTTCATCAGCAGGTATTTCACTGAGGGAATGAATTACTGAAGTAGTTATAGGTGTGACAGGTCTCTCAGGCTCTATCAATGGGCTTTTAGTCAAGGTTTTCCTTTGAAGCTAATCTTAGGTTCTGCCTCAACATCCAGTTGACCAATGACATTACCTAATTGCCTTTGTGTTCTTCTTAGGCTAAACTCTTTAGTGATTCTGTCTTGAATCCTTTGTGCCAGTCTGCCAGCTTGTGTTGATTGACTTGGGTTGACAAGTGGCATGTTGATCAGGTCAAGACCTTCATAGTAGTTCAAGGTCTGAAAGTTGAACACCTCTTGTTGCCCTTGAACTCTTTGAACAAAGAGGGCTCTTCTATCAGCATCATACCTCCACCCAGTAATGTAATTTGAATTTCCTTGGGGTGGGGATGACATAGCCCTTGGAATGCCTTCCTCAAAGTGACTCTAAATGAAAGACTCTATAGAGTCCACATCAATGTGAACTTGAGGAAGTTGCTGAGTATGCATAATTTCAAGTGAGGATGGTGAGTCCTCAATGTCCATACTCCCTGAAGAACTCCAAGGTTCTGTGATTGTAATGACTTTCTCCCCCTACTTGAGAGATAGAAGGTGTGGGTTCACACTAGCTTGTTTTGCTAGGTTGTCACCTTGGGCAATGAGCTCTAACATTTTTTGGACAAGGGTTGTTTCTACCCCTGAGAAGTTTACAGTTGGCTTCTTCATTATTTTAAAGATGTCGGGCTTCATCTGTCCCAATTTAAGAATATAACATGTTTCCCTCAACTGTGAGCCCGGTTCATTGTTGAGAATGTATTGAACATATCTAGGAAACGTGTAATACTCTAATAGTCCAAGTTAGCAAATAAATTTGTGTAAACAAACTGAGAGTACCTGAACTTGACCCCTTGAACCATTCCATGCACTATGAAGGAGAGATCATCAGGAATCTTGTCCCACCCTCCATGCTTGTTTGACAAGCTGTGGATAACCACATGGAGCAGGTATTTCCACTAGGATGAGACCTTCCCTCTCCTGAAGGTCCTTACAGAGAAATCTCCCTCATAGCCCATTTGCACAAATGAATGATTAACAGCTTCCTTTGGGAAAGACAACTCACCTTCTTCATCATCCAGTTGAAGATGAGTGTTGATGATGGCCGGAGTTATGAAGATTGTCCTCCCCTGCACTGTGGCAGACAGTGCCTTCTCCCCATCCATGATGACCTCTTGGCATGTCTTCCACAATTTAAGCAGATGATCCTCAAAGAGAGTAGCATCAATGGTTAGGGAAGTGAAGTAGTTGGATAAAGCTAGAAAATGACAAACATCTAAGAAACTAGGATCTTTCTTAGAGTTCAATAGAGCAACCTGGTTGTGTTGCCTGTGAAGTTGCATGGAGAAGTTAGGGTTGTTTCTGCGGTTTAGGTTGGCCATTTTAAGAAGCTTAAGGGTGAAGGACGGTGAAGAACAATGGCGGTTTGGGAGAATTTAGGTTTAAGGAATAGTGTAATTTGAAGAAGATAATGAAAGAGGGGGGAACCGTTGGGTATTTATGTGAAAATGATTTGAGACAAAGTTAGTGAAACAGGATAAACTTTGAAATCCGGATGACGGTCCCACCTCTGAAAAAGTAGTTTACTTTTGCCCAAAAGTAGTTTTTTTGGATGTCGAGAAATCTTCCGAAGATTATTTTGCTTCAGAAGTTCTGAAGAAAAGCTTTCGAAGGCAAATTGGCTTCGGAAGATATTTCAAAGGCTTTTGAGAATTTTGCTTCGGAAGAGATTTAATACTCAGAATTTTTATTCTAAAATGAATGAAAACTTCCGAAGGTAAATTGCTTTCGGAAGAAAATTGTTCTTTTTAAAACATAAAAGTACTTAAATGAATTTAAGCTTCGGAAGATATTTCAGAGATTTCTTCCGAAGGTAAAACCACTAAAGTAGTTATTTGGTTGCTAAGACATAAGTTTCTTCCGAAAGTAATTTTAAATCTTCCGAAGGGAAAAGAGATCAAAAGTTTCCAAAATCTAAGGAATGTCTTTTAAAGAGATTTTTCTTCCAAGAGAACAAGGGCTTATGAAGGTGTTTAAATAGACAACTTAGGACACACAGGTTTTAGTAATAATATAATTAAGTTTTAAGAAAAACTATTCAAAGTTAATTATCCCAATAGCTTAACAAGATATTTAAATCTTTCTTCATCAAAAGCTTTGGTGAACAGATCAGCATATTGTTAATTTGTGTTAACTTTCACTAGTTTGATTAATCCCTTTTCAAAGTTATCTCTAATCAAATGATACCTGATATTGATGTGCTTTGTCCTTGAGTGCTGCACAAGATTTTCTATGATTGAGATAGCATTGTTATTGTCTATGTGGCTGTGAGTCTCCTTGAAGTTGAATCCATAATCCAGCATCTGATTTTGAATCCAAAGCACTTGACCACAGCAGCTTGCAGCAGCAATGTATCCAGCCTCAGCAGTTGATGCAGACACATAAGATTGTTTCTTACATTGCCAAGAGACTATCCTTCCACTAAGAAACTGACATCCCCCTGATGTAGACTTTGCAGTCATGTTGCAACCACCATAGTCACTATCTGTATAAGCATACAGATTGAAGTCATAATTCTTTTGATACCAAAGGCCAAGTGATGGAGCACCTTTTAGATATCTTAAAATTCTTTTGATAGTGATTAGGTGTGACATTTTGGGGTTGGCTTGATATCTTGCACAAATACATGTAGCAAACATGATATCAGGCGTGCTAGCTGTGAGGTACATAAGAGACCCAATCATTGCCCTGTAGAGATGCTCATCAACATACTTCCCCTCAAGATCAGGTCCAAGGGAGTGGTTTCTGGATATAGGTGTCTTAGCAAACTTACCATCAGTCATGTTGAACATTTTAAGTATGTCTTGTACATACTTTGATTGACTTATGAAGATGCCATTGTCAACATGTTTCACTTGAATTCCTAGAAAGAAATTGAGTTCCCCCATGGCACTCATTTCAAACCTGTCCTTCATTAGCTTCTCAAAGTCTTTGCAAAGCTTTGGATTAGTTGACCCAAAGATAATGTCATCTACATATACTTGAACTAGCATTATGTCATTTCCTGTTCATTTGATGAAAAGAGTTCCATCAATAGTACCTCTTTTGTAGCCATGTTGACCGAGATCTAAGATCGATACCACTTCCTTTGTGCTTTGTGCAACCCATATAGGAGATTTATCAAGCCTGCAGACATAATCAGGATGATCAGGATCTGCAAACCCAGGTGGTTGTCTGACATACACCTCTTCATCAATCACCCCGTAGAGAAAAGCACACTTGACATCAAGTTGGTAGACCTTGAAGTTCTTGGACGCAGCAAAAGCTAGGAATATCCTTACAGCTTCAAGTCTTGTTACAGGAGTAAAAACATCTATGTAGTTAATTCCTTCTTCTTGAGTATACCCTTGAACAACTGGTCTTGCCTTGTTGTTGATGACATGTCCTCTATCATCATTCTTATTCCTGAACACCCATTTGGTTCCTATGGTAGTCTTTCCTTGAGGAAGAGGACATAGGTTCCAAACCTTTTGACTTTTGAATTGAAGTAGCTCCCCTTGCATAGCTTCAACCCAACTTCCATCCTTTAAAGCCTCATCAATCTTCTTTGGCTCTATCTGGGACAAGAAACAAGAGTGAAGACAAACATTTGCATCATGGGTTTGTCCTATTATTCTTACCCCTGAATCAACATCTCCAATGATGTTTGTGGTGGGGTGAGACTTGTGGATCCTTAGTTGAGGGATCACAGCAAGTTACTTAGACAGATCTAAATTTGAGAAATATTGATCTGGCAAAAAGGATTAACCCTCCACATCAGCACACTTATAAAGATTGACTTGATCTAATGAGTGTGTGACATCACTGATGTTGTATGTGGTTATCAGCATCAAGAAATTCCTGATCACTTTCACCACCACAATTTTCAACAACATTTGAAGCTCCTTCATCTAAGTTTTGTACCTCTAAGCTGGAATTTGAAGGCACCCTGGAAGTATCAACAGGATTTGTCATTGATGTGCTGGTAGAAACTTCATTTGCAGGATTAGCTACCACTGGAGCTGAAGATGTGTAGCTTGAAGGTCTTCATAGCTCAAATCTTGGGTCAGGATCACGTGTAGCTAGTATATCTGTTGACCCTGAAACATGCTCACAAGATTTGTTAAAACAGTTGGTAACTAATCAAGATCAAATAGCCAATCAAGACCAGAACCTTTCACACAGGGAGTGTGAACATTGAATGTCACATTGGCTGACTCCTCAACTACTCTAGTTCTGATATTGTATACTCTATAAGCTTTAGCTTGAGAAGAATATCCAATAAAATGTCCATCATCTGATTTCTCAGCAAACTTGCAATTTGATCTTTGGTATTCAAGATGGTGCGAGGACATCCAAATGACCTGAGAAAACCAATGAAAGGTTTCCTCTTGTGCCAAAGTTCATAAGGAGTCTTACTATGTGTCTTAACTACTAAAACTCTGTTTTGCACATAGCAAGCAGTAGTGTTCACTGCCTCTTCCTAGAAGGTGATGGGCAGTTTAGAGTTAGACAACATAGTTCTTGCAGCTTCAATTAGTGTCGTGTTTCTCCTCTCAGCAACACCATTTTGCTGAGGAGTTCTTGGAGCACTATATTGTCTTGTAATACCTTTTTCATCATAAAATGTATCAAGGATTTGATTCTTGAATTCAGTTCCTTGATCACATCTTTTGGTTTTGACCTTGTGATCACATTGATCCTCAATATTTAAGATGAAATTCTTTAGAACCACAGGGGTCTCATCCTTACTTCTAAGAAATAAGACCCAAGTGAATCTTGTAAAGTCATTTCTGATCAGCAAGAAATAAGAGGTCCTTCCAAAACTCATTACACTGGTGGGGCCAAAGAGATCCATATGTAATAAGTGTAGGGGATTAGTGATGGAATTTCTTTCCTTTGGCTTGTGAGATACCTTGTGTTGCTTTCCCTTCAGGCATGCAACACAGTGGTCATCACTTGTAAACTCTTTCTTTGGTATTCCAGTTAGCAAATCATTGGTAATTAAGTTATTCATATTTTTAAAGTTTACATGGTACATTCTTTTATTCCAGAGGAAAGACTCATCACTATTTGCTTTAGATATAAAGCATGAAACTTCTCCAGAGGGAGATGTTTCTTGCAAATCCATCTTGTATATGTTCCATTTCCTGGTGGCATTGAGCAGGATGTGCTCATGAGGAATGACCACCCCGGGCCTGAGAACAATGCACTCATTGCTCAGTAAAGAGCATGTTATGACTCTGATCACAAAATTAGGATACACTCAGAAGATTGTACCCAAGCTCCTTGACAAAGTTTACCTTCTCAATGCTGAGATTACCATTTATGACCTTGCCCCTTCCTGTAATGTAACCTCCTGCATCTCCTCCAAAAGCAACAGGTCTTCCATCAATTCTTTCAAACTTTTGGAGTAGTGACCTATTGCCTGTCATGTGCCTGGAACAGCCACTGTCAATGATCCATACATTTTTGTTTGTCTTGAGTTGTTCCTACACAAAAGAGATGGTTAGTTACATTTGGAAACCCAAGCCTCATTGGTCTTGGGCTCATCAAAAGAAGTTGAAGACAATGCAACAGTAATTGATCCTATAGTCATGTTAGAAGGATCATTTGCTGAAGTTGATGAAGAACTTTCAGCCACTTGGTCTTTCTTTGTCATCCACACCACCTTCAGAAGATTAGACTTGACCTTCAATACTTCGGAAGTTTTGTTAACTTTGGAGGTTTTGATGACTGGACCTTCGGAAGATATTGCTTTCACTAAAACAGGCTTCAGTGCTTCGGAAGTATTACTTTCTTCCGAGACCAAATTTTCTTCCGAAGGTAAGTTTTCACTTGTCTTTTTCTTCATTTTGGAGCTTCCGAAGGAAAGAGATTTTCCTTACGAAGCTTGCTTCTTCTTCTCCAAACTCTTAGAAGTTTCTTTCTTGGTCATGTGGAGAATACTCTTTGGATTGTAAACACAATCCTTAGCAAGATAAAAGGTACACCTATACATAACACAATCCATTTTCTTCCTTTTAGGAGTTTTCTTTTGTGAACAAGACTGAACTTGATCACTTTCCTTCTACATCTTCATATTTGCATATGCTCTGGCAATTCTTGTCGGGATAGAATTACCCTTGGAGCTGGACGGTTTAGGTTGTATAGAAGTGGTGCACAACTGATCAGCCTTCTTCTTGATGATGCGATTATTTGGACATGAACTAGAACTCTTGTTTTTGGAGTTCAAGTTTGTGTCTTCAGCCTTAACCACTTCAAATCCTGCAGAAATAAAGACTTGTTTCTGTGCAGAGTTAAAGGTGGCCATGATCTCTTGAGCCTTCTTCGACTTTCTTTATGTTTTCCTAATCAAGTTCTTTCTCTTGGACTTGGTCATCCCAATAGCTTTACTCTCCTTAGAGGGTTGGTGACCCTACTTAGAATGCTCTTCTTCACTCTTCTCAGAGCCTTTCACCATCTCCTCTTCATCCTCTTCAGTCAAGGGGTCTATGAGGAGAAGCTCATCTTCACAAGTTCCACACCTAGGAGATCTTACAGACAAGATTGTGTGTGGGGGACCTATCTCACTAGATTCCAGTCCCTGCTTATTTTGATAATAAACTTTTGCATGCAATGATGAGGATATTATGTTATTGAAGGTCTCTTCTTTAAGAACACATTTTTTGCCTTGGCTTTGCTGATCACAAGCTCAGCCTTGCATTCAGTTAACTTAATAATGAGGTCTTTGATTTGAGTCCTGTAGTTTGTATGCTCATGTTTAAGAGTTGAAATGGTTTTCTCCAAGTCCTCTAACTTTAGTTTATAATCATTTTCAGCTCTTTTAAAATCAGCTTTTAAGAAATTTAAGGACTCAAGATTATATCTCATGTCTAAGTTATAGGACCTGTATCTATAAATTTTAGCAATACATTCTGGAGTACAAAGATGTTCCAATACCTTGGCTTCATCGTGGTCTGCCATGAGTGCTTGGTTTGGAGATGCATCTTCCACCTGAAAGCTCCAGTCAAAGCCTCCTTCTTCAACAGCAACTGCAACTTGCTACTATGGCTTCTCATTATGGGGAGCTCTCTCAGTGTAGTTTGGTCTAGCTTGTGTTTGGCCACCGTTTGTCCTAGGTGCCTTACACTCCCTTGCAAAGTGTCCCATCTGGTTATAGTTGTAACACTTTACTTAGTTTTTGTCCAGCCCAAACTTTCCACTGGCTGCATTGCTTAGAAACTTCCTCCCTGTCCTCTTGTAGAACTTCTTGGCTCTGTGAGTGAGAAGAGCCATCTGCTGAACTATATCTATATACTCCAGATCATCTGGATGGATGCAGTTCAAGTCTACAAGGGTGAAGAGAAAGTTGCATGTGGTTTCATCAGCAGACACAAAAGCATGAGAAGAACTTGTCTCTTGGAAAGGACTTCCTTGCGTGCAACTTTCTCTTGGAGTCTCTGGGAAGGTGATGAAAGGACCCTTTTATGAGTTGTCAGGGTAGCATATAAGATGATGCTATGGTTCAATGCTTTCCCTTTCAACCACATGGAGGGCTAAACTTAGTTGATTGCTAGAGTTACCAGATGAGTTTTGCATATTCATCTCCATCTGATAGCCACTAAGAATATTATACAACTCTGTGAGAGTAAGTCTTAAGGTTCTCAGTCCTCTTGATAACAACACAATAATGTGTCCATTGTCTAGGAAGAGAGGACATAAACTTCCATATAATGTCCCTGTTCTCATGAGTTACTCCAACATCCATTAGAGTATCCACAATCTCAACATACTTGAAATATTGTTGAGTCATGGTTTCACCTACCTTAAAAGTGAAGTTTTCAAACTGCTGCTTTAGGAGATCCTTCTTATTCTCCTTTGCTTCATTGGACCCCTCATACATTAGCTTCAGTGCTTCCCATAATTGCTTGGTAGTTTTGCACTTCTTGAAGCCTCTATAGATGGAGTTTGGAAGAGCAGTTTGAAGAGTTGTCATGGCTTTCTGATCAATCTCTATTCTTTTCCAGTCTTCTTCATAATAATCAACCATAACCTTTGGAATCATACCAACACCAGTAGCAGAAGTGGTGCTTGATATGTAAGGTCCTTCAATAACAGAGTCCCACATCCTGGAGTCTTGAGACTTGATGAAGCCTTCCATTCTTTGACACCAAGTATCAAAGTCTTCAGGAGTGATTAGTGGAGACTTGTCATAGTCCCAGTTTCCATATCAGCTTTGGTAATAGCTTCCATTTGAGTTGTTAAGTATTTTGTGTATGTGTGAGGGATCTTAAGATGGTGAGATCTTATATCAAGAGCCTGGAATGCTCTGATACCAAATGTAGGACCGTGAAGGGTATGCACTTACAACACAACAACACAATTTAGAGAGTTTCTTAGAACACTTAACAGATCAAATAGAGAACTGGTAACTTATGTGAAAATTACTAAGAACACAAGTAAAAATGAGACAGAACAAGATAGCTAACAACACAAGTATTTTGGTTTTCAAGAATGTTGTATATTGCTTCTTAAGTTCTATTACAAATGTTACAAAGCATAGATCGAAAGATACAAGTACTTGAGATACTATATACTACATCCTACAGCCGGCCATACTTTGAAGGTTAGCTGGATACATAAGACTAGACAACAACAAAATCAAATGTAGAGTTAAAAGGCATATTGCCTTTTGACTAGTGATTATGACATGCCATAGCTCACATCCTAATATATTACAAAAATGATAAAAGTACATAAAGTAGAAAGCTCAGACTCAAGACCTCAATGTACAGTTACAAAAAGCATGGACCTTTTCACCTTCTCATGTAAGTTGGTGACTGAACAGAGTTGCAACAAAAAGGTGGTCCAGCTTTATGGTAAAGTACAACAGATAAAAGCATGTACATAAAATTCTTTGGAAGAAATCTATCTTCATTCTTTGGCTTCGGAAGACTTTGTCTTTAAAGCTTCAGAAGACTTCACTTTTGGCTTCGGAAGATGTTGGTCTTGGCTTCGGAAGATTTTACACTCAGAATATTTTCTAGTGCAAGGTGTAAAACTTCTGAAGCATTTCTACTTCTGTTCTTCAGTGCATGCATGCAAAAAGACTTTGGATGTTTTGGCTGCATCAGACTTATAGGAATCCTTACAATTATGTCATTTCCTGTTCCTTTGATTAAGAAAGTTCCATCTATAGTATCCCTTTTGTATCCATGCTGACAGAGATACTGAGATAAAGTCTCATACCACTTCCTTGGTACTTGGTGAAGCCCATAAAGAGCCTTATCAAGCCTGCAGACATAATCAGGATGATCAGAATCTGCAAACCCAGGTGGTTGTCTGACATACACCTCTTCATCAATCACCCCATAAGAAAAGCACACTTGACATCAAGTTGGTAGATCTTGAAATTCTTGGATGCAGCAAATGCTAGGAATATCCTAGCAACTTCCAGTCTGGCTATAGGAGCAAATACATCTATGTAGTCAATTCCTTCTTCTTGAGTGTATCCTTGAACAACTAGTCTTGCATTATTCTTGATGACAAGTCCTCTATCATCCCTCTTATTCCTGAACACCCATTTGGTTCCTTATAGTAGTCTTCCCTTGAGGAAGAGGTCATAGGTTCCAAACCTTTTGCCTTTTGAATTGAAGCAGCTCCTCCTGCATAGCTTCAACCCAACTTCCATCCTTTAAAACCTCATCAATCTTCTTAGGCTCTATCTGGGATAGAAAACAAAAGTGAAGACAAACATTTACATCATGGGTTTGTCCTCTTGTTTTCTTACCCCTGAAACAACATCTCCAATGATGTTTGTGATAGGATGAGACTTGTGGATCCTTAGTTGAGGGATCATAGCAAGTTACTTAGACAAATCTAAATTAGAGAAATTTTGATCTGGCATTGAAGATTCACCCTCCACATCAGTACACTTATCAAGAGTGACTTGATCCAATGAGTGTGTGACATCATTAATGTTGTCTTCAATGGAGTGGTTGTCAGCATCAAGAAATTCTTGATCACTTTCACCACCACCATTTCCTCCTACCTTTGAAGCTACTTCATCTGAGTTTTGTGCCTCTAAGCTGGAATTTGAAGGCACCCTAGAAATATCAGTTGGATTTGTCATTGTTGAGCTGATAGAAACTCCATTTGCAGGGTTAGTTGCAACTGGCATTGAAGTTCTGTAGCTTGAAGGTCTTGCCTTCTCAAATCTTTGGTCAGGATTACCAGTATGTAGTATATCTGTGGATCCTAAAACATGCTCACAAGACTTGTTAAAAAAGTTGGTAACTAAATCAAGATCAAATAGCCAATCAGGACCAGAACCTTTCACATTGGGAGTGTGCTCAAAGAAAGTCACATTGGCTAGCTCCTCAACTACTATGGTTCTGAGATTGTATACTCTATAAGCTTTGCCTTGGGAAGAGTATCCAATGAAATGTCCATCATCTAATTTCTCAGCAAACTTGATAATTTGATCCTTGGTACTCAAGATAGTGCAAGGACATCCAAATGACCTAAGAAAACCAATGAAAGGTTTCTTCTTGTGCCAAAGTTCATAAGGAGTCTTACCATATGTCTTAACAACTAAAACTTTCTTTTGCACATAGCAAGCAGTGTTCACGGCCTCTACCTAGAAGGTGATAGGCAGTTTAGAGTCAGACAACATAGTTCTTGCAGCTTTAATTAGTGTCCTGTTTCTCCTCTCAGCAACTCCATTTTGCTGAGGAGTCCCGGGAGCACTATATTGTCTTGTAATACCCTTTTCATCACAAAATCTATCAAGGATTTGGTTCTTAAATTCAGTCCCTGATCAAATCTTATGGTTTTGACCTTATGATCATATTAATTCTCAATCTTTAAGATGAAATTCTTCAAAATCTCAGGGGTCACATCCTTAGTTCAAAGAAAGAAAACCCAAATGAATCTTGTAAAGTCATCTGTGATCACCAAGAAATAAGAGGTCCTTCCTAGACTCATTACACTGGTAGGGCTAAATAGATCCATATGTAATAAGTGTAGGGAAGTAGTAATGGAGTTTCTTTCCTTTGGCTTGTGAGATACCTTGTGTTGCTTCCCTTTCAGGCATTTAACACAATGGTCATCACTTGTAAACTCTTTCTTTGGCATTCCAGTTACCAAATCATTCTTAATTAATTTATTCATATTTTTAAAGTTTACATGGTACAATTCTTTTATGCCAGAGGAAAGACTCATCATTATTAGCTTTAGATAGAAAGCATGAAACTTCTCCTGAGGGAGATGTTTCTTGCAAATCCATCTTGTACATGTTCCCTTTTCTAGGGGCTCTGAGCAGGATATGCTCATGAGGAATGACCACCCCGGGCCTAAGAAAAATGCACTCATGCTCAGTAAATAGCATGTTATGACTCTGATCACAAAATTAAGATACACTCAAAAGATTGAATCCAAGCTCCTTGACAAAGTTTACCTTTTCAATGCTGAGCTTACCATTGTGACCCTGTCCCTTCCTGTTATGTAACCTCTAGCATCTCCTCCAAAAGCAACTGGTCCTCCATCAATTCTTTCAAAATTTTAGAGTAGTGACCTATTGCCTGTCATGTGCCTGGAACAGCCATTGTCAATGATCTATACAATTTTGTTTGTCTTCAGCTGTTCCTGCACAAAAGAGATGGTTAGTTACGTTTGGAAACCCAAGCCTTATTGGTCTTGGGCTCAAAAAAAGAAGTTGATGATAATGCAATAGTAATTGATCCTATTTTCATGTGTTGAGGATCATTTGCTGATGTTGATGAAGAACTTTCAGCCACTTGGTCTTTATTTATCTTCCACATCACGTTTGGAAGCTTAGACTTGACCTTTAACACTTCGGAAGTTTTGATGACTTCGGAAATTTTGATGACTGGACCTTCGGAAGATCTTGCTAACACTGCAGCAGGCTTCAGTACTTCGGAAGTATTCTTTTCTCCGAGACAAAATTTTCTTCCAAAGGCAAGTTTTCACTTGTCTTCTACTTCATTTTGGAGCTTTCGAAAGGAAAAGATTTTCCTTCAGAAGCTTGCTTCTTCTTCTCCAAACTATTAGAAGTTTGTTTCTTGATTATGTGGATAGTACTCTTTGGATTAGAAACAATCCTTAGCAAGATGAGAGGTACTTCCACACATGACACAGTCCATTTTCTTCTTTCTAAGAGTATTCTTTTATGAACAAGGCTGAACTTGATTACTTTCCTTCTCCATCTTCACCTTTGCAGATGTTGTGGCAATTCTTTTAGGGATAGAACTACCCTTGGAGCTGGATGGTTCAGGTTGTATAGTAGTGGTGCACAACTGATCAGCCTTCTTCTTGATACTAGGATGATTTGGACATGAACTAGAACTCTTGTTACTGGAGTTAAAGTTTGTGTCTTTAGCCTTAACCACCTCAAATCATGAAGAAATAAAGACTAGTTTCTGTGCAGAATTAAAGGTGGCCTTGATCACTTGAGCCTTCTTGGACTTTCACTTGGCCTTCCTAATTAAGTTCTTCCTCCTTGACTTGGTCATCCCAACAACGTTATTCTCCTCAGAGGAATGGTGACCCTTCTTAGAATGCTCTTCTTCACTCTTCTTAGAGACATTCTTCACCAACTCTTCTTCATCCTCTTCGGTCATGGGGTCTATGTGGGGAAGCTCATCTTCACAAGTTCCACACCTAGGAGATCTTACTAACAAGATTGTGTGTGGAGGAGCTATCTCACTAGACCCAGTCCCTGCTTATTTTGATAATAAACTTTTGCATGCAAGGATGAGGATATTATGTTTTTAAAGGTCTCTTCTTCAAGAACACTTTTTCTACCTTGGCTTTGCTGATCACAAGCTCAGCCTAACATTCAGTCAACTTAGTTATGAGATCTTTGATCTGAGTCCTGTAGTTGGTGTGCTCATGTTTAAGAGTTGAAATGGATTTCTCTAAGTCCTCTACCTCTAGTTTATAATCATTATCAGCTCTTTTAAAATCAGATTTTAAGATATTTAAGGACTGAAGATCAGATCTCATCTCTAAGTTGTAGGACCTGTATCTATTAATTTTACCAATACATTCAGGTGTACAAAGATGTTCTTATACCTTGGCTTCAATCGTGGTCTGCCATGAGTGCTTGGTTTGGAGATGCATCTTCGACCTGAAAGCTCCAGTCAAAGCCTCCTTCTTCAACAGCAACTACAACTTGCTGCTTTAACTTCTCATTCTGGGGAGCTCTTTCAGTGTAGTTTGGTCTAGCTTGTGTTTGGCCACCATTTGTACTTGGTGCTTTACACTCCATTGCAAAGTGGCCCATTTGGTTACAGTTGTAACACTTCACTTTCTTTTTGTCCAGACCAAACTTTCCACTGGCTGCATTGCTTGAAAACTTCCTTCATGTCCTCTTGTAGAACTTCTTGGCTTTGTGAGTGAGGAGAGCCATTTGTTAAACTATCTCCATGTATTCCAGATCATCTAGAAGGATACAGTCTAAGTCTTCAAGGGAGAAATGAAAGTTGCCTGTGCTTTCATCAGCACACACAAAAGCATGGGAAGAGCTTGTCTCTTGAAATGGACTTCCTTGAGTGTATCTTTCTCTTGGTGTCTCTAGGAAGGTGATGAAAGGACCTTTTTGTGAGTTGTAAGGGTAGCATATAAGATGATGTTGTGGTTCAATTCTATCCCTTTCAACCACATGGAGGGCTGAACTCAGTTGATTGCTGGAGTTACCAGGTAAATTTTGCATACTCATTTCCATCTGGTATCCACTAAGAATACCATACAACTCTGTCAAAGTGAGAGTCTTAAGGTTCTCAGTTCTCTTGATAACAACATAGTAATATGTCCATTGTGCAGGAAGAGAGGACATAAACTTCCCCATAATTTCCTTGTTCTCAAGAGTTACTCCAACATCCATTAGAGTATCCACAATCTCAACATACCTGAAGTATTCTTGAGTCATGGTTTCACCTGATTTGAAGGTGAAGTTTTCAAACTGTTGCTTCAAGAGGTCCTTCTAGTTCTCCTTGGCTTCAATGGACCCCTCATACATGAGCTTCAGTGCCTCCCATAGTTGCTTGGCAGTTTTGCACTTCCTAAAGCCCCTATAAATGGAGTTTGGAAGAGCAGTTTGAAGGGTTTTCATGGCTTTCTGATCAATCTTTATTCTTTTTTGTCTTCATCACAATAGTCAGCCACAACCTTTGGAATCATACCACCTACAGCAGCAGCTGAAGAGGTGCTTGATATGTAAGGTCCTTGGACAACAGACTCCCACATCCTGTAGTCTTGAGACTTGATAAAGCCTTCCATTCTTTGACACCAAGTATCAAAGTCTTCAGGAGTGATCAGTGGGGACTTTGTCATTGTTCCAGTTTCCATATCACCCTTACTAATAGCTGTCATTTGAGTTGTTATGTATTTTGTGTGTGTGAGGGATATTAAGATGGTGAGATCTTATAATCAAAAGCCTAGAATGCTCTGATACCAATTGCAACACCGTTTAAGGGCTGGTCACTTACAACACAACAACACAATGAAGAGAGAGC
Source organism: Flaveria ramosissima (assembly GCA_025215565.1). Classification (NCBI taxonomy): domain Eukaryota; kingdom Viridiplantae; phylum Streptophyta; class Magnoliopsida; order Asterales; family Asteraceae; genus Flaveria; species Flaveria ramosissima. Next base: position 26,616,238 of record CM046035.1, read on the forward strand.
TTTAGAACACTTTACAGATCAAATAAGGAACTGGTAATTATATGAGTGATACTAGAACACAAGTAAAATATGAGACAGAACAAGATGCAAACAACACAAGTATATGGTTTTCAAGAATGTTGTATATTGCTCTCTACTTCTTCTACAAGTATTACAAAGCATGAAAGAAAGTTACAAGGACCTAAGATACTTTATACTACATCCTACAGTCGGCCATACTTAGAAGGCCAGCTGGAAACATTTGAACTAGACAACAAAATCAAATGTAGAGTAAAAAGGCAGATTGCCTTTTCACTAGTGACTATGACATGCCGTAGCTCACATCCTAATATATTACAAAAAGGATAAAAGTGCATAAAGTAGAAAGCCCAGACTCAAGACCTCAATGTGCAGTTACCAAAAGCATGGACCTTTTCACCAACTCATGTAAGTTGGTGACTAAATAGAGTTGCAGCGGAAAGGTGGTCCAGCTTTATGGAAAAGTACATCAGATAAAGAATGTGTTCAAAATTCTTTGGAAGAAATCTGTCTTCACTTCTTGTCTTCGGAAGACTTTGTCTTTGAAGCTTCAGAAGACTTCACTTTTGGCTTCAAAAGATGTTGGTCTTGGCTTCAGAAGATTTTACACTTAGAATTTTTTCTAGTGCATGGTGTAAAACTTCCGAAGCATCTCTACTCTGTACTTCAGTGCATGCATGTAGTAAAGACTTTGGATGTTTTCGGTGCATCAGCCTTATATGAAACATTACAAGTTTAATGTCGGCTTTTGATATAAATCATAATAAATATAATATTTTGTAAATTAACTAAGATTGCAAAGATAGTGTTTAAAGATATTAAAAGGAATATATGGTATTAGAATTCATTAATTAGACGTGTGATATTTTCATAGCTCGCCTACAATCGTTTATAAGAAATATGTTTGTCATATATAAATGAAGGATATCAGGGGGCATATGTGATCCATAGGATAAAGATTAAGAGAAGTAATAATATCTTCATGGCATAGTCTTATTATATTGAGAAAGCATTAAGAAAATATTTATCATTGATTGTTTTCAAGTTAAACTCCTATAGGTCCTAATATTTGACCTATGTGTAGTCAATATGAATTTATTTACAAATTTAATATCTAAAGTAATTGGTTATCTAATGTAGTGGCATAGCTAGGAAGATTTTCCTATGGGGTCACAATTTTTGAATACTTGGATCTCTAATAAGCTAACATCAAATTGTCAGGTCGGGTCGAGTCAGACACACCGTAAATGCATAATATTGGAAGTCATTAGAAACTAAAGAAACATTGAAAATAATATAATTCAAGAACACCTCGAGTTAATCACTATAATTCCAAGTATTTGAAGTAAAAATCACCAATTCACTCAAGTTTTCATCAAGAATCAAGTGTTTTCTAACATCAAAACTTAAAAAATTTTGTTAATAATTTGGTCCTTCAGAATTAAAAAAAAATCACACCTGGGTTTTTGTTTGGGCATGATACCTTGTGACATGGAAAGCAAATCATCAGGTTGTTGAATAATATTTAATGCAAATCATAGTTTGGATTTTCTAGGCTTCCACTATTTTGGACGGGTGTATTACAATTAGACATCAATTGGGTTTGAATAGCAATCTAGTATGAGATGATGTACTTGGATATATTTATTTTTTCTATATGTATCCACCATCCCATTAATCTCATTCGATGTTGGGTTAAAAATTCCACAGATTCAACTTCAGTAAGCTTCTTGATAGGTATGGCTATGATAGTGAAGAACAAAAAGAAACTGAATCAAGGAGGGTAATGAAGAGGATAAACCAAAAGGTTCAACTTGGGAAGAGGAAGATGGCCTAGACAAAGAAATCTAGCATTTCTTCCTTGCTCTCTCGTATAAAAAATTATGGTCTACACAAGAGGCATCCAGACCATGGATAATGATATGGAAAGGCATGGAATGACTCTTGAGGCCAAACCTACCTAATTCATAAAAATGTACATGAATCTGAGCTTAGAAAATCAGCTGAGATGATATTTGGTCAACCGGAAGTTGAAACTAAAACAAGTTAACTTTGAGGTGAACGTGGAGACTGATGACCCAAAAGTCACTAATGAGGATGAGAGAGTTCAGACAACTGGTGATGATCCCAAGTCCTTTGGCAGTTAGACTTACTGAATTCTCTACCTTTGAAATGGGTATGAGACCTATGACTGCTGAAGAGAAAATAGAGATTGAGGCACAAAAATCAAAGCCCAGATTTCTGATGACCGTGAAGGTGGAGGTGTTCCCATATAAGCCGAAAGAAGAAGTTGTAGTTCTAAAGATAGGCAGGACTCAAGAGTCCTCAATAAAGAAGAATATCCTTGCACTAATCAAGAGTGGAAAGGACTCAAGAGATACAAGAACTACAAGTAGAGACTTCAACAGTGGTGGTGAACCCAACAGGACAAAAGCTTGACCTAAACTAAAAACCAAAGTTGTCAAGAGGGTTCTATCTAAGTCATCCAGGCCATCTGCCGAAAGCACTCAGAGAACAGTAACTCAACATGCTCTATCAGCTACAACTATTGAACTCAAATCCATGATCTTTTCTATAAAGATAGAAAAGAAAGATAAAGAGAAATTTCTCCTAACATCTTAACTTGAGTTGAAAGGATATAATTTTGATGATATCATGAAGTGGACCACTTTTGAGATCAAGTCGAAGTTGATAGCTGCAACTCATGCTGACATGAAGAAAGCAGATGAGTCAGCTAGTAGAAAAAGGGCTGAATTAGAGAAGAAGAAAAGTTGAAAAGTTCAGCAAAGGTTTAGGGATAAGCAGAAAATGAAGCAATTTCTTAAGTACTATGGTTTCTCTAGTAGACAAGTAGCACCAATTAGTATGTCTACTCTTGATCTGAATATCAGAGGAATTAGACAAAAGGTTGCTGATGGAGAAGTGTTAAAGCTTGAACAAGCCAGGGAACCGTGCGAGAGACAACATGCTAAGTCAAAGAAAATTACTTAGAAGTTCTCCCATCAACCGACAAGATCTCTGGCATCCCCGGACTCATCATCAACCATCTCTGAAGATAAGAAGCTCGTCTCTTCAATCCTTGTAGAGAAGACAAGAGCTCCAAAGAAAGTAATAAAAGCAAGGATTGTTGACCCAGAAGTTGACGAGAAGATACTCCAAGGAACCAAAGTATTGGGTGCTGTGTATCTTATTGGGATGAAGAAATTTGCTGTAAAAAAGGCACATGTAGAGATAGTTTACTATGATCATAAGAATGAAATACTTGATATGCCCCTTGACATTTAGAGAAAAATGTTGAGTACTTCGGCATTTTTTATGCAAAAATGACAAGTCCAAGATGCTGATGCATAAAGTAGTCACCTTAGTCAAACTTGATGCTGGTGAAGAAGTCCCTAAAACTACACTATCTACACATGATCCCAGAGTGGAGTGTAAATATGATCACAGAAGAACACTTTCTTTATTACCAAATCAACAGCTGAAAGAGTAGCTTACTCAAGGAACCAACTAGTTTGCTTCAACCGGTTTGAGATAGCTGACTTAACCAGGCTGAGACTAAGGAACCCAAGTAATGAATCTGAGGCAAAAGAAGTGGAAAAGGTTCTAATGAAGATCTACAACTCCCATCTTAAAAGATAAAGGAAGGCTTTAGAACAAAGAAAGAAAAAAGTATAATCTGAAGTTCTTGAAACCATTCTGTCAACTAAACCCAGCAACTAACCAAAATCACCTTCTCATACTTCACCACCTGCTCAAACCACTAAGCATGCTTCTCCACAAGTCCAACAAGCCACTAAAATAGCCAAATCCCCTACCCAAATCCAATCTGAAGAGTTAGCTAGTGCAGTGATCATCACTGATGTTGTTGACAGAATTAGACATGAGTGGGAACATTCTGAAGAAGAAGACCTCTCATAATCTTAGGAAGAGGAAGACTCAAAAAATGATGATAGCATTATCAATTGGGACTAAGATTTCAAGACTGATAGGTTCTGCATTGATAGAAATAATCAGATGAAATCCTTCTTCTTATAAGAAATGGATGTTCTGAAACGTAGCCTTAAAGACTTGAAAAAGATGCACAAGCTGATCTTGGAAAATGAAGACATGCTGATAGGATCAACGATCACAAGTTTGAAGTATAAGAGTGTAATGCAGCGGAATGAAGAGATGAATTAGTCAAGTTATAGCAAGAGAGTGTAATTTGTAACAAATGCGAGAGAATATTTCCTGTGATTTGGAATGTTTCAATAATGCTCAATGTTATTGCTCAATCATTCATCGTTACAATAAGGTTGGCACTCCTTATATAGAGTGCAATTACTGCTGTAATCACGGGGTGGTGATTACTAGCAGATTTAGTACAAAAATAACTACTTCTTAACAAACTACTGAAATGTTCACAACTACTGAGAACATGTCAGAGTGTTAAGTATAAAACATGAAACTACTGAAAAAGAAAACTACTGATGCTACAACGACTGAAGAACAAACTCTTCAGTCGTTTTACAAAACTACTGAAAATAGAAAATATAGAACTACTGAAAGCAAACCGTCACAACTACTGAAGAAGTCCTCTTCAGCTGTTGTGACAACATCTTCAGACTTTGTCTTCAGCACTTGTGTCTTCAGACTTTGTCTTCAGCACTTGTGTCTTCAGACTTTGTCTTCAGCACTTGTGTCTTCAGACTTTGTCTTCAGTTGTTGTCTTCAGCTGATGTGGACTTCAGTAGTTGTTGTGACGTCTGTGGGACTTAAAGGTTTTCTGATCCGGCTCATTGGTTCTTTTGGTCCAACAAACTCCCCCTGAACCAATGCAGCCAAAACCTTTAACTTTATTGAGGTCCCACTTATTGTTGGCAAAATGAATGGTCTTTTTCCTTCTTGATCAGTTGAGAAGATGACCCATATAAGCACCGGCCTGGAAGTAAGTCCCTGATAATTTGGTTGGCAAAGTGTGGATGGGAGCTCTGTATTGGGGAATTGGACACTGAGCTGTTCCCCCATCCATGAAACTTACTTCCCATGTATGAGCCTGTAGGATTCTCTGGTGTATGCTCTGAGAAACATGATTTGTTCTTCCATAGTGAGATTCTCTGGTTCACCATCGAATAATCCTTCACGCCCATACAGCTCTGAGATGTATTTGGCCTGTTTGCCATTTTTGAGCTCAACAGTTGTGATCTGTCTGTAGGCAAACTCATCAGGATGATTACCTTCGAGTAACAGACTGAGCTCATTCTGTTTGAAGTTCTCAAGCTTCTTGTAGACTAACCCCTTCTTGATCACTCTGTTCTCTAACATCTTTTGGGGAGGCTGTTTAGTCTCATAAGCTTTCTTGAAGTCTTCTACAATCTCCCAGGGGGATACTACAAGGACCACTGTGATCTCTTCATCTACGATCCTCTTTATCTGGCCCTTGTATCGTGCAGGAATATCCTTCTTCACAATTCTGTGAGCCACCCTAGGATCAGGCCACATCCTCACCTTTTCTTTCTTATATTGAAATGTGTTGGCGAGGGTGTACAGTCTCAGAGCTTCTTTCTTCATACTTATTATTGATGAGGAGGCAGCATAAGTTTTATCTATACTTTTTAGCATCTCCTCATCATGAAGCCTTTGCATTTGCTCTTCTTCAATCTTTACCCTCACAGTTTCCATCTGTGAGGTGGGAGTGATGGGCATAGATTTGGCTTTGGGTAAAGTTAGGACTGCAGAAAGAGGCAGCCTATCTTCCTCCTCATCATCCTCTTCTTCTTCTTCTTCTAGCCTCAACATCCTTCTCTTCTTCTTCTTGGATGCATCATCGGCTGTTGGTTTTGAGGGTAAAGGAGTTGGTTTAATGGGTTGTGGTAGTGGTGATTTTGAAGTTGTGGGTTTTGCAGGTTGTTCTAGCATTCTTGTAATGAGTGAGGCTTTGGAGTATTTTGCTAGTTCATTTCTTTTTCCAGCACCTGCTTCATTTAAGGCTTCAATCACTAATCCCTTTGTATATGCTTCAGACGTACAGATCTTGGTGGTTATAGCCAAGATACTGTCCCTGGTCCATGACTTAATCTCTATCAATGATCTTCCAAGATACTTAGCAATAAATCTGATCATGATCTCCAGTCTTTCTCTTTCTAGCACATCATAGCTTGCCCATCTTGAGTTAATTTCTTCAACTTCAAGTCTTCTAATCTCTGAGTCAAGCTGTGCAGTGTCAAACCCTTGTCTGTATAGTTGGTCAATAATGGAGTCCATAGATTTGCTATGTGTAGCATCCGCCATTTTGACCATCTCATCAAGCTGGAGTTCTTTTTCTTTCCTTTCTATCTTCCTCTTCTTGTATGTGATGTGAAAGTCTTTGTGACTTTCACTCACTTGATCAGTGTCAGCTCCCTTCACATACTCTTTCTCCTTCTCAGTCTCTTTCTCAACAACCTCTTCTTCCTCCTGGTCTCTCTCTATCAGTATGCGCTTCCCTTTGTCTTTCACTGACTGACTCTCCCCCTTTTTGGTTGCATTGGTTGCAAGGGTTTGAGTAGTAGAAAGGCTTGTGCTCATAATCTCCTCCACTAGTGGCTGTAGAATTGAGGGAAGTTTGTCATCCAAGGTTTTGATCACAATGTCGGTGATCATTGGGGTGATGAGAGGTAGGGATTTTTGGAATATAGCAGCTGTTTGCTCAGAGGGGTTCTGTCCCTGAGAAACAGTGCCAGAAGGAGAGGCTGGTGGATTGAATGTTTGTAGTGGCTGAGTGTTTAGGAGACCTTCAGGTGAAGGTGCCATCTGTGGGTGTATGGTGGTATCAGATGGACTTGCTTCTTGAGAGAATTGGTCAAGTAGTCTTTGTAGTCTACTGACTTCTTCCTCAAGAATTGTGTTCTGGGCTAGAACATCATAAAAGAAGCCCAGGTCATCATCAGCAGATGCTGAATCACCTGACCTCTTGCTAGTAGCAAGATGTACATGCTCTGGGTGTAGACCAGATGTAGCATGTGCCCCTTTTTCTTGGAACTGGGGACTTCCAGCCTCAGGACGATGTCCTTCATCAGCTGTTGCCTCTGATGAGGTCTTAGCCATGTTACCAGCCTCAGTCTGATCATGTGCTGATGCAGAAGAGGTGGCAGCCTCATCAGATATTCTTGTCTCCGTATCTACACTAGGAGACTGAACATTTAAACCCCTGTGCTGTGGGTTGTCAGAAGCATGTGGATCCTCTTCCTCAATATCTGTGGTTTTCCCTTTAGATAGTTGTCTGGGAGGAGGAGAGGCATGCAGCTGAGTCAGCACATTTGCAATTATAAGTGTTGGACTTTGGGGGGCATTTTCATTTGGAGATGGGGTATTATGCACCTGGGGAGAATGGTGAGTTTCAATGGCAATCTCCTCAAATGAGGAAGATTCCAGATTTGTGGGTACCCCTTTATTGGTTGCTTCAGGTTCCTTTTGAGAGGAATCCTGAGCGGCTGTGGCTGGGTGAGTCTCTGATACTACTGGGGGGTTAACACCAGTGAGTATATCCTGTCTTTGTGGTACAGGAGCATCTTCAGGTACTCATCTTCCTGAATAGCTGTTTTGGTTCGTTTTGGTTTTTGGTTTGGTGGGGACTTTGGATTTTGTGGTGGTGGCTGTGGGTTCCAGCTGCGTGGGTTTGCGCAGCTTGGCAGCCATTTTGAGTGATTGGTCAGAGTTGTGCCGGGAGTATACTTCAGGCAATACAGCCATAGCAGGGACTCCCAGGCCAACAAGTCCCTCAGCTTGAAGCTGGTTTTCAATTATGGCCATTATAAACCGAGGATATAGTATCCAACGGTTAGAAAGTTGTTTTTGAGGCCATATCCTTGAGCTCTAAGAATAATATTTCAGAAAAATTTAAAGGTTGTTGCTCAAGGATAGAGTACAATACCTGTTGCCACCTTGTGGACATTTGATCCCATGATGAAGTCTTTGGAGCCAGGCAAACATTTACCATATGAAAGATAAGCCGTTCAGCATCCTGGAAATGTTTCTTCAATATGGTAGAGGCACTCAGATTGCCTTCGTATCCATGGTGGGCAAAGGATAGATCAGTGGTGCCCTTTGGATAGCTGGTTGGGAAAGTGGCATCATCCAGGTTGAGGGTTTGGCGAAGAATCTCTGGATTGATAACCACCTTTTGGCTATGGACGAACGAATGAAGTGACTCTGTGTCATTCTCCTCAGAGACAAGAGTGACGTTCGTCCAGAATTGGCTAAGGGATTCGGCATATATGGTGGGGTTTATCAGGAAGGCTGTTTGGTAAGGTGACTGGACCATTAAATCAATGGCGTTGTGAAACTTGGTCCAGAATGGTGATTTAGTAAGGTGAGCGACACAGTTGTGTCGAGGTTTTAGTTGCATGGTCGCCATGGATGAAGAGAGGGTACAGAGTTTTTGAACGTTAGGTTTGAGAGTGAAGGTGAGAAAAACTCTGGTGAGATAAGGGATTTATAGGGTAGGGTTATGAACCGACTGAAGGTTTTTGGTGAGTCATCATTTGCTGAAACTGATGACGTGGCATTAACTTTTTGAGGTTGAAATGACTGACCGTATTGGTGTGATCATCAGTTGTTATAAAACAACTGAAGACTTGGTTTTAACTGTCAGACATTGAAACAGCTGAAGTCTTTGATTTAGTCTTCAGTAGTTATAAAACTACTGAGGACAATTTCGACTTCAGGTGGTGAAACAACTGAGGACATGGTGTTTGTCATCAGTAGTTGTGTAACTACTGAAGACAGTGGTTTTGTCATCAGTTGATGTAAACAGCTGAAGACTTAGCGGTAGTCTTCAGCAGTTGTAGTTACATCAGCTGTTGTGATGTCATCAGCTGTTATAACTACATCAGCTGTTTTAACAAATGAAGTACTTATATATGACGTGGTTACCAATGATCATCAGTATTTATTACTGAGATTATCGGTAGTTGTCACTTATTCTAGTTGCAGCATACCAAGCCTTAACACCAGGTTGTGGAAAGTTGAACTATCCAAAGGCTTAGTAAAAATGTCTGCAAGCTCATCAGCACTAGGAACAAATTTTGGATCAATCAGACCTTTTTCAAAACAATCTCTAATAAAGTGATGTCTGATTTCAATATGTTTAGTCCTAGAGTGCTGGACAGGATTCTTGACAATACAAAGAGCTGAAGAACTGTCCATTAACAATGGAGTCTTAGTCTCAGTTATGCCATAATCCAATAATTGGTTTTGAAGCCATAATACCTGAGATGTACAACTTGCAGCAGCAATGTACTCGGCTTCAGCAGTTGATGTAGCAACTGAAGTTTGTTTCTTACTCTGCCAAGAAATCAAACAGTTGCCTAGGAATTGGCATCCACCAGAAGTTGATTTCCTGGTCAATTTACACCCTGCATAGTCACTGTCAGAAAAAGCAACTAATTTACCAGAATGTCTAGTAGAATACCATAAACCTAGAGATGGAGTGCCTTGCAAATATCTAAAGATCCTCTTGACTGCAATCAAATGAGACTCCTTAGGTGCAGCCTGAAATCTAGCACAAACACATGTAGCAAACATAATATCTGGTCTAGAAGCTGTTAGGTACATCAAGGACCCAATCATACATCTGTAAAGTGTTTCATCAACCACTTTACCTTTCTGATCTGTATCCAGTTGTGTGGTGTTGCACATGGGAGTAGAACAGGGTTTACAATTTTGCAAATCAAATTTTTCCAAAAGATTTTTTGTATATTTGGACTGATGAATGAAAATTCCATCAGCCTTTTGTTTGATTTGCAAACCCAGAAAAAATTGTAATTCCCCCATTGCACTCATTTCAAACTTTTGTTGCATCAGCTTTGTAAAGTCATCACACAACTGTGGATCAGAGGATGCAAAAATAATATCATCTACATAAATTTGAACAAGTAGATTATGCTGCCCTGCTTTCTTAATGAATAAAGTTTTATCTATGGTGCCTCTAGTAAAATTATTTTAAGAAGAAAGTTTGATAATGTCTCATACCAGGCCCTAGGAGCTTGTTTCAACCCATAAAGAGCCTTATCAAGCTTATACACCCAATTAGGATGTTTGTTGTCCTCAAAACCTGGTGGTTGACATACATAAACCTCTTCTTTAATTTTCCATACAGAAAAGCACTTTTGACATCCATTTGAAAAACTTTAAGATTTTGATAAGCAGCATAAGCTAAAAACAATCGAATTGCTTCCAGTCTGGCTACAGGAGCAAAGGTTTCATCATAATCAATACCTTCTTCTTGTGCAAACCCCTGAACCACCAGTCTGGCCTTGTTCTTAACAATAAGCCCATTTTCATCAGTCTTATTCCTAAACACCCATTTAGTGCCTATTGCACACTTACCTGGAGGTAGAGGAACAAGTTCCCACACTTGCTGTTTCTTGAACTGAAGAAGCTCAAGCTGCATGGCATCAACCCATCCATTGTCTTTTAATGCAATGTGATAATTCTTTGGCTCTTGCTGACTGATGAAGAGAGCATAGAAGCAGAAATTTGACAATTGACTTCTTGTTGATACACCAGCAGTGATATCACCAATGATTTGAGACATAGGGTGATTCTTCAGATCTTGATACACAATGAGATCAGTGCAAGTGTTTGTAGCAGGCTCAGCAGCAACAGATGGTGATGGTGAAGAATTTCCTTGAAACCAATCAGTTGATGGTAGTTCAAAGGAAGTTGAAGTTGTAGAAATCTCATCAGCATTTGTTGTGGATTGTGCTGCTGGAGCTGCAGGAACATCAGGTCTAGCTGAATCAGGCAGTTGATCAGTAAATCTGAAGAGGTGAGTACTGCTATCATCATCATCAGCACCAGCAGTACCACCAGGTGGAGAACTGTTGACATGAGCAACAGCAGGAGTTTGATGAGGAGCATATTGTAGTATGTCCAAATCAAATATCTCCACAGGATTTTGTGGAATCTTGTCCTTTGGAGATTCATTAAACTTAACATGTAGAGTCTCTTCAACCATCTTTGTTCTACAGTTGAAGACTCTGTATGCTTTGCAAGTTGATGAATAACCAACAAAATATCCTGCATCCACCTTAGAATCAAATTTCTGGAGTTGATCCCTTGTGTTGAGAATGAAACAAGGACATCCAAAAGCTCTAAAGAATGAAATTAGAGGGGCCAAATGATGAAGAACTTCATATGGAGTTTTCATCAACCTCTTATTCACTAGAGCTCTATTTTGGACATAACAAGCAGTATTGATAGCTTCAGCCCAAAAAGTCATTGGCAATCCAGAGTCAGCCAACATGGACCTTGCAGCTTCAATAAGGGTCCTGTTCTTTCTCTCCACTACTCCATTTTGTTCAGGAGTTCTTGGAATGCTAAAATGCCTCTTGATTCCCTTTGAGAGGAAGAACTCATCAAGTGTGTTGTTTCTAAACTCAGTTCCATTATCACTTCTAACACACTTGACTGAGAGGGAATACTGCTTCTCAACATACAACACAAAGTTGATAATCTTCTGAGGTGCTTCATCCTTTGAATGCAAGAAGAAAGTCCATACAAATCTAGAGTAATCATCCACAATTACTAGACAGTATTTCTTCTTAGCCATACTCATCACTCTCACAGGACCAAAGAGATCCATATGAAGAAGTTGTAAGCAGGCTGTGGACTTAGGTTCTTCTATGGAAGGAAATGAAACTTTGTGCTGTTTTCCTTTTAGACAAGCAGTGCAGTCATCTTCACATTTGAACTCCTTCATGGGCAATCCCCTTACTAAACCATGGGTAATCAGCTGATTTATGTTTTTGAGATTAACATGACCCAGCCTTCTATGCCATAGTGTAGATTCTTGAGGGGAAGCCTTGGAAAATAGGCAAGGATGGCCTTTGAGATCTATTTTCTTAGAAAGATCTAAGGCATACACTCTTCCTGTCCTGTTGGCCTTAAGGAGAGTGTGTTTATCCAACACCTTGTCAATCAAACTCAGAACTTTGGATGACAGAATCCGGCAGTTCTGACTTGTGAAAAGAGCAACATGGCCTTTGTCACACATTTGACTGACACTCAAGAGGTTGTACTTGAGATTTTCCACATGGTTAACATCATCAAACTTTATTTCCCCATTGGAAACAAAGCCTTTGCCGATGATGTAACCCTTTGCATCATTGCCAAAAGATACAAATCCCTTCTTTCCTTGAGAGTAGTCATTAAGAAGTGATCTGTTTCCTGTCATATGCATGGATCCTCCACTGTCTACATACCAGATGCCTCTGTGGCATGTTGAAGAACCCTGCAGAACAAAGCAAATTAGTTAGATTTTGAGACCCAAACCTTTTTGGTTTTGGGCCTATTCACATCAACAGATGGTGGACTAACAAGTTTGCTAGAAATAACAGCTTGAGAGGAAGAAGATGGTGGAAAAGAGGAATCCTTTGGCTTGGACCTCCTTTTCTGTGGATTCAACATAGGAGCATCTAATTGGTTGACTCTTCCCAATAGATGTTGAACCATCATAACCAGCTGTGTCTGATTTTGTGATAGAGCTTTCAGCTCTTCAGACACATTAGGACTGGAGTTTGATAAGTTCTTATGTTGCACCTTCTTCTTTTGAGCAACCTCAGCTGTTACCTGTTTAACCCCTTCCTTTTTGGATTTCTTTTTGGACTTAGGGATTACAGGATTTGATGTTGCTGGTACAAATGTGGCTTTAAACTCATTTTTCATTTTTACCATTTTCTCTTTAATTTCATCTTTATTTTGAGTTTGGATCCTCTTTTGTACCAACAATCATCAGTGAGATGATTAAACAAACCACATACTTCACATGGTTTATTTTTCATCTTTTGTTGATCATCAACTAAAGAGGATGAAACTACTGAAGACTTGCTCTTCAGTACTTTGGAAGCACTATTTGCTTTCTTGGCTTCCTCTTTAGTAGTCTTCAAACTCTTTCTACTGACAGTTTTCTTCTTTTCAGTGCTGTCAGTAGTTGGAGCTTGAACTTCAGGAGTTAAATCTTGCTCTCCAGTCCTTTCAGGACTTTCTGACATAACTCCTGAGTTGACCAACTCTTTGATCATGTGAGTGTCAGCAATTGAACTATCAATATTAGCTGATAAGTTCTGAGAGGGCTTATTGCTGACTTCAACTTTTGATGATGCTTTATCAAAAGTGAATCACATGATGAGGTGGATTGGTTATTGCTTTCTCCATCAGATTTCACCTCTACTCTTGGAGCAAAATCTGTAGGAGGAGCAGTGTGATTATAACCAATGCCAAACTTCACATTGGAAGCTGATTGCTTACTAAGAAGCATCTCAAAACCTTTGCATGATTTCACCCATCGATCACACTCTACTTGGGTGACTGCAAGGGTTTCTTTAAGACTTTTCTGGTCCTCCAGAATAACCTCTAGCTTAGCCTTTTCATCATTTAATTGGCATTTAAGCTTATAAATCTCATCATTTTTATTATTAAGAACAGACTCATACTCAGCTTGTCTTTTGGAAATAGTTTTCTCAAACTCAAGTTTTTCATTTATTAATGCTACATTTGCCTCTCTAATAGAGACAAAAGCAGCAATGCAAGATTCAGAACATAACTTGGCTTTGGCCTCTGAAGATACCTGAGTTACCTGTGAAGATGATGCAGTTGAGCAGGAACCCTCAGTTGATTCCAGAGCCATAAGTGCCAGATTTCCAAAAGGACTATCACCACCATGTTGATCAGCACTTGTGAACAATTGTTCATGACCAGACATGTCATCTGGCAAGCTACTCCAATCAACAACTTCTGGGGTGAAGAAGCTGTGTTGTTGAGGTTGAGGGGGTTGATGAGATGGTTGAGGTTCTGGAAGTGCATGAGGTTGTGGTACCATAGGAGCTTGAACTTGACTGGCTTGTGGCATGTAATAACACGGGTAAGGATAAGGCATTTGACCCTGAGGAACAAAATATGCAGGAGATTGTAGTTGAGACTGATGACTAGAATTGACAGGATGTTGCCCTTTGTTTTGTTGACTATTGCTAGGAAAAGTCACAAAAGGTGCAGAGGAATTAGATCCAGATGATCTACATTCTCTAGCAAAGTGTCCAAGCCTTTGGCATCTGTGACACCTCAACTTACTCTTGTCAAAACCAACTTTGGTTTTGCCAGAGAGTCCTGGGAACTTTCTTCCAGTTCTTTTATAGAACTTCTGAGATCTGATATTTATCAAGGCCATTTGGCTCAAAATATCCATCTCTTCTAAGTCATCATCAGCAATCCCCTTGAGATCATCCATGATGAAACATAGATTGTCATTATTACACCCAGAAAATTGACTATCAACACTCACAAATGCTGAATCAGAAATATTTGAAGAGAAATCAATATGCTCATCATACTGGCATTCAGATGAAGCATATTCTGACTCATGACTAACCAGAGCAGTATTGCCTGGTACAAAGTCCTCAGTGAGCTTACCAGATGAAGACAGTTTTCTCTTTTGTTCTATCTCTCTCTCAAATGTGAGTAGTTTCCCATGAAGTTGGGTTAGAGATAGTTTGTCCAAATTTGCACTGGAGCGTAGGACAATGGTATATGTGTCCCATCTCTCAGGCAGTGATCTGAGAAATCTGTTATTCATCTGAACATTAGTGTACTCATGTTTGACCATTTTCAATTCAGAGATCAAACAAGAGAACCGCTCAAACTGTTGAGTCAGTGTCTCACCCTTCCTATGAGAGAATGTCTCATATTGTTGGGCAAGGATCTCTCTATTATTTGCCAAGACCTCATCTGTTCCTCCAAATTGTTCTTTCAAGGCATTCCAGAGGTCATGGGCAGATTCATAGTGCATTAACCCAGAATAAATTTCATTTGGTAGCGCCATGGCTAGAATTCCATGAGCTTTTGCATCTATCTCAAATAATTTCTTATCTTCATCTGAGTATTGATCCTTCCTCTTCGGAACCATTTGATTGGTTTCCGGGTTATTCACCATAGGCTTGTGTGGACCATGTACCACTGATGTCCAACAACCTGAACTGTTAACAGACAGGTGATGGAGCATACGACGTTGCCATATGTTATACTCATTCCTAACCAGCATTGGAGGCTTGGTTGAGGAACCAGTATTGTGAGGATCATTGGAAGGAGTAGTCATTTTGACACCAAAAACAATTTTATTCAAGCAAAAATTTGACACACCACAACAAACTCAATGAAAACCGAGAATAAGTCTCAGGATGAATGATTAAAACACAGAAAATTCACTCTCTTTAACAGTTTCTTGCAAAAGGATACTAATTCACTCAAACTTGGATCTTGAAGAGCAGTTTCAATGATCAATTATTAGATCGATCAATGATTAACCTGCTCTGATACCATTTGATAGGATCAACGATCACAAGTTTGAAGTATAAGAGTGTAATGCAGCGGAATGAAGAGATGAATTAGTCAAGTTATAGCAAGAGAGTGTTATTTGTAACAAATGCGAGAGAATATTTCCTGTGATTTGGAATGTTTCAATAATGCTCAATGTTATTGCTCAATCATTCATTGTTACAATAAGGTTGGCACTCCTTATATAGAGTGCAATTACTGCTGTAATCACGGGGTGGTGATTACTAGCAGATTTAGTACAAAAATAACTACTTCTTAACAAACTACTGAAATGTTCACAACTACTGAGAACATGTCAGAGTGTTAAGTATAAAACATGAAACTACTGAAAAAGAAAACTACTGATGCTACAACGACTGAAGAACAAACTCTTCAGTCGTTTTACAAAACTACTGAAAATAGAAAATATAGAACTACTGAAAGCAAACCGTCACAACTACTGAAGAAGTCCTCTTCAGCTGTTGTGACAACATCTTCAGACTTTGTCTTCAGCACTTGTGTCTTCAGACTTTGTCTTCAGCACTTGTGTCTTCAGACTTTGTCTTCAGCACTTGTGTCTTCAGACTTTGTCTTCAGTTGTTGTCTTCAGCTGATGTGGACTTCAGTAGTTGTTGTGACGTCTGTGGGACTTAAAGGTTTTCTGATCCGGCTCATTGGTTCTTTTGGTCCAACACATGCCAAACAGGTACAAATCAATAGCTGTTATTCTAAAAATGAAGTTTAATATCAGGGTTGAGCAAAATGAAGAAGAAGAAGAAGCTCTACATGTAACTCCTCAACGTATTCATGACGCAATCACTCATTGGAGTTACAGTTTATCAACCAACACCTTCACTCTGATGTATGTTGGTGCTGACAAAATTGAAGTAAAAGAGTATGACTTGTTCAAACTCTCTTAGCACAACATGAAGGAATAAATCCACCTCTTGACAACCCCTCAAGAGATATCAAAAAGATATATGTATGAGCTTCTACTTATCAAGATGCTTGAAGTTTAGAGACAGAGTTTTGATAGCATCATTCTATGATAAAATTGTTGAATCATGAAGGAGGAATCACCCAAAACTCAGGATTTCATCATTGGCCTTCATTTTCCGAATCAAGCTAAGTGCCGACTCAAGTGTGGAAGTACATATGCGAAATGACTGGTAATCAGCATATGACAGGAAGCTACTGAACTACATGTGTTGAAAGACTTCTTATCAACACATGCAGATCAGCTGCCTATCAGTAGCTAACTCCATCTGTTGATCGACTTCTGCTGAGAACAAGTATGTCTAAGCCATTTGATTGTATATGTCGAATTGTACTCTTTGTACAAAATAGATTAATCAAGTCAATACTTTGAAAGAACTTATTGTGTATTTATCTTTCCATAAAGTATTTGTGTTGTGATAGTAAGTAACTAAGTTAGATTCTACATTCATTAGTTACTGGTCTTAAAAGAAGTTCTTGTTTGTCTTAACCGACCCCGATCCAACAACAACTAATAAACACTACAAAAAAAAATATTTCATGTCGTGTTCCGGGACTTGAACCCTAGCTTTATGATTATTCTTGATATTGTTTTTATTGGATATAATCTATAGAACTGTGCTCCTTATAGGCAATTAGGAACAAAATTGTATCTTAAAAACATTAAAAAATGACAATGGATTGACATTACAAGAATTTACATATCTGGCGACAAACCCTATGGCGATGACACACCCTAGTCGCCATAGGTGTCACACCCCAACCTTGACGGCGGAAACGTCGAGATGTGAGGGTTAAGATTGTTCACAGCCACATAACGCTATATTTAAATTGCAAATATTATTATCATAAGTATTAAAATGAAATACATCCATAAGTCACAAAAAGAAATAAGTTCAACATAACTCAAACATAACATAATGTTTTTGTTTATTTAACTAGGTCCAAATCCTAGTTTTATTGCAAGCTTCAAATGTCCACTTTAAACTTGGGGATTTCCTGAAACATGATGAAAATAAAGAGTCAACTAAAAATAGTTGGTGAGTTTCCAAGTTTTCATACATAATAAGATTACAAGTAGCAATTCATGTCATGGATTATAAGCTAGTAAGGTTATAGAACACATATCGTTACAACCAAACCTCGACTTGATTACAAGTATATAAGATTGGCTAAGTGTATTTGGTTCCCTAGTGCACAAGCGTACGGCCCCTAGGAGTCGGCAATACCTCGACTTTAGCACCAAATAGGCTTGTCAGGCCCAAAGATCTAAGACGTCGCCAGGCTAGCAATAGTTAATGATTGTAAACAAACTATCTATCTCATATAAACACTTACAATACACGAATAACCATGACAAATAATAAGTTGAATCGCATGTGATTTACAAGTCTCAAACATGTATAAGTGTATCATGTATAAGCAATCATGTTTCACCCCAAAATAGTGTGAAAAATGTAAAAAGGGGACAAGGAAAACTCACATGTCAAAATTAAGTGCAAGAATGATGATAAATAAGAATAGTAATAAGCGTCGCTCCAAGATGTATCGTCACAAGATGCCTAAACATATATATTTACAAGATTTAAGTTTAGCGATAAGATTAACGTTTAAATGTGAATTAGGATTTTGATAAGAATTTGGGGTTCTTTTAGATATATTATGCATTTTAATTGTAGCAACCATATATTTTTAAAAGAATAATATATGTAATATTTTGGGTAACTAATTTAAAGAAGTAATAAACTAAAAACAAACTAAGCTTTTGTAATTATTTGAAATACGCTTGCTTATTAGTTTAGAAGTGACTTTTGCAATAATTTTAATAGTTTAAAATATTATCTAAAGTTTATATTTACAAAAATGATTTAATTTTTAAAGAAAACAATTAATTTATGTTAATATATTTTAAAAATAAATTTGCAGAAGAAATTTGAGAAATAAAAAAATGAACTAAGTTTATAAATATTTTTTATAATTTTTAAAGATTTTTCTGTATTTTTTTTAAGGCTGAAAAAGCCTAAAAAGAAATGTTGAGGGGGCCCGGGTTCGAACCCGGGACCTCAAGGATAGGGTGTAGTGTTCTAACCAGTAGGCGCGGGCGCCTATGCCTGTTAGAACTCAGCTCTTAATTCTTATGTAGCAACTGAACCAAACCCCCATATGTACCCTAGAACGTTTTCGATCAAATTGAACCCCATATGAACATTGTAATCAATCGAGGGGTTAGGGCTTTTGATCTCCATACGAAATCGAGTATTTGTGTGTGATTAATTACCCGTATTATGTTCGGATTGATGAAGCTCCGCACGAAGAACAAGTTGCGGCCGTGAATACCCAATGGATGAGCAATCCTTAATGAAAATCAAATTAAATCCGTGAGCAGCTTCGGGAGACGTTCTTAATCGAAAGCCCTCAATCAATTGAACTTTAGAAAGTTTGGATGATGAGTTTCGAATAGGTTGCAGGTTTTGATAAAAGGGCGAATCAATGGAGAGTTCAGGTGTTGTTCAGACGGATTTTTGTTGATTAACAGATTAGGAAGAGACAGATGATTGATTAAGTTAAGTTAATTGAATTATTGCTAAGGTTTAATGTTCGGTCGGTTAGAAAATTGGGGTCGACGGTTTCCGAGCTTAATCGACACCCATTGTCAACTTTAACTCCAAATTAAAGTGTATTTAACGTTCGAAACGTAACAATGCATTCATTCGGGACATTATGGGGTCAAAAACGAAAGCTTTCTGGCGGTTTGTAAGCTGCCGGACTTCGGCCGGAAGTTGGCCGGATAATCGGGGTGAAGGACAAAGAGGGGGGTTGGGTTTTGGTTAATTACATCCTTGGTCCCTGTAGTTTTGGTTTTTGTTATTTTATGCTAGAACTCACTTTTTAAAGTTTCAAAACTAACAAACAACCCCCTAAACTTAATTTAATCTTATGTTTTAAATATTATAAGTTTAATAACCCTTATAAGTTATTATTATAAGCAATCTTATTATTATTAATGTTATTATTATTATTATTAATAACATTATCTTAGTTATTATTATTGTTATAACAATTATTATTATTAATTCTATTAATATTCTTATCATTATTGATATTATTGTTATTAGTGATATTGTTATTATTTATCATTGTACTTATTATTATTGTTACTATTATTATTATTATCATAATTATTATTATTGCATAATTTCAATATCTTAATTATTAGCTTTCACACATTACATACAATAAGAAATAAGCTTAAATCACCCATAAATTTCAAGATTGACAACAATGACCCTTATGAGAATAAACGAAATCAACTTTTAGTTAACAGAAATACGAGATGTTACAGTCTCCCCAACTTAAAAGAATTTCGTCCCGAAATTAAAAGAAATGAAACTATCCAAATAAGTAAATTCGGCGCCACGTTTATTCTCCCAAAGAACCTTGACGATTGGGGTTGTTGTGGTTCTAGTCTTCTTCATAATGCGATCCATGATCTCAACAGGCTTCTCGACAAAATGCAATGACTCGTCAATCTGGATGTCTTCCAACGGGACATGCAGACTTTCGTCAGCCAAGCACTTTCTCAAATTCGAGACGTGAAATACAGGATGAACTCCACTAAGGTCGGAAGGTAGCTCCAGTTTATAAGCCACTTTCCCAATCCTTTTCAGGATTTTGAAAGGTCCTACAAATCTTGGAGCCAGTTTGCCCTTCTTTCCAAAGCGAACCACACCTTTCCACGGCGAAACCTTAAGAAGAACCATCTCCCCAACTTGGAATTCCAATGGCTTACGTCGCTTGTCAGCATAGCTCTTTTGACGACTTCTCGCCACTTCAAGGTTCTTGCGAATGATAGAAACTTTATCGGTCGTCTCTTGTATAAGTTCAGGACCAGTGATGAAGTTTTCACCAATGTCGGTCCAACAGGTCGGTGAACGACATTTTCGACCATAAAGTGCCTCAAACGGTGCCATCTTGATACTCGAGTGGTAACTATTGTTATACGAAAATTCCGCGAGCGGTAGATACGTATCCCAATCGCCACCAAAGTCAAGAACACAAAGACGTAGCAAATCCTCCAAGGTTTGGATCGTTCGCTCGGTTTGACCATCAGTTTGAGGATGGTAAGCCGTGCTTAGATCTAGTTGTGTACCCAAGAGTTCTTGCATAGACGACCAAAAATGTGAAGTGAAACGAGCATCTCGGTCGGATATGATGTGCAGAGGTACCCCATGACGACTTACAATCTCATCAACGTATACACGAGCTAACTTTGATGTCTTGTAAGTGTCACGTATGGGTATAAAATGTGCCGACTTAGTCAATCGGTCAACAATCACCCATATGCTATCATGTCCTCGAGAGGTTCGGGGTAGCTTTGTTATGAAGTCCATGGATATGTGTTCCCACTTCCACATAGGAATCTCGGGTTGCTCAAGTAATCCACTTGGACGTTGATGTTCGGCTTTAACCTTCGTACACGTGAGACACTTAGCTACATAAGTCGCTATGTCTTTCTTCATTCCAGGCCACCAATATTGACCACGTAGGTCCATATACATCTTATCGGAGCCAGGATGAATAGAATAACGAGTTTGATGAGCTTCGTTCATGATGAAGGTACGGAGGTTATCGCGGTTTGGAACCCAAATTCGATTGCGAAGTACATCAATCCATCGGGTTTCGTTTCCAATTGAGTTAGAAGATTATGCTCCAATTCATCCTTCATTCTTCCTTCTCGTTGTACCATTTGTTGAGCCTCCAGGATACTAGACTCGATGTCACTATCTATTCTCAGGTTTTGTAGCAGTACGGTGGTCTCGTTGACATCAAGTCGGATCTCAGTATCGAACTCACCCAAAGTGTCAAACCATTGGCGTCGATCGCGAATTTCTTAGAATGAGATCATCTTGTTGTGAATCTTTCGACTTAGTGCATCGGCTACAACGTTTGCTTTACCAGGATGGTAACGAATGTCACAATCATAATCACTAATCAACTCCACCCAACGACGTTGTCTCATATTGAGATCTTTTTGATTGAAAACGTGTTGAAGGCTTTTGTGATCGGTGTAGACTATACATTGCGTACCATACAAGTAGTGTCTCCAAATCTTCAAAGCAAAGACAACAACACCAAGCTCAAGATCGTGTGTTGTGTAATTCACCTCGTGAACCTTCAATTGTCTCGATGCATAAGCTATAACCTTCCCTCGTTGCATGAGAACACAACCAAGGCCTTGTTTAGATGCGTCACAATACACGGTGAAATCGTCGTTTCCATCGGGTAGGGTCAAGATAGGAGCATTGCACAATTTGTGCTTTAACGCTTCAAAAGCTTCTTCTTGCTCGGGACCCCACTCGAATAGTTTATTCTTTTGTGTCAAAGTAGTGAGCGGTTTCGCGATCCTCGAGAAGTTGGCAATGAATCGCCGATAATAACCAGCAAGACCAAGAAAAGAACGAACTTCAGTAGGAGTTGTAGGAACACACCAATTCTTCACAGCTTCCACCTTTGCAGGATCAACATGAATTCCTTGGCTATTCACCACATGTCCTAGAAATTGAACTTCCTCGAGCCAGAAATCACACTTCGAGAACTTCGCGTACAATTGCTCTTTCTTTAACAACTCAAGAACCAATCTCAAATGCAGTTCATGATCGGTGTTGGACTTGGAATAGATAAGTATGTCATCAATGAAGACGATCACAAACTTGTCTAGATAAGGCTTGCATACTCGGTTCATGAGATCCATGAAGACAGCAGGAGCATTGGTTAAACCAAAAGGCATCACCATAAACTCATAGTGCCCATATCGAGTACGGAACGCGGTCTTTGGGATATCATCATCATGGACTCGCAATTGATGATAGCCAGAACGTAAATCGATCTTCGAGAAGATAGCAGCTCCTTGAAGTTGGTCAAACAAATCATCAATACGAGGAAGAGGATAACGGTTCTTGATGGTAAGCTTGTTAAGCTCACAATAATCGATGCACATACGAAATGTTCCATCTTTCTTCTTCACGAACAGAACAGGTGCACCCCAAAGCGAAGAACTTGGACGGATGAAGCCCTTCTCGGATAACTCTTGAAGTTGACTAGAGAGTTCTTGCATTTCCGATGGTGCAAGTCGATATGGTGACTTAGCCACGGGGTTTGCTCCCGGTATCAAGTCAGTTTTAAACTCGACTTCACGCACAGGAGGTAAACCACTAAGGTCATCGGGAAATACTTCAGGAAAGTCTCGTACGATAGGGACATCCTTAAGTTCTTTCCCTTTGACTTTCGTGTTGATCACGTAAGCCAAGAAGGCCATATACTTCTTGCTTAAACACTTCCGGGCTTGTGTGCAAGACATGAGTTTAAGTCCTTTGGAAGATTTTTCACCAAACACTTTCAAAGTATCTCCAGAGGGTAACGGTATACGAATGCACTTCTCGAAACAAATGATCTCGGCATGGTGTTTGGCTAACCAATCCATACCAATGATGACGTCAAAGCTTCCAAGTTTCATAGGAATAAGATCGATAAGAAAATCATGCGTGTCAAGGCTTAAGATGCAATCACGAATAACGACATCAACGGTGATCGGTTCTCCATCGGCAACTTCAACGGTAAGAGGTCTTCCTAGTTTCGTATGTGGCTTAGCAAGTATGGGTTAAAACTCTAACGAAACAAAACTCTTATCGGCTCCAGAATCAAATAGGACATAGGCATAAGTTTTATTAATAAGGAACATACCTGTTCAATTTTAAAGGTATTTAACGACATAGGTAACACATGAAAAGAATTAGGTCACAAAAGTTAAAGGTAAGTGAACATACCATTCACCACATCGTTGTTTGCTTGTGCTTGATTTGCGTTGATGTTGAAAGCACGTCCTCGAGCTTGTGGAACATTACCCACAAGACGGGGGCATTGTGGGCGGAAATGACCAGGTTCCCCACAGTTGTAGCAAACACGATTTGTGACCACGGCGGCGTTATTGTTAGGTGCACGGTGACAAGTCGCCACCAAGTGACCATATTTACCGCATAAAGTACAGATACGGCATGGTTGATTTCCCGGGTGATGGTACCTACAAATGTTGCACATAGGCTGAGGACCAGCATAAGCCCTAGCCCCAGGCACTTGTGCCACAGGTGCAGCCGCAGGTACAAGTTGTCTTTGGGGTTGTTTGGGTGCAGCCACAGCATAATTGCGCGCCGGTGTGAACTTGCGCTTCTTGTTGTTGTTGTTGTTGTTGTAAGACGGTTCAGCTTTGGTTTCTTTAACAGCCTCGGTAGCCGTCTTCTCTACCTTCTTTGCACCCTGAACAGACATGGTGCCCGCTCGTATATGGTTCTCGGTGAGTCGAGCGGTGATAGTAATGGCTTCTTCCAAAGTTGTGGGTCGGCTACCCACCACAGCATCTTGAATTTGGGGTGGTACACCCTTAATGAACTCTCGATGTTGCGGGGGACAGTGTCGACCATGTGAGGCAGCAGTAAGCTCAACTCATGATGCCTAGTTGAGTAGGCCAAATGATCACCATCATTTTGCTTTAAGTTCCAAAACTCTTCCTCCAACTTTTGCAACTCACTTCGTGGGCAGAACTTCGCGATGGCGATGTTCTTGAACTCCTCCCAGGTAAGTGCTTGCACAGCTTCAGGTCCACGGTTTCTCTTCTCGCTATTCCACCAGGTAAGTGCCCTTTGTTGGAGCACACTAGTGGCATAACGAACCTTGAGCGTCTCGGGACACTCACAATTGATAAAAGTATTCTCCATGCTTTCGAACCACTCAAGAAGACCAGTGGCTCCTTCCTTGCCACTAAAACTAGTGGGCTTGCAAGAGCTAAAGTGTTTGAAGGTGCAAGTTCGATTGTTCCCGTTTTGGTTGTTCCCATTTTGTTTGTTGCTGTTCTCTCCATGACCATTACCATTGTTGCTACCATTGGTCAGTAAGGTGCTATTAAGTTCAGCAACCATGGTCGGGATGACAGCAGCCATTTGACGAGCAATCATGGCGGCTAGTTTACGATCGGAACTTCCACGCTTTCCATGATGACGAGACATGCTGGAATATGCAAAATGAGTTAGATACGAGAATTGGGATAACAAGGATCATAATTCAATAAGGATAAGACAAAAGTTGTAAGGCACATGGAATGGTTCCATTTGGTAACGCATTACCATTTGGAAACGTTGACACGTCAAGGTAAGTTGACCCACTTGCCTTAGAAATTTGTGTATGTTGACCATAGTTTATCACTCATCCCAGAAATCCCCAGGTAAGCATAACTAGTCCCGTAGGATTTATGCGATATGCTTGCCTTAGCCCGAGGGCCTTTTGCCAGGAAATCCAGAATACAGGTGTCTATGTGTCACACAAATATCTTAGGTTCATGAAATCAAAACCTTGATGAGATTTTACATAGATTAGACATAAGTCTAAGGATTCAAGTCATAAGCATAAGTATACAATTCCACGTGTCGACGAGAATAAGATTAAGAAGTTTCATTTTTTCGGGGAGAGTCAAAGTGTCAAAGGTAAGTTTAGGGAGACAAGTAACTAAGTTTAAGCAATTACAAGGCAAACCTATGCTAAGGCATCAAGTTGCACATAAGTAAGGTATAGCATTATGTAGCATGTAACAATATGTATATTTCAAAGAATATAAATATTATTCTAAGAGGTTCATGCATAAGCTATAGTCTAGGTCACCATTTCTAATAACCTAAATCCCTATAGTTATGGGCTCTGATACCAATCTGTCACACCCCAACCTTGACGGCGGAAACGTCGAGATGTGAGGGTTAAGATTGTTCACAGCCACATAACGCTATATTTAAATTGCAAATATTATTATCATAAGTATTAAAATGAAATACATCCATAAGTCACAAAAAGAAATAAGTTCAACATAACTCAAACATAACATAATGTTTTTGTTTATTTAACTAGGTCCAAATCCTAGTTTTATTGCAAGCTTCAAATGTCCACTTTAAACTTGGGGATTTCCTGAAACATGATGAAAATAAAGAGTCAACTAAAAATAGTTGGTGAGTTTCCAAGTTTTCATACATAATAAGATTACAAGTAGCAATTCATGTCATGGATTATAAGCTAGTAAGGTTATAGAACACATATCGTTACAACCAAACCTCGACTTGATTACAAGTATATAAGATTGGCTAAGTGTATTTGGTTCCCTAGTGCACAAGCGTACGGCCCCTAGGAGTCGGCAATACCTCGACTTTAGCACCAAATAGGCTTGTCAGGCCCAAAGATCTAAGACGTCGCCAGGCTAGCAATAGTTAATGATTGTAAACAAACTATCTATCTCATATAAACACTTACAATACACGAATAACCATGACAAATAATAAGTTGAATTGCATGTGATTTACAAGTCTCAAACATGTATAAGTGTATCATGTATAAGCAATCATGTTTCACCCCAAAATAGTGTGAAAAATGTAAAAAGGGGACAAGGAAAACTCACATGTCAAAATTAAGTGCAAGAATGATGATAAATAAGAATAGTAATAAGCGTCGCTCCAAGATGTATCGTCACAAGATGCCTAAACATATATATTTACAAGATTTAAGTTTAGCGATAAGATTAACGTTTAAATGTGAATTAGGATTTTGATAAGAATTTGGGGTTCTTTTAGATATATTATGCATTTTAATTGTAGCAACCATATATTTTTAAAAGAATAATATATGTAATATTTTGGGTAACTAATTTAAAGAAGTAATAAACTAAAAACAAACTAAGCTCTTGTAATTATTTGAAATACGCTTGCTTATTAGTTTAGAAGTGACTTTTGCAATAATTTTAATAGTTTAAAAATATTATCTAAAGTTTATATTTACAAAAATGATTTAATTTTTAAAGAAAACAATTAATTTATGTTAATATATTTTAAAAATAAATTTGCAGAAGAAATTTGAGAAATAAAAAAAATGAACTAAGTTTATAAATATTTTTTATAATTTTTAAAGATTTTTCTGTATTTTTTTAAGGCTGAAAAAGCCTAAAAAGAAATGTTGAGGGGGCCCGGGTTCGAACCCGGGACCTCAAGGATAGGGTGTAGTGTTCTAACCAGTAGGCGCGGGCGCCTATGCCTGTTAGAACTCAGCTCTTAATTCTTATGTAGCAACTGAACCAAACCCCCATATGTACCCTAGAACGTTTTCGATCAAATTGAACCCCATATGAACATTGTAATCAATCGAGGGGTTAGGGCTTTTGATCTCCATACGAAATCGAGTATTTGTGTGTGATTAATTACCCGTATTATGTTCGGATTGATGAAGCTCCGCACGAAGAACAAGTTGCGGCCGTGAATACCCAATGGATGAGCAATCCTTAATGAAAATCAAATTAAATCCGTGAGCAGCTTCGGGAGACGTTCTTGATCGAAAGCCCTCAATCAATTGAACTTTAGAAAGTTTGGATGATGAGTTTCGAATAGGTTGCAGGTTTTGATAAAAGGGCGAATCAATGGAGAGTTCAGGTGTTGTTCAGACGGATTTTTGTTGATTAACAGATTAGGAAGAGACAGATGATTGATTAAGTTAAGTTAATTGAATTATTGCTAAGGTTTAATGTTCGGTCGGTTAGAAAATTGGGGTCGACGGTTTCCGAGCTTAATCGACACCCATTGTCAACTTTAACTCCAAATTAAAGTGTATTTAACGTTCGAAACGTAACAATGCATTCATTCGGGACATTATGGGGTCAAAAACGAAAGCTTTCTGGCGGTTTGTAAGCTGCCGGACTTCGGCCGGAAGTTGGCCGGAGTCCTGGCCGGATAATCGGGGTGAAGGACAAAAAGGGGGGTTGGGTTTTGGTTAATTACATCCTTGGTCCCTGTAGTTTTGGTTTTTGTTATTTTATGCTAGAACTCACTTTTTAAAGTTTCAAAACTAACAAACAACCCCCTAAACTTAATTTAATCTTATGTTTTAAATATTATAAGTTTAATAACCCTTATAAGTTATTATTATAAGCAATCTTATTATTATTAATGTTATTATTATTATTAATAACATTATCTTAGTTATTATTATTGTTATAACAATTATTATTATTAATTCTATTAATATTCTTATCATTATTGATATTATTGTTATTAGTGATATTGTTATTATTTATCATTGTACTTATTATTATTGTTACTATTATTATTATTATCATAATTATTATTATTGCATAATTTCAATATCTTAATTATTAGCTTTCACACATTACATACAATAAGAAATAAGCTTAAATCACCCATAAATTTCAAGATTGACAACAATGACCCTTATGAGAATAAACGAAATCAACATTTAGTTAACAGAAATACGAGATGTTACAATAGGTCCATCTAAGGTGACGACAATTCGTCGCTATAGAGAAATATTGATTTTTGACTATCCTACCGTATGGCGATGACAAGTCGTCACCTTAGGTAGACCTATAGCGACAAAATTTCATCCTCACCATAGAGTTCTCTTTGTCGTCGCCATAGCCCCATTTAAATTGATTTTTGATTTACTTAAATAAAAATAAAAAACATTAAAAATTAGCTGACAACCTGTGTCGTCGGGGAAAACCTAATTTTTTTTGTTTTTTACCTATAAAAAAGTTAAAGGAAACAATCCCGCCATTATGAAAACCCTATCGCGACGACATGTCGTCACCATAGAGTGAATTATTTTTTAATTTAATATTAATATTAATAAAATTGATTACTATTAGTATGGTGATTATTATTATTAATTAATTAATGTACATTATTATTATTATATGTACTATTATTAAACTAGAAGGAAAATAAATAAATAATAATAATATATTAAATATTATTATATTAGATGTTATAATTATATATAATAATTATAAACAATTAATGTCAATTTGGGCCAAAGATGTTTGGTTATGATATTTAGAGTCGGTTACATGCATCAAAAGTTAAGTATGATTGACTTACGAACATTGGTGTTGAATTCACACTTTGATGATAATTTATGGGAATCTATGCTTATTAATGATTTATTAAGATTCATTATGTTTAATTATCATCAATGAGTGTCAAACAATGTTAAAGATTTTGGTTATGAAAGTCAGGGTCGGTTACACACGTTAAATGTTAGCTATGATTGAATTACGATCATTGGTGTTGAATTTCACACTTTGATGGTAATATGTGGGAAATTATACTTATTATTGTAAATTATGCTTGTTTATGCATAATTACCATCGATAAGTCATTGTCAAATATGTTTAATTATGATAGTTAGGGTTGATTATATATGCCAAAGATTAGTTCTAACTGAATTATCATCATTGTTGTTCAATTTCACACTTTGTTGGTGATTTACGTAGATATATGCCTAATTATCATCAATGAGTGTCAATAAATGTTAAACATGTTTAGTTATGCTGATTAAAGTCGATCACATACCTCTAAGGTTAGCCATGTTCGAATTATTATCATTAGTTTTAAATTATATACGTTGATGGTAAGTACGAGAAACTATTCTTATTAACAGTAAATTAAGTCTATTTATGTTTAAATAACATCAATGAGTGTGAAACATGTTAAATATGTGTGGTTATGATAATTAAGGTCGGTTACCAACATCAATGGTCCATTATGATTCAATAATGATCAATGTTGTGAATTATACACGTTTATGATAATATCGTAATAATAATAACAAAATCTATATCCACAATACGTTTTTGTTGGTAATAATACTTTGAGTAAAGTACAAATTGTGTCATTAATTAATATATAAAATTGCATGGTATGTCCTTTAGTTTTAATAATTACATTTGATGTCCTTTTATTAAAATATTTGCACACATATTATCCTTTACACTAATTATCACTTAAATGTACAGTTAACTCAGTTATGTGTCCTCTCACATGAAGGTATTTTTATCATTTTCTTTCACGTCTAATAATTTTAAAAAATTATAAAAAATAAAAATTTTATATGAAAAGAGAAAATTAAAAGATATCGGACCGTTAGGTAAGTCGGTGAAACAAATCACTCTTGGTGTGTGTTCATTCGACTAATCGTCAAAACTTTTAATGACAACAACCTTCAATAACGTTTACTAAAGTAAGAAGTCTAAGTCACAAATCATTTAAAAGTCGGAAAATCAACAATAAACACCAAAAAATAAACGTAAATACTTTATAAACTACTTACACCAACAAATTATGAAAAATCAATTAGGAACACAAACTTGGAGATTATTGTGATTATTTGAATTGCATATATAATTGTAAAAGCAAAAAAAATGAACTATGAGTCGCTTGTTAATCACACAACAACATAAGTAAAAAATCAAAGAGCAATGTAATAGGTGAATTAGGGATTTTAATCTTACCATCGTTATTTGTTCGAGTTCAAGGGGTTTCAATGGTGTGAGAGATGTTGTAGGTGGTGAAGATGACCGGTATTAGGCTATCAAATAGAGGGGGATGATGGATTTATTGGTATTGCGTAAAAGGAACGCGGGTTCACTGACTTACCCAACGGATATCTTTTAGTTTTATTTTTCATATAAAATAATTAATTTTTCTTATTTTTTGATATATTAGATGTGGAAAGAAAATGAAAAAATGCACCTCATGTAAGAGATAAATAACTGAGTTAACTGTACATTTAACTGAAAGTTAGTGTAAAGGACAATAGGTGTGCACATATTTTGAAATAAGGACATTGGATGTAATTATTAAAACTAAAAGACATGCCATGTAATTTCGTGTATTAATAAAGGACATAATTTATAATTTACTCTAATACTTTTGATATTGAAATAATAATAGAATAATAAAAATCAAAATTAATAACAACGATAATAATAATAATAATAATAATAATAATAATAATAATAATAATAATAATAATAATAATAATAATAATAATAATAATAATAATAATAAAATAATAATAATAATAATAATAATAATAAATAATAATAATAATAATATTATTATTATCATTATTATTATTATTATTATTATTTTTATTATTATTCTTATTATTCTTATTATTATTATTCTTATTAGTTTCTTCTTCTTATTATTCTTATTATTCTTATTCTTATTATTATTTCTTCTTCTTATTATTATTATTATTATTATTTTTTATTTTATTATTTACTACTTTATTGTTATTAATCTTTATATTATCATTATTATTATTATTATTATTTTATCATTATTATTCTTATTATTATTATTATTATTATTATTATTATTATTATTATTATTATTATTATTATTATTATTATTATTTATATTATTTTTATAAAATAACAAAAAAAATTGGAAAAGACCTATGTCGTCACCATAGACCATTTCAGTTTGGTGTGTGCGTAGCCCTCCTTTCATTAATAAAAGATACTAAAAAAATAAATAACCCTATGGTGACGACATGTCGTTGCCACGGGGTTCACGTTGCCCTAAATCTACACCGATCCTTATCTCTTCTTCACATTCCAAAAACCCACCACCACACCTGCGATCTCAACTCTTTCCTGCTAGCGAATCAACAACTAAAACTCACCACCACCACTCTTGTAACCCTCCATCTTACTCCCTTCAGCCCCATCTCCACTCTCGTCACCCCCACCACCGTAATTCTATCACCACCACCAAATACCTTCCACCACCGGGATATCATGCCAACACCACGACTTGCCCTACACCACCACCCAAAACCCATCACCACCATTGTTCTAACCACCATTCTCGTCACTTCCCCGGCCCAACCACCACCACCAACACTAGTCTTTTAAAATTTTAAGGTGTGGATGTTTAACATTTCTTGTTAATTTGTTAAAATTTTAAATTGATTTGTTTATTTGTTTGTTTTGTTGTAATGGTAATATAAGTTTTTTGAATTGTTTATTTTAGAAAGATAATTATTTTTTTATTTGATTATTGTGTTGTTAGAAGGATAATACAAGTTGTTTGAGTTGATTATTAGTTTGTGTTGTTAGAAAGATAATATAAGTTGTTTGAATTGTTTATTAGTTTGTGTTGTTACAAAGATAATATAATTTTTGATTTGATTATTAGTTTGTGTTGTTAGAATGATAATATAAGTTGTTTGAGTTGATTATTAGTTTGTGTTGTAAGAAAGATAATATAAGTTGTTTGAGTTGATTATTAGTTTGTGTTGTTAGAATGATAATATAAATGTTTGTGGATTTAATTGTGTTCTAAATGATAACATAAATTTAATTTGTTTATTTAATTATTGATTTGGTTATTGGTTTTGGATTTCAAATGTGTATTAAAGATAACCTTTTAGAATGTACCCATCCAAAAAACATGTTATTATATTTGCTTTTAAAAATATAACATGATTGTAATTATTTTTTGTTTTTTTTGTCGATTATGGCATCAAGTGTTGTAGGAGCGCATGGTGGTGACGGTGGAGGTCGGGACCGGCATGGACATGGATATACACTCCCTTCGAGTTTCCAATCGTGTAAGTTACTATTAATTTTCAATATGCGTCTTTTCATCGAATATATATTTGAAATGTTGCTAACTTTTTAATTTCATACATCAATTTAGCGTCAAGTAATAAAAAGCATTCAAAAAGAAAAAACTTAAACCTATTTGAGAAATGGACAGCAAACAACAACCAGCCACTACCCATTCAATTTGATGACACGGGTAAACAATATAAAGTCGTTGAAGAAAACTGTCAACTATTTGTTAGGGCTTTATCAAATCACGTTTTCACGGTTTCTTTTCATTATCCCACATGGGATAAAGTTTCAGATGCTTTTAAGATATCACTATTCGATTTCCTTGAGACGAGTATTTTATGTAGTGTTTTATTTGTATTTTGATTATCATATCCTTTATGTATTTATTTAGTTGCTTTCTTTTACGGGAATATTTTGACCTAGAGGCTCATCGGGCTTTAGATCACTGGCAGGGAATTCAGCTTTGAATCCACAGGACTTGTTAGGACCTGGTATTTGAACGAAATACCGAATGATTAACGTGTAAACCAAACCAAATAGTGTGGAATCCTAT
Organism: Flaveria ramosissima; assembly: GCA_025215565.1. Taxonomy (NCBI): domain Eukaryota; kingdom Viridiplantae; phylum Streptophyta; class Magnoliopsida; order Asterales; family Asteraceae; genus Flaveria; species Flaveria ramosissima. The sequence goes on from CM046035.1 coordinate 26,648,637, forward strand.
TTGATTGGCGATCCAATCAGTGAGAACGCACGTAGAATCAATAAAGTATTGAATCAAACGTTAAGAATCGATTGGGAATCGATCTACAGCGTTCTATGAACTTGGAGAACGAACTAGGAGGCTTCTGGACGGCTAGGGTACGTCTGGAGTCGAAATAGAATGAATGCTTACGTTTTTCTACGAATTGGGTTGTATTTATAGGTTAGTATTGTTCATTCGTGCGACTGAACCATTAGTATGGTTCAGTCGTGCGATTGAACCATGCGGTTGATTCATCCGCATGACTGAGTGTTCAGTCGTGCGACTGAGCCAATCTTATGTTACAATCATACGACTAATCCAGTCTCCTGGTTCAGTCGTGCGACTGAGTCATTCGTATGAAGTTATTCATGCGTGTGGTCCATTCGCATGGGCCATTCGCATGAGAACTTCATTTTGTTAAGTTTGAATGTATTAATTAATATAACATTATGTGTAACAATTCAAACAATCACAAACCTATTTAACTAATTCAATATCGACTCATTAATGAAATATTAAACATTATAAATTACAAACAACCAATATCATTTCATTAATCATTCCAAACATTACATCAGAATCAGACAAACAAGATCTATTACATTCATATCATGATCTAGGGACATACATGTATCAACAAACTCCCCCTTGGACCTAGATCTCTCTAATGTCTTGTTTTCTTCATTACCTCCTCATATTTCTTGTACTTATCCTCTTTTGTGGCTCCTGCATGAATCTCAAATGCAAAACAGAGTCTTATGACGTTCTGAAACTGGAGGGCTTGTACTATATCCTGCGTATCATAGAATAGTGGCCACTTGTATAGAGTGTAGACATCATTAGCTGACAAGTTGGTAAGCCACATTGGGTCAAATACCCTGAGAGTATACATTTGGCCCTCTTTGTTTAGGACTATGACCGCTTAGCCTGTCCTCCAATCATAGTACCACCACTTAAAATGAGGAGTGAAGTCCTGTGGCATTTCCCTGAGCGGGATTCTTGACATCGTGCGCGGAGGACTCCACTTCAACACTATCTTTGGTTTTCCAGTAATGACATCAACTTCAGACCTTATGATGTACCTTGTAGGCTGTTGGGGTCTGAAGTTAACCCACCTGGTTTGGTACTCCTTCCTTAGGGCAGCCTCAAACCAGCCTGACATCTTTCTTGGGTCAACATACAACAGCTTCAGTTTGGCCAGCTGGTTGAGCTCAAAACCTGGTAGAGTCTTTAGATCATGTGGAAATCTAAAGTACTCTATGCCCTTCTCCCTCTTAACTGCATAGACGTTAAGGTCCTCAAAATATGCCCACGCCATAATCCTGCCCGACACCTTATGATGTTTCTTGACTCTGTAGAGTTTGGTGTAGGCGTCCTGTTTAGGTGCAGCGTGTTGGGCTCTAACTTCTTCAAAACAAGCAGCCCATTCAGCCTTTCGAATGTCAACATCATCATTTGAGGCTTGGGCCGTTCCCTCTATCTTCTCTGACTCTTGCTCCATCTTATCTAGCACCTCAAAAGTATCACTAACAAGGGATTCACCAAGATTGGGGACCACATTTCCCTTATTGTCAGCATACTGAGGGTAATGCTTTGCGGTGACATCTTCTATCTCTATTTCATCAACATCGCTGAGCTCTTCGTCACTTGTCGAGTCGCACGTCGGAGCATCCTTTACAATCTCATCGGGATTTAGCTTGAAGATTTCTGCTAGTTGCTCGTTTAATAGATCGTGAATTATTTCCCCTTCTTCATGGGTATAACTCACCGACCTCCTAACGATCCCTCGCAGATCAAGAATCATAGTTAACTGAGTCTTGACCTGCTGAAGGGGAGCAACATCGAACTCATCCCTTTGATAGTTTGGATCTGTTTGATTTAAACATGCAACACATCAACCATTAGTTAATAATCAAAATAGAAATGCATTAGTCTTAATATAAACATTGAATACATATGTTTAAATACATGATTCAAATAAAAAAGTAATCAAATACATATACATCTAATCATTACTTTTCTCTTGGATCACTGGATCATCGCTTGGTGGAGCAGAGGAGGAAGCTTGTTGGTCTTGTTTCTTCTTGGATCTCCTTTCCTGACCTTGCGCAGAGGCAGATGCAGCTGCATCTCCTTCTTCTTCATCATCATCCTCATTCCTCTCCTCTTTCCTTTCTTCTTCAATCCCCTCATCATCCTCAGTCTCATCATCATCATCCTCATCATCATCATCACCATCATCTCCGTCTCCCTCTTTAATCTTTAGTGGCTCATCTTTAGATCCCTTAAGGTTTAGCATGATGGTCTTCTTAGCCTCCTCCAACTCCTCAATATTTTTAGCAGATGTGACACTGTGCTCTTGGAGTTGGGCGATCTCGTGGCTCTGAGCAGCCATTTGTTGGGCTTGCTCATCTATCAACCAAGCCTGCTCCGAGATCTGCTGAGACTGCACTGCAGTAAAATCTGTCAGATGACGGATCTGCGCCGTCTTCTCCTCATCAGCAGCTAATAAACGCATCACCATCCGGTTCAGCGCAGAAAGCTGTTCCTCTACCCCAATTGGAGGTAGAGGAGATCCATATATATGTGAGGGATGTGCTGAGGGTCCTGCTTGGTGGCTAGTAGTGGTGGTGGTGGCTGTGGTGAAGATGGGGTTGGGTCTGCGAGATGGTGGAGGTGATGTAGGAGTGAAAGATATGGTGGTGGCTGGCATATGTACAGTGGTGGGAGGTGTGGTGGTGGTAGTGGAAGCTGTGGTGGCTATGGTGGTGGATGGTGTGGCTGTGGAAGTGGTAGTGGTGGTGGTAGATGTAGTGGCTGTGGTGGTGACGAAGGTGAGTCTTCTCTTCTTCTTCTTCTGGTCGTGGGGCTGAGCCATCCTTTTCTTCCTCGATCCAGTCGAGGTGGATGCTCCCCCTAGAACACGGCTAGCTAACTCAGGAGCATAGTTGGGATCTACAGCAGTCTCTCCCGAATCCCTGGGGCGTTCACCAACCGCCCTGAGTCCATGCTCTATGGGAACAACCTTGCTTCCCACAGTCCTTGTCAAAGGCTCCTCATCCGACTCTTCTTCCTCCTCACCAGGTATGAAGTTTTGGTGGAATCCTGCTGACTCTGCTATGTCACCTGCTGGGGCAGATACTGGAGGTATAACATCTGTAGCTGTGCCCCTCGGTGGAATAGGCATATCATCTCCAGCATCCCCACTGTCGTCATCGTCTGAATCATGAGTGGGTAGAGCAATCTGCTCCACATCAGAATCACTATCGTCGTGGCGCCACTTTCTCTTGGCTGGCACCACGTAGTCCTCCCGGGCCAGATGCCCAAACAATCTCTTGACAGGGGTTTCACCTGCTTCCCCCTGTATACCTTCATCCTCCCCAATGTGGTGTCATCCACCACCTCGAGAATAACAGCATCATCCTTTTCCTTTGGCAGGGAGGGGAGCTTCTGATCTATGATCATCTGCATAAATCTCGGGTACATACAGAAGCCCTCCTTCCCTTTCCCCTCGATGTTCTCCACCAGGTAGGTGAAGATCATCTTGGAGAAGTTGAACGGGTGGCTCAGCACCAACGCAACATACGCGTTCTGGATCTGGTCGGAAAGCTCATCAAAACCTCCCTTCCTGGAAGCTATACACTTAAGCAGCACGTGCGCAAGATACTTAAACTGGGGACAGAAGTTACTCTTGTTGAGTACCCCAGCATTGATGTCCCTAGAGTACTTGGCTCTAAGAAAGCATCCTCTGACAGTGAGGGGGTGTAATCTAGTCGGACAATCAGCGTCGTCCCCAAACTATAACACTATCCTTAGGTCCTCCTCTGTAACAGCTATAGCCTCTCCAAAGATGTTACTTCTGATGCAGTGAGGCTCAGAGGATCTATCAACTGTAGCACCTTCCCAGAAGGCCTGCTGAATGGACCGATAAGGAGTACAGGGAGTAGATATGGCGTGTGCAATCCTCGACCTCTATAGAAAGGTGATAATGCCCGAGAAATCAGCAACATTTCTGGATGTCAGATCCAGATGAGCACATATATTGTGCTTCGTGCTCATAGTCCATCGACTCGCCATTTGTTACACAAACATAGAAAACATTAGTACCATTGGCTAAGAAGGTCATGAAACACTTGGACTTGAAGAAAAATCTTTCTGTCATGCGAATGAGGTTGTGCGACTGAGATCAGTCGTGCGACTGAGCAGTGCGACTGGGATTCAGTCGTGCGAATGACCCCAAGCGTACGACTGAGTGTGCGACTAGACTCATGCGTATGTAACCTCTGCGGTTACACCAGTCGTGCGACTGAACTCATACGCATGGTTCAGTCGTGCGGTTAAGCAGTTCGCACCCTTCAGTCGTGCGACTGAAGTTCATCAACCTGTCCATTCGCATGATGTACTGACTGTTCAATTCAAATTCACTTTTTCACCAATTTTGAGTTTTAGACTTCGTTATCTGGTTCATTTGACTCGCAATACATTCTTATAACACCTAACATCTTTAATTTCTTTTGTTTGAGTCATTTAGTTAGGTTATTTAGTCACTTAAGTCTCGGTTCTTTTGCGAGTCCGAATGTACTGATTTTGTGTCAAATTGAAAGTTATGGGAGTGCTTCTTCATCGCAAATTACCTGTAGAGTCGATGCGTATGGTCAGTAATCAAGAAACGGGGGTTTTTAGAGATCAAATGAAATTTGGGCAGAGTGACTTTAGTTCGTGCGATTTAGGGTTAATTTTGAGAGTGGTGAGTCTCTGCGACCGACTCTCCCTCTATTTATACTAACACTAAGATAGAAATCTGATGGATTTGGTTCTGGAATAGGCAGCTTCAATTTAGTTCTACCACACCTAGACCAATTCGATTTTGGAATCATACAAGCAAGTCAAATCATTTGGGACTTGTTATCAAAACCTTTTGATGCTCAATTCTTGGTTTTCATCCAGAGTCGTTAGCAAATTTAGGAAATCATACTGGTACTATTAGATTCCCACATTGATTTGAACTTTTAAGAATTGCAGCCACAATGATTGTCAGTATATTTGTCCTCTTAAATCCATACACAGACTTTTGACACAGACTGATGATAGTTTTAGGTTTAATTATTTCAACTAACATTTGTGGATCTCACACTTATATGGTAATCAACATTCCTCAGGAGCTTTTGAGCGGTCTACGGGTATTTTTACAAGAAGAGACTATTCTTAGAGCTTTCAAAGAGAAGCCAATCCTCAGTTCAGTGCCATCGCACAGCAGAGAGGTGGCAAACAACAATGAATTCTAGAATATCTAGGTTATGCTTATCCTCATGTCAGTGCCATCGCACAACAGAGAGGCACACAACTTATCTTCTTGTTAGAGTAGCTTAATTTTCTTTTGCACAGAATGCACCAACAACATAAGTCATTAGCTTGATAGCATTTGTCTTTCATTTTTTTCGTGCTTTGCTCTATTCATGGTCATCCGCACACATTTGTGGCGTTTACATGCTCATTACCCCTTATTGGAATATTGTTGATTATGCTAACCAGTGACAAGATGGGAGCCCACAGTCAGTTGAACAACTTAGTTTGATCTTGAGATCACCAGTCAGGTCTAATCATCTATTGTGTTGAATCTACTGACATATCATTTGTGGTCTAGCAACCTCTAGGTCTACTTTCTTTGTGTTACCTTAGTAGTTACCAGTTTTTATATCATCTTCCCTTTTATATTGCTTAGACTACACAGACTTATACTTTGAATTTTGCATCTTTTCTAAATTAAATTTTAAAGTCCCTTTTGATTTGTTCCTGTGTACTATCATTTTCCAAAAGGTTTGAATCGGTATCACAGATACGATCTACCTTATATCATCTATCCACTCCTTCTCCCTTGTTTTTTTTTTAATGTTACTGGCTGACTTATTCTCCCCCTAAAATACTAAAATCATAACTGGTTTAATTATTTTAGGATTTTAACAGACAGCTAAATAACATGAATTTAATTTAAACAAAAATTAAAATAAATAAAGAAAATAAAATAAAGAGAAAATTTAACTACAATGCGTCGGACTACACATGATCATCATCAGAAATAACATCACTTTTCTTTTTAACGCCGTTGACCTCTAACAAATATAGAAAACGTGGTTTATCAAAGGCTTTTGTATAGAGGTTAGCGCGTTGAGAATCAGTATTAATTTTTACCACATCAATTAAGTTCTTTTCAAAACAGTCTCTTATAAAATGGTATTTAATACCGATGTGTTTGGTCTTTGGATGTTGTACCGGATTTTTTGTTACTGCAATTGCAGCAGAGTTATCAACAAAGATAGAAGTAGAAGAAAACTTTAAACCGTAATCCCGCATTTGCTGTTGAATCCAGATGATTTGTGAATAGCAACTTGCAGCAGCAACGTATTCGACTTCACAGGTTGACAATGCAACCGAGGTCTGCTTCTTACACTCCCAGGTAACTAATTTCCTCCCAAAGAATTGACACCCTGCTGATGTAGACTTGTAGTTCATCTTGCAGCCCCTGTAATCCGAGTCACTATACGCCGTGAGCTCAAAGTCATCATCATGAGGATACCACAACCCAAGTGTGGGTGTACACTTCAGATAACGAAATATCCTCTTGACCCCGATCAGATGGTTCACCTTAGGCTTAGCCTGATATCTATAACATAAACATGTAGCATACATGATATCAGGTCTTGAGGCAGTGAGATACATGAGGGATCCAATCATTCCTCGGTACATTATGGCATCCACTAGATCTCCATTTTCATCAGGTGCTATATCTTGATTAGTAGCAAGTGGAGTCCCAGCAGGAGAAGCATTCTCCATGTCAAACCGACTGAGAATGTCTCCCACATACTTGGTCAGATGTAGAAAGATCCCATTTGGTGTCTGATCCACCTGTAACCCAAGAAAGAATTTAATCTCCCCCATAGCACTCATCTCAAACTCATTCTTCATAACTGCTTCAAACTCTTTGCATAAGTCTTCGTTCTTTGAACCGAAGATTATGTCATCGACATAGATCTGTACGAGCAGTAGGTCTCCATCCTTTTCTTTGATGAACAGCGTGCAGTCAATAACTCCCCTGCGAAAGCCGTGTTTCACAAGATGAGTCGAGAGTTTCTCATACCAGGCCCTTGGAGCTTGATGAAGCCCGTATAAGGCCTTGTCGAGTTTGTAAACTCTATCCCGATGATAAGGATCTTCAAATCCCTCGGGTTGACCGACATAGACTGTCTCTCTTATTTCCCCATGAAGGAATGCACTCTTCACATCTAATTGATAGACTTTAATCTTCATGTAGGATGCATAGGCAAGGAAGATACGAATGGCTTCCATCCTTGCCACGGGTGCAAACCCTTCATTGTAGTCAATCCCCTCGACTTGGCGAAATCCGTGAACCACCAGTCGAGCTTTGATACTGATAATGACCCCTTGATCATCCTTCTTGCATTTCAAGACACATTTGGTGCCAATGACCTTAGCACCTTTAGGTCTATCTACCAGAGTCCATACACCTAACTTCTTGAACTGAAGAAGTTCTTCTTGCATGGCACTCACCCACGCCTCATCGTTTAGTGCATCACTGACGTATTTTGGCTCAAACTGCGAGACAAAACACCGATAAGCACCATCATGAATGTATCCCTTTTCCATAACAGAGGCATAATCAGCTGAGTACAGCTGATTTCGGGTTTGTACTCCTGATCTGACATCCCCAATGACATTGTCTAGGGGATGATAGACGTTTAGACGTGATCCTGGAGTAGTAGGAACAGCTACCTTAGAGCTAAGATTATGAACATTTGGTTCTGCATCTGAGGTAATTGGAGTTTGAGGTTTCGAAGTCGAAGGTGCATCACTGTTAGATGCTTGTGGACTTTCAGGAACTGGAACCTGTTCCTCCTGACTGTTCTGGTCATCTTCTTCAGCTTCATCTTCTGAGGAGGAGTCACTGTCGTCGACTACTCCCCCTGACTGAGTAGATGATTCTCCCTGTGAGCTCGATGATGTTGAATCAAGAGTTGGTGTGTTCAAGATATCATACATCATTCGAGTAGCTAACTCGTCATCCGAAGGAGAGATAGGGATGTTGAAGGACTTGAAGAATCCATCATAGTCGAAAAAGTAGGCGGGTCCTTTGCTAGTAGGTGGTGTGGTATATCTCTGAACATCCACATTACACCACACTTCTACTAGACCCGTTGAGTTGTTATAAACTCTCTTGCTCGGTATGTTGTATCCTAGGAAGATTCCTTCATCAGCCTTCTCGCTGAATTTACCTTCTTGAGTCTTCTTCAGAAGTGTGCATGGCGCGCCAAATGGTTCGAGATACTCCAAATTCGGTTTGCGTCTTTGTAGTAGCTCGTAACATGTCATTTCATGGCGCTTGACTATCAGAACTCGATTCAGTGTATAACATGCATTAGCCACTGCCTCATTCCCGAATTAGATAGGCAGTTTCGAGTCTGCCAGCATTGTCCGTGCGGTCTCTATCAAGCTTCTGTTCTTTCTCTCAGCAACACCATTCATCTGAGGTGTGTAGGCAGAAGTGAATTGATGCACAATTCCCTTTTCCTTGAAGTAAGCCTCCACCACTGACTCTTGAATTCAGTCCCGTTGTCTGAGCGTACTTGTCTAACCTTCAGCTTGTAGAGAGATTCCAGTGTGGTTACTAACTCCTTGAATGAGTCAAATGTTTCTGATTTGGACTTCAGAAACATTACCCAAGAGAACCTTGAGTAGTCATCAGTAACCACAAAAGAGTACAAATCGCCTGCAATGCTCTTTGTACTGACTGGACCAAACAGATCCATGTGAAGAAGTTCAAGAGGAAGTTCTATTGAATGAACTTTTTTTTCCTTATGAGACTTCTTCGTCTGTTTGCCTTTCTTGCAAGCGACACAAAAATCAGGAAGTTGGAAATTCTTGACGTTGACTCCTCTCACAAGATCCTTATGAATCAGGTGATTCATCTTCCGTTGATTAATGTGTCCCATTCTCCTATGTCAGGAGATGGAGTCCTTCTCAGTGGCTTTTGATAGAAAGCACTGAACTTCATGATCCGTTGTAGCTGCTGTTGAGAGATCCAAAACATAAAGGTCTTTATATCTTGAAGCTGTCATCAGAACTTGGTCCTCCAGAATCACGTAGTCTTTCTTTAGGACGTAACACTCCTTGTTGTCGAATATGACTTTAAATCTTTTATCACAGATTTAGGAAACAGAAAGTAAGTTGTTTTGAAGTTGTTGAACGTAGTTCACCTTATCAAACTTAACTTTCTGATTCCCAACTTCTCCCTGAGCTGTGATATAGCCTCCCTTGTTTCCAGCAAATGAAACATGCCCTCCTTTTATTTGTTTGACGTTTGATAAAAGAGCCATGTTTCCTGTCATGTGCCTGGATGCTCCGCTGTCTACAATCCACGTGTTGGTTTCAGAACTGTAGCGAACACCCTGCACATACAATGTAAAATATTAGTTTAGGTTAGGAACCCAAGCCTTTACTGGCTTGGGTTTCCCAGAGGCATCACACATCATGAATTCAACCCATTGACCCTTAGAGGGTGAGGGTAGCTCAGGTTCCTTCTTGTCATCATTATCAGACATAGAGGATGACTTCTCTTTCCATAAGCCAGATTTGTGCAAAGCCTGTTTGTGATAAACAGTCGACTGGCTAATGGTTTGAACTTTAGGTTCACTAGTTCTTCTAGGTGGAGTTAAAGAACTCCTCATAGAATACCTAGGTTTTGAATTCTGAAGTTCAATCTTCTTCCTAGGTGTCTGATAGTAAGGACAATAGGAAGCAATGTGTCCACACTCTCCACAGTTGTAGCACGACCTGCTATCAACTTTATGATTAAACTTTCTTTGTGGAGATATGTGTGACACTCTAGTAACATCACTTAGTTTGGGTTTTGACTCTGTTTCTTTTGATGTTTTCTCTTGTTTAACAAAATTAATTCTTTTAACATTTTTAACATCTTTTTCTTTTTGGTTAACTGGTTTTTGACATTAAACTTGTGAAAGATTAACATTAGCAGTCCTTTTAGATTCAGATTTGACTTTGTTTGACCCGGACTTTATATTAATCTTTTCAAATTCTTTTTCCAGATTAACACAAGGCATTTTACCCTTTGCCTTTGAAGTGGCCTCCTTTTGTTTTGTTCCAGATTCAATTGATGAACATGAGGAATCTGGATCACTAACAAGAGGAGTAGACACCACATGATCCTTGATGGGGTTATTATTTATTGGTCTACTCATTGTGTTCATCAAGGTCTCAGGTGGTGGTGGAACCACTTTATAACCCAAACCCTCCCCGTTGTTTCTTTCTATCACTAAGTGTTGGACAATGTGTGATGAACTTGTCCAACTGTGCAGTTTTTGCTTTAATGAGTTTACTTCTACTTCTAAAACTGCCTTTTGCTTCTTAGTGTCTTCTAGGGAGTTAAGATAGTACCTAATGTCATTAGCTTGGTTAAATGCAACTACTTCAGTTTCCCTAAGCTGTTTAGTCAAAAGGTCTATCTTTTCTTTGTAACTATGCTCATTTTGTATTAAAACTCTATTAGCCTCAGTGCACAGTTGCAAATCTTTTACTAAGTTATCATTATGATCTAATAACCTAGCAAATTTCTCATCTATACTATCTCTAAATGTATTACAACAAGAACAAGCATGATTTTTAAATAGTTGGTCAGTGGTACTTACCTGAGGAGGTTCAGAAGAGTTAGCCATCAACGCAGCATCAGATGTCTCTGGTTCTGGTGATTCTGTCGATTTTGTCTTTGCTGTGGATGTCCCTTCTTTAGGCTTGTAGCTGACCTCAGTTGCAGTTGTATCTTCACTATTTGACATCGCTATCTCAACTGCAATATCTCCTTCACTCGCGGAATCGTCATCTAAGTCTTCTACACTTGCAATGTTTGATTCCCCAGGAGAGACAAACCGAAAGCTCCAGTCCTGTCCTTCATCATCATGAGCAGTCAAGGCTTTTGGATCCTTGCTTGATGAAGTAGAACTGCTAGCTTGCTTGTCTTGACGAGTGAAGGATGAGAATGGGTTCCCGTTCCCCGTCTTCTTTGGCTTCACACATTCTCTCTTGAAGTGCCCCTTTTCTCCACAGTTAAAGCAGGTCACTTTACTCTTGTCAAAGCCAAATGTGGTATCCTTAGTAGCAACCAAGTTCTGTCCGGTCTTTTTCACAAACTTCTTCGCCCTCCGGACAGCACTTGCTAAGGCCCGCATAATGTCCATCCTCTCCAGCTCCATTTCATCCACCTGCTCGTAGTCCTCATCTGCCAGATGGCAGTTTCCAATCTTCCCAGTAACAAGTCCATCATAAGAATGAACCACTGCTGCCTAGAGATCCATATGCTCTCGAGCTACTTCCACAGTCACGTTACCGAGGTTCTCGGTCTTCAATCTAGTAGCATTTGCTTCAGATCCAATATAACGGGTACAAGAAGACCCTGACGTATCTGATCCTGAAGGAGAAGCTTGTGAAGGACCCGATGAGCTAGACACAAATGCAGTCTGAAGAGGTGCTCCAGACGTCTTAGCTTGAGGCGTTGCATTGTACAAAGCTGGATTCTGAGTGTACGAAGACTTCTGAGCTCGGTACTTCATCCTAAGTGCCTCTTCTCGCAGCTTTAGAATGAAGTCATTGATATCCAACTTTGCCAACATTTCATTCTGTCTCAGGTTTGACACGAATGAAGCCCACTTTTCTGGCAATCCGTCTGCAAAATTTGACACTTTTTCTTCCATGGTAGTAGCAACCCCATGTGTATGCAGTTCACTCATCATATGGTAGAATCTATCAATAACATCGTCCAAACTCTCGTTTCCCATCGATGAAAAGTTGTCAAATTCCTTCTTTAACTCCTTAGCTTTAATTGCCTTCAGCGAAGCATTCTCGTCGTATCTCTTTTCCAGCTCATCCCACAATTTCTTGGCCTGCTTATTCTCCGAGTACTGGTGGAAAATATCTTTAAGAATAGACTGTGTGATCAATGCATAGACTCTCTTCTCTGCATTATACTTAACTTTCTGAGCATCCGTCATCGCTCCCAAAGTAAGCTTTACCCCATCTGCTCCCACCGGCATACTGTACCCTATCTCGATAGCTTCCCACAAATTTGGATCCACTCCATTGAGGTAGATCTCAAAACGTTGTTTCCAGTGGGGAAACTCATCTAATGTTAAGAGCTTTGGGGGTTTATTATGATTCCCCACCTCACTCTCAAGTAACAGTAGGTTCTGTATCCTTGAGTCCTTCCCGGCAGTAAACGCTGACATCTGATCTTCCATCTCCATTAACTTTAAGTGTACTAAACAATCTGTCAAACTGGTGCGACTGGGTGATGCGAATGGGCTATCCTTGCGAATGAACTATGCGACTGGTTCAATCGTGCGGCTGAATTAAGCAATTGGTTCAGTCGTGCGAATGAAGCTGATGCGTATGAACACTGCGAACGGATGGTTCAGTCGTACGAATGGAGATGCGACTAGGTCCAATCGTGCGTCTGGACAATGCGAATGAAGTCCAGTCGTACGAATGGCTCACTCGTGCGACTGAAGCTGTTGTTTTGCGAAAATTTCTAGGTTAAACGTGTTTTAGCCGTAAAAATTCGAATTTTCGCCAACCCTAATCGCCTAAGGCCATAGAAACCGAAACTTGATGAGCAGGGAACGTCCAAGACAACTTTTGACACAAAAGATTGCGTTTTTAGGGTAAAAACACAAACTTTTTATCAATGTTGATTGAATCACACGTAATCAAGAGCCAAAGCTCTGATACCACTTGTTAGGACCTGGTATTTGAACGAAATACCGAATGATTAACGTGTAAACCAAACCATATAGTGCGGAATCCTATTTGATTGGCGATCCAATCAGTGAGAACGCACGTAGAATCAATAAAGTATTGAATCAAACGTTAAGAATCGATTGGGAATCGATCTACAGCGTTCTATGAACTTGGAGAACGAACTAGGAGGCTTCTGGACGGCTAGGGTACGTCTGGAGTCGAAATAGAATGAATGCTTACGTTTTTCTACGAATTGGGTTGTATTTATAGGTTAGTATTGTTCTTTCGTGCGACTGAACCATTAGTATGGTTCAGTCGTGCGATTGAACCATGCGGTTGATTCATCCGCACGACTGAGTGTTCAGTCGTGCGACTGAGCCAATCTTATGTTACAATCATACGACTGATCCAGTCTCCTAGTTCAGTCGTGCGACTGAGTCATTCGTATGAAGTTATTCATGCGTGTGGTCCATTCGCATGGGCCATTCGCATGAGAACTTCATTGTGTTAAGTTTGAATGTATTAATTAATATAACATTATGTGTAACAACTCAAACAATCACAAACCTATTTAACCAATTCAATATCGACTCATTAATGAAATATTAAACATTATAAATTACAAAAACCAATATCATTTCATTAATCATTCCAAACATTACATCAGAATCAGACAAACAAGATCTATTACATTCATATCATGATCTAGGGACATACATGTATCAACAGGACTACCAGCAAGCTTTTAGAGACAGAAGATATGACATAAAGAAACATTCTATGAATCAAGGAGGTTATGATGATATAGAGCAGGCTATGAGTCATCCCCCAAATGGCCAGAGTCAAGAGGCATGGGAGAAGGTATTTGGGTTGTTCACAAGTGAAGAACATAAACGCCTTTCACAAAATGGCTCAGACAATAGGGCTAAACAGCTCTATCCGAGTTTGCATGGGAGTCGTTCCTATGCCCAGAAGCGATATCTTCAAGTAAGAAAACATGTATTATCCAAATATGCATTATTAGTTTTTTCAAATATCATAAATATTATTTTTAATGTTTAAATGAGCAACAAACCAGGACTGTTGGTCCATTTGATCGATAAACAATACAATTGATTGATGAAATCGTTCAAAATCCACTAACAAACATCAATGATAATCATACAATAATGAAATATTATCAAAAGTGCTCAAATATAATGAATACAAATCAAACACAAACAAGATGATAGGCTCAAAATGAATTCTATTAACTTCTAGCCAACAATTACAGAATTGCAACAATAATATTTCGAAGTAGGGTTTTGCAAGATTAACCTACAAAGATAGAATCAAAACTATATATAGAAACGCTAGTTTTTCTGAGAAAAATTGTCATGCCTATTACCAGTTTCGCCCGGCGACGAAACAGAGTTTCGCCGGGAGAAGCTGGTCAGTTGACTATGAGCGAAACTATAATTTCGCTCATAGTTTCGCTGGCAACAAAATACAAAATACAAATATTAAACTAAGTAATCTAACATAGATCCTATTACATTTAAAAAATAATTTAAACACTAATCTAAGGTGAGTCCAACCTAATCTTGATCTTCAATACTCCCCTAGGTTGGACCTCACCCACAGGATCTTCTACAGCAGCATCATCAGCTCTTGCTTCATCTCCTGCTTTGGGGCCAGTCTCTTCTTCAGCTCCTGCTGGATCAGCTTCTTCTCCATGAGCACTTGCACGTTCAAACTGTTTTGAGAGGTCCTGCACATCGATCCTTAACTCGTTAGCTTGAAGGATCTTTTCAGCTAGCTCCCTGACTTCTGTCCTTACCCCACGAGCTTTGTTAGCAACTTCCATAAACAAGCTTGCTTCCTTTCTCGTCTCAGCTCCAGCTCCAGCCTTAATATGATTCTCGCATAACATCGGCAGCTCCTCATCACAGAAAGAGAATACATCCATAGGATCAAACAATCTTATTTCAGCTCCATCCTTAACCCTTATCACAGCCTCCCCAATGTTATTATCATAGAACCATTTCTTAAACTTTTGGAGCCTTTGAGGGAGGGGATCTGGTAACATTCTTTGGGGGCTTTACCCTTAGGACAATCTTTCCCTTTCCTATCACTCAGTCTTTATCTTTCTTTAATCTTTTCCTCTCAACCTTCATGTAACCAAATGATGTGATTTCTGAATTGTCTCAAAATTCCTTTGTTTGCAGAAAAGGAGTCAAAGATGTGATTTCTGAATTCAGTACTGTTGTCACTTCAAATAGCCATAACCTTCCTTTTGCTTATCATTTCGATTGATATAATTAATTTCTGCAACTCTTCAGCTGTTTCTCCTTTATGGGCTAAGAGACTCACCCAAGAATACCTGGAGAAATCATCTGTAACAACAAGACAACGATTTCTTAGAAATTGATTTTACGCTGATTGGGCCAAACAAATCAGTATGTAACAACTCGAGGGGACTAAAAGTTGTGTTTTCAAGTTTTGGCTTGTGAGGTTTTTTGTGTTGTTTTCCTTTGGCACAGGCCATACACTATTCAACAACAGAAAAATCTTATGATTGTAATCCCCTAACAAGATTGTTTTTAACCAATTTGTTATTATTTTTAATATTAACATGGCCCAATCGTCGATGCCATAATAATGACTCAGATGGTGATGCTTTAGATAGAAGACAAGTGACAGTGGAAGTGGACTCTTTGGATCCTATATCAAGAAGATAAGGATCATTCTTTCTTGGAGCTCGCATTAACACCATCTCATCAGAGATATTAAACCTGGACTTTAGAAATAAGCATTCATTTGAGAGAAATAGGACTGGTTATCGTAGATTTGAGAGACGCTGAATAAGTTGAATGCTAGCTTTGTAACAAAGTTGACTTTCTCCAGAGTGAGAGATCCATTTGAAACCTCTCCTTGACCAATCATCTTTCCCCCTTTCTTGTCACCAACAAATGCCACATACCCTCCATTGATAATACGATAATTGGTCAACAGTTCTTTCAATCCGGTCATATGCCGCGAGTCTCCACTATCAACATGCCAAAAACTATTTACAACTTTAGAGGATGACTCCTGTAAATGTTGAATGATCAAGTTAACCATTTGAATCCGGAACCCAACTTTGAACAACTTTAGGTTTTGGTAAAGAAGATTTTTTACAAAAGAAATTATTAGTGATATGAGTTAATCTACTGCCAAAAGAACTCTTATGTACAAATCTGTGATGAAGGTCAGGACAGTTTTTAACTACATGACTATCTTTACCGCATCTAAAGCAATGGGATTTTAATCTAGATTAGTATGTAACGAATTAGGAATTTTATATATACATATTTCCTCTTCGCAATCGGATAAGCTAGAATCATCATCACTGTAAGTCTCATACATTTCTCTAGTTCTGAATTTGTCTTTTAGGGAATGATTACTTACAGATGTTGATGTATCATCATTTAAAATACATGTGGTACTTGTACCACTTGTACTTGCACTAGAAGAAGATGTTACCCGTTCATTAGGTTGTGAAATTTTAATTGGGGTAAACAATGGGATGGGATGAAAAAAGAATTTTTCAAAACAGTTTCCTTTAGTTTTGTCATTACGAGTGATACAAAATCATCCTCAATCTCATTCACGCAAGCATTTGACATATCATCATTACATCTGAAATCATTCGATAAAGAAGTAGAACAACTACTTGACACACATAGTTAATGTCTGAGACAGACTTTTGAGAAACAAAAAAGTTACTTAAAATAGAACTTTATCTAGAACAGATTGTTGAGATTTAGGTGTACTAAGTCTATTGCATCCAAGTCCACTCGATGGCCCATAACCGTACTCCTCATGCACTTCCTTAGGATTAACACTTTCTAAACCTACAGACAGATTGTTAGTATTTGTTTGAATTAAATCATTTGAAGGATGAGGAATTGGCATAGGTGAATAAAGTAAGTACTAGGAGGAGGATAAACTGAAGCATTTTCATAACCCAAACTTGTTTTAAACCTAGCCCCCCGCTGTGATTTACACAAATCATCATGTTACATCCCTGAGATTGTCCATTTATCAAGTTTTGAATGAAGTTTACTTGTTTCAAACTCAGCAAGAGCGACTCTTTTAGTCAAAGTATTTATTTCAATATTTCTTTCTAAAACAATTCTTTTTAGATGTTCATTTTCTTTTAAAGCATCATTTAATTTAACAAAATATTTTGACTCATTTAGCTAAGCTCATCATTAATTCGTTTTAATTCCTTTTCATTATCAAGTAACAGATGATTATACACACCAAATAATCTGATTTTGCAAGAAGAGGAGCACATGTCTTGTATTACCTCATAAGGAAGACCCATTACCACCTTTTCTGCTGCTAGGGCTTTCTCATACTGGCATAGTGGAGTACTTTTCTTGATTTCCTCAACAGTGGTTGTATTAGCTTGCTTCCCTTTGCCCTTCCCCTCAGACTGCTTGTTCATCAACTCCACTTTCTCATCCTTGAATTCTTTCAAATCATCATTCTTCAAACTAACATTCACTCTTTCTTCACCACAATCCTTCTTTTCACTCATAAATATACCTTCTGACCTAGTTTGCTCAACTTCCTCATGCATAAGAGTTTGATTAATTTTAGCTTCATTGGTAAATTCCTAGAACGGATCAAACTCCTCCATACTCTCCTCTCTATCCACTATCTCAGCAACTAACGCTTGGTTGATTTCTTCTTTTGTTTCTTCAGCTTCAGTACTCCAACCAAAGCTTGTAATCAGTGCTCTCTCTTTCTTCTGCTTACTCTCTTCCTTCTCTCTACCAGAAGCTAGTCTGGGAACTTCTGAGTTACTTGGATCAGTTATGAGTGGTAAAGGACATTCTCTTTTAAAATGTCCTAACCGCTTGCAGTTAAAACATCTCAACTTTGATTTGTCGAAACCCAATCTGGAGGTAGAATTTTGACCTCCAAAGTTCTTTCTCCCAGTTCTTTCCATAAACCTCCTGGCTCGGAGAGTCAATATCGCCATCTACCACTGAATGTCTGTTTCTTCCAAGTTATCTGGGTCAACTTGATACATATCATCCATCGTTATCCCTTTTCCTTTCAATTCACCAGCCACCAGTGATTCATAGCTGTGAACAAACATGCCAAACAATGTCATTGTGTCAGACGGAATTTAAGTACCAAATGCAGCTTTTGAGTTTAAATTTATAACTGATGTGCTCCAAATTATACATAAAAATCCTATCAAAAGCACATCAATTATTCCTTAATATCTTCCTTAAAATGATGAAAATGTACTTAAAAGTGTTAAATTGTGTTTTCAGGTGTTTAAAAGGGCAAGATGGACAAAAGAAGCATATTTAACAAGAAATTGAAGTGATCCGACCTTTGGAGTCCAAGCATGGGGTCGTGCCTCATTAAGCACGCCCCATGCCTTGCCAGAAACACACCCCCGTGCTTGGACATCTGACAAGGACAAAAGTACTGTCCCCTAAAAGTAGACACGGGGTCGTGCCCCACCTTCAACACGAGGCCGTGCCCCATTTAGCATGGGGACGTGCCCGACACAACCTGCATGTACGAGCCGACCAACTTTCGTAGGCATTGTACTAGCACGGGGCCGTGACTTTTAGGCACGGGGCCGTGCTTAAACACTCCGGAAAGCCTATAAATAGAAGCCTAAGTTCACCATTTTTGGCAAGCTTTAGTGGGAGAGTTACTCTGCAGAATTTTCTCGGAAATCAAGACTTCAAGATCATTTGGAGGCTCGGGAGGTGCATACAACACTTGGAAGAAGCTTGGGATCGTCTAAACGTCATCCATTGTGGATTATCGGTTTGATTGTTCCATTTCACCGATGATTACATATCTATCTTCTTTGTTATCTGTTGTTATGTTCAAGCTCATTATGAGCTAAACTCTATTTATCATCCTAATCGGATGAAACTTATGTAATTTGTGATGAACTAATGGTGTGATAAATATTATGTTAATGTTATAGTGGTCTTAGGAAAACTATTGATGGGTAGCATCTATATTTGAACGGGAAGTTATAAATTTATGGCTTGTGATTGTGATTGCCATACAAGGTTGAAAACCGTATGATTAACTTTCATTCGTGAAATCGGTCTTCATAATAAATCCATGGCTAATGAACTAGAAATGGTTATTAGAAATCATATCACTTTAACTTTCTGATCATTTGCGGGTTCCCTTTTATTAGTTTGAGAAATCTTCAGTAATTGTTACGGTTTTCTAAAATTAATGGGCTGTTAGAAAGGAACCTGATCAACTCACTTTTTAACATTAAGTTATGTTTTCAGAAATCGTATGTCAAATAGGTCACAAAAGATTTACCTACATTCTAGGGCTTTGATCTGAGCAGTAAACTCAGCCTGGCAGGATCAAGTCACTACGGCAGCAGGATATACGAGAAATCGCGCCAGCTCATCTTTATAAACATTAACATAATTACATTAATTCATATCTTAAATCACACCACCAATTCATCACGGTTACATAAGTGGAGTCTAATTAGGATGATAAGTTTTATTCCTGGTTTTAAATCCAAATGCTTCAAATCTTAGTTTACTTTCTTTCTATTATTGTTTATTTTTAAGCCCTAAAAATCTTTCCAATGCAAATTATCACTTTCTTTAACAGAAACCAAATCTGATAGTCAAACATCAAATTTGTTGAGTAGGCTAGGTGTGTCCACGGATTGATACTCGGTTCTTACCAACACTATATTACCACACGATAGGTACACTGCCTTTTGTGTGTGTGGTTTAGTATTGGTAATAACCAATTAAAACTGAATCTGTGCAATAAATCTTTATTAAAATATATATATACTATCCGCACCCATCAAGTTTTTGGCGCCGTTGCCGGGGACACACGGCAGTTTGAAAGAAAAACTAAATTTTTGACTATCTTGTATATAACTTGTTAATATATTTGTGTTTAAACTTCATTTTTATTTTTAGGTAGTTTGCCTTAGTTAGTTTAGTTATTTTTGCCTGATTCATTTTAAGCCTTAGTTATTTTATGCTTCTTTAAGTTAGTGTATGTCCGACTCGTCTAGTTCTGAACTTGTTCCGCCTCTTCCGGAACCCGAATGACTTTTCCGTCAAAAATTGCGCAAAAGATCACAGCAAGCACCAGTCATTGAAGAAGATATTTTGGAAGATACACCATCTGAAGAAGACATGGCTAACCAAGACGAGGAAATGAAGATGACACATTATGCCACACCATCAATAGATGGTTATGAGTCTAGTGTTGTCTAACCAGCAATTGCGGCCAACAATTTCGAGATTAAGTCTAGTATTATCCAACTCGTAGAAAACTCTGTTCAGTTCCATGGCTTACAAGACGAAGATCCTAATGCTCACATCTCACGATTCCTTCGTATCTGTGCGACCTTCAAAATCAATAACTATTCAGACGACGCCATTCGACTAAGACTTTTTCCGTTTTCACTTCGAGGCCGAGCCATCGATTGGCTTGATTCACTTCCGCCTAGTTCCATCACCATATGGGCGGAAATGGCTGAACAATTCCTTTTGAAATACTTTCCACCCGATCGCACTGCCAAACTAAAAAGCAGCATCACAAGTTTTCGCCAAAATGACGATGAATCATTACACGCAGCATGGGAGAGATATAAAAGTCTTCTTCGGAGATGCCCACATCACGGACTTGATCTGTGGCTGCAGTGTCGAACCTTTTACGATGCAATCAGCGAAGCCCATAAGAAAGCGGTAGACCAAAGTGTGGGAGGAGATTTCGGAAGTGTCACGCCAACAGAAGCATACCAAGCCTTAGAAAGAGCAGCTAAGAAGAGCTTTTCCTACAATCCCTTAAGGACCAAACCCAGTTCTAAAGGTATTCATCAAGTATACTCTGAAACCTAATTGCAGCCCAATTAGAAGCTCTAACCAAAAAATTCAAACAATTGCAAAACGAGCTAAAGAAAACTCCAACACGATGCAACACAAGGCATTATGATGGTTGAAGATGTTGACTACATAGGAGGCCCAAACAACTCATACATCAACAACTCAAATTGGAGAAGCAACTCAAATTACAGAGATGCTGGTAATAACCAACAATCATCTGGATTCAACCGAAGGCCACCTTATCAACAACAGAAACCACCATACCAACGTCCAAGCAGTAGTAACCAAGACCGTGGAGCATCATCAATGGAAGACTTATTGCAGCAATTGTTGTTAACCACACAAGCAACAAATGAGTACATCCGGAAATCTGATCGAAGAAATGAGGAGAGGTTCCAAAGAAACGAAGCTGACATCAAAAACAACAAAGCATCATTGCAAACCATAGAGCACCAAGTAGGTCAAATAGAATAACAACTATCTGAAAGACCTCAAGGAGCTTTGTCCAGTAACACTGTGACAAACCCTAATGCTCAAGTCAAAGCCATCACCACTAGGAGTGGCAAAACCACTCAAGGTGATGCACCCGCATTACAACCCATCCTTGAAGAAGTAGAAACTGAAACTCCAAGTAATGCGAGTGATAAGCAAAAGCAACCTGTTGTTATTGAAGAACCAGCAAAGAAATACGTTGCACCACCACCTTATGTTCCACCACCTCCATATCCAGGTCGTTTGAGACAACAAAGAATGGAGGCACAATATGGTAAATTCCTTGGGTTGTTCAAGCAACTCCACATCAATCTGCCCTTGGTGGAGGCCTTAGCACAAATGGCAAACTACGCTAAGTTTCTAAAAGGTGTCTTGTCAGACAAAAAGAAGCTGGAAGAGTTATCACATGTAGTTTTGAATGAGGAATGCTCTGTAGTTCTTCAAAACAAACTACCTCCAAAGATGACTAATCCAGGAAGTTTCACCATACCTTGCCTAATAGGAAATCTTTCTGTCAGTAATGCGTTAGCTGATTTAGGTGCAAGCATTAACCTTATGCCTTATGCGGTTTTTGAAAAATTAAACCTAGGTGAACCTAGACCTACCCGTATGAGCATCCAGTTAGCTGACCGTTCTGTCAAATATCCGAGGGGCATCGTTGAAAATCTTTTAGTTAAAATTGACAAATTCGTATTTCCCGTTAATTTTGTGATCCTTGACATGGATGAGGACAAAAATGTTCCTCTTATCCTAGGTCGACCTTTCTTAGCGACTGCTCGAGCCCTCATTGATGTTTGTACAGGCAAACTCACGCTTAGAGTAGACGAGGAGGTAGTAACTTTCGATATAGGCCAATCCATGAAACACCCTCAACATCATGATGACTCACTCTATTACGTTGATGCTTGCGATTCGATCATAAGCTGTCATTTGAAGGAAACCCTTCAAAATAAAGCTTGCAACACTCAATTAATAGAAGTCCAAATCACCGAACCCATCTGTGAGAACCAAATAATTCCAGAACTTGAAGTTGATGAAACATCATTTCAACAAGAAGCATTTGAGATCATTGAGCAAGACTTAGAACCAAAAGCCAAACCTTCTATCGAAGACCCTCCAGTTTTAGAGCTCAAAGAACTTCCATCTCATCTCGAATACGCTTTTCTTGAAAACACATCTCAACTTCCTGTCATAATCTCATCCGCCTTATTAGTTGATGAGAAGAACAAGTTGCTCAATGTGCTTAAGGCACACAAACGAGCAATTGCATGGAAAATCATGGACATCAAGGGAATCAATCCATCCTTTTGCACTCATAAAATATTGATGGATTTCAAATCCGTCATTCAACCTCAAAGACTTTTAAACCCGAGCATGCAAGAGTTGGTAAAGAAAGAAGTAATCAAACTGCTAGATGCCGGTTTGATTTACCCTATTTCTGATTCGCCTTGGGTCAGTCTCGTCCAAGTTGTTCCAAAGAAAGGAGGAATGACTATTGTAACTAACGAGAATAATGAGCTTATTCCCACTCGTACGATTACAGGATGGAGAGTTTGCATAGACTATCACAAACTCAATGACGCCACAAGGAAATATCACTTCCTCTTCCTTTCATCGACCAAATGCTTGAGAGATTGTCTGGAAAAATGTTCTATTGTTTCCTGGACGGTTTCTCAGGTTATTTTCAAATTCCTATTGCTCCCGAAGATCAAGAGAAGACGACATTCACCTGTCCATATGGCACATTTGCTTATCGGCGAATGCCCTTTGGATTGTGTAATGCTCCTGCTACATTTCAAAGATGCATGGTAGCATTTTTCATGACATGATTAAACACTCAATGGAAGTTTTCATGGATGATTTCTCCATCTTTGGAAACTCTTTTGAGCAATGTCTTGAAAATCTGGAAAAGATGTTGGTTAGATGTGAAGATGTTAACCTTGTTTTAAATTGGGAAAAGTGTCACTTCATGGTTACAGAACGAATAGTGTTAGGACATAAAATCTCTCTAGCAGGGCTTGAAGTCGATCAAGACAAAGTCGACAATATTTCTAAACTTCTGCATCCCACAACCATGAAAGACATCAGAAGCTTCCTAGGACATGCAGGATTATACCGCCGTTTCATCAAAGATTTATCAAAAATCGCTCGACCAATGACTCAACTTCTGGAGAAAGACACGCAATTCGTATTTTCTGATGAATGCATTAGTGCATTCAAATTGCTTAAAGAGAAACTGGTAACCGCTCCAATCATGGTTCCCCAGATTGGACGCTACCATTTGAACTCATGTGCGACGCAAGCGATTTCGCGGTAGGAGCTGTATTAGGACAGAGGAAAGACAAGCAAGTTCACCCAATTCATTATGCGAGAAAAACCCTAAACGACGCACAAGAAAACTACACTACCACCGAAAAAGAACTTCTTGCGGTAGTTTTCGCATTTGACAAATTTCGCTCGTATCTAATCCTTTCAAAAACAATTGTTTACACCGATCATGCAGCCCTTCGTTATTTGTTCAACAAACAAGATGCAAAGCCGAGATTGATTCGTTGGATTCTTCTTTTTCAAGAATTTGACATTTAAATTCATGATACGAAAGGAGCGGAAAATCTAGCGGCTGATCATCTCTCACGTCTTGAGGATTCAAGTCCTTCACAAACTGAGGAAGCCAAAATAAACGACAATTTTTTTCATGAATTCCTTATGCACATTCAATCCTCAATCGATGAACATCCTTGGTTCGCCGATTTGGCAAATTACTTAGCAAGCGGAATCCTTTTCAAAGGAATGACTTATCAGCAAAAGAAGAAGTTCTTTACTGATATCAAACAATACTATTGGGAGGACCCGTATATGTTTAGAATTGGTGCAGACCAACTCATTCGAAGATGCGTATACGGAAGTGAAGCAGAACAAATACTAAGGCACTGTCATGAAGGACCCACAGGAGGACACCATGGAGCAACCTTAACAGCTAAGAAAGTATTTGACTCTGGATTTTACTGGCCCACGATCTTCAAAGATGCTCACAACATGGTACGCACCTGTGATGCATGTCAAAGAGCAACCAATATCTCAACACGGGATGAGATGCCTCAGAAACTAGTTCAAGTATGCGAGGTATTTGATATATGGGGTATTGATTTCATGGGGCATTCCCGGTGTCATTTGGAAATCGTTACATCTTGGTAGCACTTGATTACGTTTCAAAATGGGCTGAAGCTCAAGCCCTGCCTACTAATGATGCCAGGAACGTTGTCAAATTCCTTAAGAAACTATTTTCTCGTTTCAGTGCCCCCAAAGCTTTAATTAGTGACCGAGGAACTCATTTCTGTAACAATCAGCTTGAAAGAGCAATGACACGTTATGGAGTTCACCATCGCTTTACAACTGCTTACCATCCACAAGCAAATGGGCAAGCCGAAGTCACTAACCGAGGAATCAAACGAATCCTTGAGAAAACTATAGGTCAAAACCACAAGGACTGGTCTACCAAGTTAGATGATGAATTATGGGCTTTTCGAACAGCCTATAAGACTCCCATCAGCACAACACCATTTAAACTAGTTTATGGGAAGTCGTGTCATCTACCTGTGGAACTAGAGCACAAGGCCTTTTGGGCACTTAAAGCAGCAAACCTGGACCAAGACCTTGCAAGAAAGAATTGATTCCTACAAATTCACGAATTGGAGGAATCGAGGGAACAAGCATATGAAAACACTAGGGTTTACAAAGAAAAGACAAAGAAATTCCACGACGCTCGATTAAAGAACGCAAAACGATTTCATGTGGGAGAACGTGTCTTACTGTAAAACTCTCGTTTACGTTTATTTCCCGGAAAACTGAAATCACGTTGGTCTGGACCTTATACGATCAAAAACGTGTTTCTGAATGGTGCCATTGAAATTTATAACCACGCAGGTTTAAGTTTCAAAGTAAATGGTCATCGTTTGAAACCGTATAACGATGGACCAACCAAGATTCCTTCGGAGGAATTACACCTCCGCCCCGACGAAAACTAAATGTGGGGAAGGGTTATGCCGAAGACCCGAAACTTAAACGCGGCACCTGTACATAAATTTTTCTTACCTTTTAACAAATTTTAGGACTTCACAAGCACAAGCACGGGGCCGTGCCTCATCAAGCACGCCCCCGTGTCTCTGACAAATTTTGCAGGACCGTTTTAAGGGCTTAAACACAATTACAACACAACAACACAATGAGGAGATTAACTAAACTTTAATCAAACAGTGAACTGGGTTAACCAAAGTGATACAAAGAACACAAGTAAAGCAAGAGACAGAACAAGAGAGTATGGGTTTCAAGGAGGCAGTATATTGCTTTCTCAAGTTCTTTTACAAGTGTTACAAAGCATAAAGAAAGATACAAGAACTTGAAATACTTATACTACAACCTACAGCCGGCTATACTTTGAAAGCCAGCTGGATACAATTGACTAGACACTAATAAAATCAATTGTAGGATCTAAAGGCATATCTGCCTTTTGACCTTGTGACTATGACATGCCATAGCTCACATCCTTATACATTACAAAAAGGATAAAGTACATAAAGTGGAAAGTTACAGACTCAAGACCTCAATGTATAGTTACCAAGAGCATGGACCTTTTCACCAACTCATGTAAGTTGGTGACTTTACAGAGATGCAGCGGAAAAGGTGCTTTATGGAACAGTACATCAGATAAAGCATGTGTACTAAAAGTCTTCGGAAGAAATCTATCTTCATAGGTTGAAGCTTCGGAAGACTTTGTCTCTGAGGCTTCGGAAGAATTCATGTTTGGCTTCGGAAGATATTGGTCTTGGCTTCGGAAGATTTTACACTTAGAGTATTTTCTAATGCATTGTGTAAAACTTCCGAAGCATTCTTCACTTCAATACTTAGTGCATGTTGCTGAGACACTTTGGATGTTTTGGGTTGCATCAGACTTAAGGAATCCTTACAAACTCCCCCTAGGCTGATGCTACCAAAACACTTAGAAGATCTTCAAATGTTGGTAGTCTTCAGTACAATCAAGACCATTCCTTTCTTCATTAGATGGTCAGGATCATCAAGACTCTCATAGTATCTTCTCATCTCAAAGAGATCATGCAGAGGTAAGTTGATTATGTCTTGCCATGAGTAGACATTCTCAACACCTTGATCTCTGATAACATTCCATCTTTCTGGATTGGTAGAGTAAGTCCAGGACAAGATGGGTGTCTCAGTAGTTAGAGGAGCCACTTGAATAGGAGTTGATTGGGCTGCCTCATCATGCACTTCCTCAGGTTGATCTGATTCAGCCTGAGGTGCAGAGGTAGATGACTTTGGCTTCTTCTTTTTAGTCTTTGGTTTAGAAGCCATCCTCTTCTTCCTTTGGATGTCTTTAACTGAGAAGACTGGTCTGCAGCACCATGTTGATCATCAGTGTCTTTCTCAGTTGGGTGTTCCTCCCTCACAGGTTCAGAAGGAGAGGGAGTTTGACCCTGCCTAGGATCAGAAGATGAAGCTTGCTGAGGCTCAGCTGGAGGTGCTGTTTGAGGTGTCTCTGGTTGTTCAAACTTGACCTCCACTTCAGGTGGGACTTGACTTGGAAGAGAGTGCAAGTCAATGAGTTCTCCACTTTTAATCTTCTGCTTGATCACCCTAATATGCTCATCCATAGTGGATAGAGACATGGGGCCAAGTCTCCTTCCGGAGAATCCATATAGCTTCAAGAAGCTCACCATTCTTTGTCTGTCAGCAGACTTCTTTGCATTCTTTTGAATGATGGCTCTTGACTTTGCAGCTTCTTCCCTTAGCTTCCTTTTGGTTGTTTTTCTTTCTTTGACTAGCTCAAGCTCAAGTTGCTTTAGGTACTCGAACTCAATGAAGTCATAGGACAGGGGAAGAAGTGCATCTGCCTGATAGAAGCCTGTGGCACTCAGGTAGTTGATCATCTTGATCCTATCTTCTTCTTTATCTACCTGAGGTTCTTGTGGAGCCACATCTTCCTGTGCAGGACTTTCTTGAACTGGAGAGAGAGTGGGAGCATGCTTGTAAAGTCTTTTCTGTCTCTTCTCCTCTTTGAATTGGAGAAGTAACCTTGCATCCTCTTTTCCTTCATCTCTCTTGACACTTCCATGTCAGCCAGTTCATTTAACTCTTCTAAGGGGAGGGAGATGATTTCATCAATGTCATAGTTCCTGGTCTGTAAATAGGTAATCCTGACTGCCCTTAACTCATCATCTTGAGTATTTGGTCTGGGAGCAGCCCTGATTGCAGCTTGCATGAAGCTAGATGACCCAGTAGAACTTTCTCCCCTTAGCCTCATTTTCCTCTCTCTCTCTTCCTCCTCAATTTCCTCAGGAGTCATTATCCTTTTCCCTTTGTCACCAACAGACCTTTGTGACTCAGGGTGGATTGAGGCTTGGCCTTCATTGCTTGGTGTAGCTTCCATGCTCTGGCCAGAGAGAGGCTGAGAAACACCTTCACCAGCAGGTGTCTCAGATGGAGTTTGGACCTCTGCAGCAGTTGTTGATGATGAGACAGGGGTCTCAGGTTCTGTCACTGGGCCTTCAGTCAAGGTTTCCCCTATAAACTAATCTTAGGGTCCACCTCAACATCCAGTTGACCGATGACATTGCCTGATTGCCTAAGTCTCCTTCTTAGAGTGAACTCTGCAAGGATCCTGTCCTGGATTCTTTGAGCCAGCCTGTCAGCTTGTCTTGAATTGCTTGGATTGACAAGTGGCAAGTTGACTAAATCCAGTCTTTCATAGAAGCTCAGGCTTTGGAATTGAAAAACTTCTTGTTGGCCTTGAACTCTGTGAAGTATAAGGGCTCTTCTGTCATCATCATACCTCCACCTTATGATGTAATTGCCAGTTCCTTGTGGTGGAGATGAGACAGCCCTTGGTATACCTTCCTCAAAGAGACTCCTGATGAGTGAGTCTATAGAGTCCACATTAATGTGAACTTGAGGAAGTTGCTGAGAATGCACAACAGCAAGTGAGGATGGTGAGTCCTCTATGTCCATTCTCTTTGAAGAACTCCCAGGTTTGTGGTTGTAATAACTTTCTCCCCCTTTTTGGTAGCATCACCCACTTGCATAGGTGAGCTGGAGGATAAGTCAATCACTTCCACAGGTTCTTGTGTTCCTGGTTGAGCTCTCCTTAAAGGTCTCCCAGCTAGTTTTTCCTTCAGATATGAAATCTGGAGTTGCTGATCATTGACCCTGTTTTGTAAGGTAGTCACCTGAGATTCCAAGTGACTAACCTTAGAGACTAAATAGGTGCATGTTTTTGACAATTTCTGCACCTTTAGTCTCAAATTCCCCTCATCTTCATCAGAAGAATCATTGGGGATGAGATGATTGGACCAAAGTCCTCTCTCTCACCACCAGCTTGAGTTTCTTGGCTGCTGGTTTTCCTCTGCTCACTGGCAGCCTCAGTTGAGATGCCAATGGGCTGAGTTGCCATGGTTGAGGTCTTAATGATGTAATCACTTTCAAAAGTGAGAGCCTCTTCCATATGGACATCCTGAACAGGTTCAGAAGTGTCCACCTCAGTAGTAGGTGACTGATGTGGGATAGACTGAGGAGAGTCAGAGGTACTCATCTCTCTTTGAGTAGGGGAGGAGAAGAGAGACTCATGGTACTCACTGAATCCTAAGTCTTCATCAGTATAGAAGGATAGGTTGGGAATTGGTTGGTTGAGATCCAAAGGCTGGGGATGGTAGCTGTCCCCTGAAGGTTGTTCACTTGAGTGTTGAGACTCAGAGTGAAGGCTTAAGGCTGTTGGGCTAGTGAGCTCATCAGGGTGAGCATGAGGAACCTCAGCCCTGATAGGTGAAGTAATGGGAGTGGTTTGCTCCTCAGGAGAAGTGGGAGCTCTAGTGTCCACTTCTTCCTGTAAGTTGAGTATATGGGGGCCTGCACAGACTCAATAGCCTGAGCAGGGGTTCGTTTGGATTTTCTTTGGTAGGTGAGGGTGATTTCTGGTCTTTTTAGGGTGTAAGGATAAAAGAGGTGTGGGTTCAACACTAGCTTGTGTTGCTAGGTTGTCACCTTGAGCAATGAGCTCTAACATTTTTGGGACTAGGGCTGTTTCTACCCCTGAGAAGCCTACAGTTGGCTTCTTCATTATTTTAAAGATGCCGGGCTTCATCTGTCCCAATTTAAGAATATTACTTGTTTCCCTCAACTGTGAGCCCAGTTCACAGTTGAGAATGTGTTGAACATATCTAGGAAACATGTAATACTCTAAGGAGTCTAAGTTTGCAAGTAAATTAGTATAAACAAATTGTGAATACCTGAACTTGACCCCCTGAACCATTCCATCCTCAGGAATCTGGTCCCATCCACCATGCTTGTTTGATAAGCTGTGGATAACCACATGGAGCAGAAATTTCCATTGGGATGAGACCTTCCCTTTCCTGAAGGTCTTTACAGAGAAATCTCCTTCATAGCCCATCTGCTCAAAGGAATGATTAACAGCTTCCTTTGGGAAGGACACCTCACCTTCTTCATCATCCAGCTGCAAATGTTGATTAATGATGGCCGGAGTGATGAAGATTGTCCTCCCTTGCACTGTGGCAGACAGTGCCTTCTCCCCATCCATAATGACCTCTTGGCAGGTCTTCCAGAATTCAAGCAAGTGATCCTCATATAGAGTAGGATCAATGGTCAGGGAGGTGAAATAGTTTGACAGAGTCAAGAATTGGCAAATCTCTGAGAAACTTGCATCTTTCTCAGAGCTTAACAGAGCAACTTGATTATGTTGCCTGTGAAGTTGCATGGAGAAATCTGGGTTGTTTCTGCGGTTAAGGTTGGCCATTTCAGAAGCTTAAGGGTGAAGAAAGGTAGAAAGCAAAGGCGGTTTAGAGAATTAGGTTAGAGGAATAGTAGAATTGAGGAAGATAGTGGGAAAGAGGGGGAACCGTTGGGTATTTATGTGAAAAGGGATTTGAACCAAAGTTAATGAAAGAGGATAAACTTTGAAATCCGGAAGTCGGTCCCACCTCTGAAAAGGTAGTTTACTTTTGCTCAAAAAGTAGTTTTCTTGGAATTCGAAAAGCTTCCGAAGGTAATTTGTCTTCGGAAGTTTTGATTGAAAAAGCTTCCGAAGCTAAAATGGCTTCGGAAGATTTTCCTGAGAGTCTTGAAGATTTATGCTTCGGAAGAGAAATAAACCCTTGGATGCTTTGTATAGAAATAAACAAAGCTTCCGAAGGTTAATTTTGCTTCGGAAGGAAAAAGTCCTTAAAAATGAATAAGTGTCTGAGATAAGAATTTTAAGCTTCGGAAGATGAATTTGACTTCTTCCGAAGGTAAAATCTCTTAGACAGTTATTTATTTTGAAGACATGTTTTTCTTCCGAAGATAAAACTTTATCTTCCGAAGTATCAGAAAATTTTCAAGAATCTAAGGAAAGTCTTCAAAAAGAATTTTACATCCAAAGAAAACATGAGCTTATGAAAGTGATGAACTAGACAACTTAGGACACACATATTTTAAGAAGAAATAATTAGAATTAGTTTTAAGAAAAAGTCTACTCAAAGTTAATCATCCCAATAGCTGATATCAGATACTTAAATCTCTGTTCATCAAAAGCTTTTGTGAACAGATCAGCATATTGTTCATCTGTATGAACTTTGACTAGTTTAATTAATCCCTTTTCATAGTTATCTCTTATTAAATGATACCTGATGTTGATGTGTTTGGTCCTTGAGTGCTGCACAGGGTTCTCAGTGATAGAGATAGCACTATTGTTGTCTATGTGGATAGGAGTCTCTTTGAAGTTAAATCCATAGTCCAGCATCTGATTTTGAATCCAAAGCACTTGAGCACAGCAGCTTGCAGCAGCAATGTATTCAGCCTCAGCAGTTGATGCAGACACACAGGATTGTTTCTTGCATTGCCATGAGACAACCCTTCCACCAAGGAATTGACATCCCCCAGATGTAGACTTTGCAGTCATATTGCAACCACCATAATCACTATCTGTATAGGCATACAGATTGAAATTAGGATTCTTTGGATACCATAGACCAAGTGTTGAAGCACCTTTGAGGTATCTTAAAATCCTTTTCACAGTGATTAAGTGAGACATCTTAGGGTTGGCTTGATATCTTGCACAAATACATGTAGCAAACATGATATCAGGCCTGCTAGCTGTAAGATACATAAGAGACCCAATCATAGCCCTGTATAAGTGTTCATCTACACACTCCCCCTCAAGATCTGGACCAAGGGAGTGGTTTCTGGCTATGGGTGTCTTAGCAATCTTACAATCAGTCATGTTGAACCTCTTGAGTATGTCTTGAACATACTTTGACTGACTTATGAAGATGCCATCTTCAACCTGCTTCACTTGAATTCCCAGAAAGAAGTTGAGTTCTCCCATTGAACTCATCTCAAATCTGTCTTTCATCAGCTTCTCAAAGTCTTTGCAGAGCTTTGGATTAGTTGAACCAAAGATGATGTCATCTACATATACTTGAACCAGCAATAAGTCATTTCCCTGTCCTTTGATGAAGAGAGTTCCATCTATAGTACCTCTCCTGTATCCATGTTTACAAAGATACTCAGATAGTGTCTCATACCACTTCCTGGGTGCCTGATGCAGCCCATAAAGAGCTTTGTCAAGCTTGCAGACATAATCAGGATGATCAGGGTCTACAAAACCAGGTGGCTGTTTGACATAAACCTCCTCATCAATCACTCCATATAAGAAAGCACACTTTACATCAAGTTGGTAGACCTTGAAGTTCTTGGATGCAGCAAATGCCAGGAATATCCTAACAGCTTCTAGTCTTGCTACAGGAGCAAAGACATCAGTGTAGTCAATCCCTTCTTCTTGTGTGTATCCTTGAACAACTAGTCTTGCCTTGTTCTTGATGATGATTCCTCTATCATCCTTCTTATTCCTAAAAACCCATTTGGTTCCAATGGTAGTCTTCCCATGAGGAAGAGGACAAAGGTTCCAAACTTTCTGCCTTTTGAATTGAAGCAGCTCCTGTTGCATAGCTTCAACCCAATGGGTTTGTCCTCTTGTTCTTACCCCTGTGACAACATCTCCAATGATGTTTGTGGTGGGGTGAGACTTGTGGATCCTTAGCTGAGGGATCACAGCAAGTTGTTGAGAAAGATCCAAATTTGAGAAATTTAGATCTGGTCTGGAAGATTCACCCTCCACATTATCACACTTATCAAGATTAACTTGATCCAATGAGTGTGTGACATCATTGATGTTGTCATCTATGGTATGGTTATTAGCATCAAGAAATTCCTGATCACTATCACCATCACCATTGTTGTCTTCTACAAGTGAGGTGTCTTTATCTGGTTGAGAGGCCTCTGAGCTGGAATTTGAAGGCATGCCAGATGTATCAGCTGAATTTGTCATTGTTGTGCTGATAGAAACCTCATTTGCTGAAGTAGTTCCAACTGGAGCTGAAGATGTATGAGTTGAAGGTCTTCCTAGCTCAAATCTTGGATCAGGATCACCTGTATTTAAATTTTCTGCAGATCCTGAAACATGCTCACAAGATTTGTTAAAACAGTTGGTAACTAAATCAAGATCAAACAGCCAATCCGGACCAGAACCAGCCACACAGGGTGTGTGCTCATTGAAAGTCACATTGGCTGACTCCTCAACAATTCTAGTTCTGAGATTGTATACTCTATAAGCTTTAGCTTGAGAAGAGTATCCAATGAAGTGTCCATCATCTGATTTCTCAGCAAACTTGGCAATTTGATCTTTGGTATTCAAGATGGTGCAGGGACATCCAAATGACCTGAGAAAACCAATGAAAGGTTTCCTCTTGTGCCAAAGTTCATAAGGAGTCTTACCATGTGTCTTAACTACTAAAACTCTGTTTTGCACATAGCAAGCAGTATTAACTGCCTCTGCCCAGAAGGTGATAGGCAGTTTAGAGTCAGACAACATAGTTCTTGCAGCTTCAATAAGTGTCCTGCTTTGAATCTCTTTTCTCACTCTCTGCTTTGCTGAGGAGTCCTGGGAGCACTATATTGTCTTGTAATACCTTTTTCATCACAAAATGTATCAAGGATTTGGTTCTTGAATTCAGTTCCTTGATCACATCTTATGGTTTTGACCTTGTGATCACATTGATTCTCAACTTTTAAGATGAAATTCTTCAGAATCTCAGGGGTTTCATCCTTAGTTCTAAGGAAAAAGACCCAAGTGAATCTTGTAAAATCATCTGTGATCACCAAACAGTAAGAGGTCCTTCCTAAACTCATTACACTGGTGGGGCCAAAGAGATCCATATGTAACAAGTGTAGGGGAGTAGTGATGGAGTTCTTTTCCTTAGGCTTGTGAGATACCTTGTGTTGCTTCCCTTTCAGGCATGCAACACAATGATCATCACTTGTAAACTCTTTCTTTGGCATTCCAGTTACCAGATCATGTTTAATTAATTTATTCATGTTCTTAAAGTTTACATGGCACATTCTTTTATGCCATAGGAAAGACTCATCACTATTTGCTTTAGATAGAAAGCATGAAACTTCTCCAGAGGGAGATGTTTCTTGCAAATCCATCTTGTACATGTTCCCTTTCCTGGGGGCTCTGAGCAGGATATGCTCATGAGGAATGACCACTCCAGGCTTGAGAACAATGCACTCATGCTCAGTAAAGAGCATGTTATGACTCTGATCACAAAATTGGGATACACTCAGAAGATTGTACCCAAGCTCCTTAACAAAGTTTACCTTCTCAATGCTGAGCTTACCATTTGTGACCTTGCCCCTTCCAGAAATGTAACCACCTTCATCTCCTCCAAAAGCAACTGGTCCTCCATCAATTCTCTCAAAATTATGGAGTAGAGACCTATTGCCTGTCATGTGCCTGGAACAGCCACTGTCAATTATCCAGACATTCCTGTTTGTCTTGAGCTGTTCCTGCACAAAGAAAATGATTAGTTACATTTGGAAACCCAAGCCTTACTTGTCTTGGGCTCATTAAGTGTAATAGAAGGTAATGCAACAGTAATAGATCCTATGGTTGTACTATGGGGATCTTCAGCTGTTGTTGATGGAGAAACTTCAGTCATTTGGTCTTTCTTAGACTTCCACACCACCTTTGGAGTCTTGGACTTGACCTTCAAAACCTTAGAAGCTTTTGGAAACTTCACAAGTTTTGATGACTGACCTTCGGAAGAATCTACAGTCACTGCAGCAGACTTCAGTGCTTCGGAAGAACTCCTTTCTTCCGAGACCAACTTTGCTTCCGAAGGTAATTTTCCATTTACCTTCTTCTTTGATTTGGAGCTTCCGAAGGAAACAGACTTTCCTTCCGAAGCTTGAGACTTCTTGAGACTCTTTGAAGTCTTTGTATTGGTCATGTGGACAGTACTTTTAGGATTGTATGGGCAATCCTTAGCAATGTGAGAAGTACTTTCACACATGACACACAACATTTTCTTCTTCAAACAAGTCTCCTTTGAGAGCAAGACTGGCTTTGGTCACATCCCTTCTCCACCTTCATCTTGGTAGATGCTGAGACAGTTCTTTTGGGCTGTGAACTGTTCTTGGAGTTTGATGGTCCAGGCTGTGCAGCAGTGGTACACAGCAGCTCAGTCTTCTTCTTTGCACTGAGATGATTTGAACAAGAACCAGGACTCTTAGCTGAGGAGTCTTGGTTGATGTCTTCAGTCCTTACTACTTTGAAACCTGCAGAGATAAAAACTTGTTTCTGCTTAGCATCAAAAGTAGCCTTGATTTCTTGAGCCTTCTTTGCTTTCCTTTTGCTCTTCCTGATCAAGTTCTTTCTCTTGGACTTGGTCATCACAGTTGATTTCTTCTCCTCAGAAGGATAGTGGCCCTTGGAAGAATCCTCTTCTTCACTCTTCTCAGAGGAATTCTTCACTATCACTTCTTCATCATCCTCACTTATAGGATCTATGAGAGGAAGCTCATCTTCACAAGTTCCACACCTAGGAGATCTTACAGACAAGATTGTGTGTGGAGGAGCTATCTCATTTGATCCCAGTCCCTGTCTATTTTGATAGCACACTTTGTTGTGCAGGGATGAGGATATCATGTTCTTGAAGGTCTCTTCTTCAAGAACACTCTTCTCTGCCTTGGCTTTGCTGATCACAAGCTCAGCCTGGCACTCAGTCAACTTAGTGATGAGATCTTGGATCTGAGTTCTAAAATCTGTATGTTCATGTTTTAGTACTGAAATGGTTTTCTCCAAGTCCTCTATCTTTAACTTGTAATCATTTTCAGACTTTCTAAAATCAGATTTTAATATGTTTAATGACTCAAGATCAGATCTCATCTCTAAGTTGTAGGACCTGTATCTATTTACTTTAGCAATGCATTCAGGAGAGCAGAGATGTTCCAATACCTTGGCTTCATCATGGTCAGCCATCAGTGCTTGGTTTGGAGAAGCATCTTCCACCTGAAAGCTCCAGTCAAAGCCTCCCTCTTCAACAGCAACAGCAGCATGTTGCTTTGTCTTCTCAGCCTGAGGGGCTTTGTCAGTGTGTTTGGTCTGGGTTGTGTTTGGCCCCCATTTGCTTTAGGTGCCTTACACTCCCTAGCAAAGTGACCCATAAGGTTACAGTTGTAACACTTAACTTTGCTTTTATCCAGCCCAAACTTTCCACTGGTAGCATTGCTTGGAAATCTTCTTCCTGTCCTCTTGTAGAACTTCTTGGCTCTGTGAGTGAGGAGAGCCATCTGCTGAACTATCTCCATGTATTCCAGGTCATCTGGATGGATACAGTCCAGGTCTTCAAGAGTGAAGAGATAATTCCCACAGCTTTCATCATAGACACAAAGGCTTGAGAAGAACTTGTCTCTTGGAAT
Organism: Flaveria ramosissima; assembly: GCA_025215565.1. NCBI lineage: Eukaryota > Viridiplantae > Streptophyta > Magnoliopsida > Asterales > Asteraceae > Flaveria > Flaveria ramosissima. Next base: position 26,684,681 of record CM046035.1, read on the forward strand.
GGGCTTCCTTGAGTAAAGTTCTCCCTTGGTGTCTCCGGGAAGGTGATGAAAGGACCCTTTTGTGAGTTGTCAGGGTAGCATATGAGATGATGTTGGGGTTCTATGCTGTCCCTTTCAACCACATGAAGGGCTGAACCCATTTGATTGTTGGAGTTGCCAGATGAACCTTGCATGTTCATCTCCATCTGGTATCCACTGAGAATCCCATACAACTCTGTAAGAGTAAGAGTTTAAGGTTCTCAGTCCTCTTGATCACCACACAATAGTGTGTCCATTGCCTAGGAAGTGAGGACATGAACTTCCTTACAATGTCCCTGTTCTCAAGAGGAACTCCTCCATCCACTAGGGTATCCACAATCTCAACATACCTGAAGTATTGTTGGGTCATGGTTTCACCTGCTTTGAAGGTGAAATTCTCAAACTGCTGCTTCAGAAGATCTTTCTTGTTCTCCTTGGCTTCAGAGGAGCCTTCATACATCAGCTTCAGTGCATCCCACAGCTGTTTGGCTGTCTTGCACTTCTTAAAACCTCTGTATACAGAGTTTGGGAGAGCAGTCTGAAGAGCAGTCATGGCCTTCCTATCAATCTCTACTCTTTTTCTATCTTCATCTGAGTAGTTGGCCACATCTTTAGGAATCATACCAGCACCAGTAGCAGAGGGGGTGCTGGGTATGAAAGGTCCATTCTCAACAGATTCCCACATTCTTGAATCAAGAGACCTGATGAAGCCTTCCATCCTCATGCACCAGGTGTCAAAATCATCAAGAGTGATCAGTGGGGATTTGTTCATGGTTCCAGTCTCCATATCAGTCTTTGAGATAGAAGCCATTTGAAGAGTTTAGTTTTTGTGTGTGTGAGGGATCTTAAGATGGTTAGATCTTATATCAAGAGCCTGGAATGCTCTGATACCAATTGCAGACCGTTTTAAGGGCTTAAACACAATTACAACACAACAACACAATGAGGAGATTAACTAAACTTTAATCAAACAGTGAACTGGGTTAACCAAAGTGATACAAAGAACACAAGTAAAGCAAGAGACAGAACAAGAGAGTATGGGTTTCAAGGAGGCAGTATATTGCTTTCTCAAGTTCTTTTACAAGTGTTACAAAGCATAAAGAAAGATACAAGAACTTGAAATACTTATACTACAACCTACAGCCGGCTATACTTTGAAACCCAGCTGGATACAATTGACTAGACACTAACAAAATCAATTGTAGGATCAAAAGGCATATCTGCCTTTTGACCTTGTGACTATGACATGCCATAGCTCACATCCTTATACATTACAAAAAGGATAAAGTACATAAAGTGGAAAGTTACAGACTCAAGACCTCAATGTACAGTTACCAAAAGCATGGACCTTTTCACCAACTCATGTAAGTTGGTGACTTTACAGAGATGCAGCGGAAAAGGTGCTTTATGGAACATTACATCAGATAAAGCATGTGTACTAAAAGTCTTCGGAAGAAATCTGTCTTCATAGGTTGAAGCTTCGGAAGACTTTGTCTCTGAGGCTTCGGAAGACTTCATGTTTGGCTTCGGAAGATATTGGTCTTGGCTTCGGAAGATATTACACTTAGAGTATTTTCTAATGCATTGTGTAAAACTTCCGAAGCATTCTTCACTTCAGTACTTAGTGTATGTTGCTGAGACACTTTGGATGTTTTGAGTTGCATCAGACTTAAGGAATCCTTACAAATTTTTTCCACGATCTCCGCTGACGACTCTGGAACGTTGAAGGTCGAAATTAAGACGAATTCTGACAAGCACGGGGCCGTGCCTAGCCAAGCACGCCCCCGTGTTCACTTTCCACAACCTGTATATAAATACCACACTTGTTCCATTCTTTCATCACACCCATTCCTGCTTAAAAACATCTGAAAAATGAAAGAATCAAGTCACTGAAGTTCCAACTGGAATCCTGCGAAGAAACCGCGTTCTGAAACGCGAGAGCCAACGACTCAAGAATATTTCTTCAAGCTGCATGAACTAATCAAGCAACTGACTGAAATCAACCTCATTGCATCCAAACGCTTAGCTGAACTTATCCAAAAAGTTCAACAGATGAGCGAGGAACTCATTTCCATTAACCGGCAGCTTGCCGAATTGAGCAACCGCACTTCTCACTATCCCATCCCAAACCTTCCACACGAAATGTGTGGAGGTTTCTTTTAGAAGCATTTCGTGATGTGCTAAGTGCGCTGTTGCACGTTAAAGAGTCTGGTTTTGCTGTTTCAGCTTCTCGGCCTTTAACGTATCGTGTAACCGTAGGACCCTAGGAAATGTAATTTTCAATTTGGCTTGTGTTATTTAACTCTAGGACTATTTTTGTATCTTTTCTGATGATTTGGAAGTGATAAAACTTAACCGGGAAAATTACATAACGCGCGAAACTGAAAACGGAACAACAAAAGACTGAAACCAAACAACAACACATGAACACGGCCCCGTGCTTAAGGAGGCACGCCCCCGTGTTCGACAAAAAATGACACAAGCTGACATATTTCAGCCTTTTGTCTTGTTCCTCTTCAATTTTACATGATAAATATTGACCTCAATTACATGCAAAGTCGTATCCACTTCCATTTTCACCTTGTTTTCCATTTTCTTTCATCTTTTCAAGAGTTCTTTCAAGAGTATTTGATCAAGAGGTTAGTATGCTAATTCCTATGATTATGAAAGTCATTTAAATGTAGTTAGGTGATTAGGTCTCTAAACAACCGAAATCCTAACAATTATGTGTAAAAACTTGTTCTTAAACGTATTATGGAATGATGAATGCTTTTAACCTACTTGTTCATGTTTATTCTTGTAGTAGATTAGTGTTAATTAGTATGTTTAGTTAGTTATTAGTATGTTTAGTTAGTTAATTAGTTTGTTTTCTTTTATTGTTGACAAGACTATCTTCATAATTCGTGGTGAAATCTTTGTTAATCATGTTCAAGTTACAAGAATTCACAAGTGGTGTAAAACAATATATATATATAGATTGAGTATCTTGAATTATTAACAAATGATTAAAATGTTAAACGTATAATCTTTGATTTTTAAAGCAAGAAAATGTAAAACCCATGCTTAATCAATGATTTACAAACAAAACCACGCTTGCTCGAGTCAAGATTTCATGCCTAAACATGTTAACCGCACCCTCACGTTTTACAAAGCGCACCCCCATGTTCAAAAATTTTTCCTTGGATGATAAATTTTTAACTATTTTTGAACATAAATTGAATCATTATGATGTTATGTCTTGAAAAACATATGGTTTTCACTAACATCATGAAACTGCTCAAAAAATTTGTCTTGTCTAGATTAACTTATTTTTTTAATTTCAGGATCATGGATCATCCCTACTTACATTTTAAAGGGAGCCGTGAGAGATGGTGTCATGATAGACTTCAAAGACTACTACAAAGGGTCGAAAGATCCCACTTACAAGCACATGAAGAAATACTAGCGGCAGTCGGACAGCTAAAAAGATATAATAATTTATTGAGTGTTCAGTGGAAGCGTTTATTCTCACAAAATAGACCTTCCGTTTATGAACTAACTCTTGAATTTTTAGCATCTTTTAAATTTAGCATGAAAGACTCTGACCCTTGGGATGATAGTGTAGTTTCATTCAGACTAGCTGGGCATTGGCATAAAACATCCATTGCCTTGTTTGGTGTCTATCTCAGAATCTACACGGAACAAGAAATGGAGGAGGAGGCAATATCTGGAATGCCGACGTACCATACCTTCCCGGACGAGGAAAGTGAAGACGCGTAAAGTGGTGCAATGAGGAAAGCATTTTGGGAGCGGATTGGAACCGGAGGGTTCAACTCGAGTAAAACAAAAAGCAGTCAGATACGAGACCCGCTGTTGTGATACGTTCATCGATTACTTAGTCATTCCATAACAGCTCATGGTCAAAGCGAGGGAGTTGTTAATTTGAGGGACTTGTTCATTTTATATTGTATGGTTAATCAGTTGCCATGTAATATTGGGTATTTGTTTTGTAATCTTTTTGCCAGGAATGCGATTGCAGGTGCTCCAACACCCATGTTTGGAGGAAGCTGGATTTTGAACTTATACGAAAGCTATGGTTATAACACTGAGGGAACCGTACGAGTGATGTCGGGACTGTTAGACTTGAGCATTTTCACAAGTATGTACATGGTGATAAGCCTACCAAATGGCGAGCCGAGATTCATGGATAAGAAGGGACAAATCTGGGATCTGGCGGATCCCGAAGAAATAATCATGGACCTCGACACGCCGATACAGCCGGAAGGAGCCGGAGCTGGATCTTCAAGTTCACGTACAAGAGAATTCCAAACCATGTTAGACCTTTATGAGTCAATCCAAACCACCAGCGACCATGCAAGGCGATCATTTGAATATGCCCAACGAGCCTTCAACCGAGTCAAAAATCAACATTCCCGAGTCGATGACCTGAGCAATGATGTCACGTACATCAGGAACCGAATGTACCATGAGTGGGGGATATCCCACCACAAAGCCCTTGAAAACCGTATCATTTTCGGGGCCCCGACACAGTTGTTTCGTGCCAATCAATCTTTTAATTTATGTCGTTTTGTTTTTATTTTGTGTGTTTAGGATTTTAATGCTTTTAATAAATTGGTGACATTTCAGGTGATATCGAGGATTCTAACAACGCGAGGGCAACCAAACACAAGTGAAAAATTCATAATTTTTAGGGGAGTTATTTCATTGCCCTTTCTCGATCTTGAATATGTTATCACATTGAGGACAATGTGAATATTAAGTGTGGGGATGGGGAGTAATGCATTTGACTTTGCTAAAAAGGTCCAAATTTAAAACTTTAAAGAAAAGATCACTTACTAAGTAATTTTTGTGACAAGAAACCAAAAATTTAATATAATTTTTGATAAAACAAATTATAAATATACGTTTTCGGGAAATAAAGAAGTAAATTCATGACGTCCAAATAAAATTGAAAATGTTTTTTGTGATATCCTTAAAAGCAATAATCTAGTAAAATATTTAATCATGTAAAATGAAACACTTTTACCCAATTCCATCCGTATGTGAGTTTAGTTTTGAGCCTTAAACAAGCTTTTACAAATTGCAATTCTACTTTCATTCTGGATTTAATTGAGGGTGCCATATGCTACGTGTGATTAGAACTTGCTTTGAGTATACATTTCAAGACCTTAATTAGTATTTGTTGCATAAAAATGAATTAGGCACTAGGAAACCTTAACCATTCGAGCCCCAACCATTGTCTTTAATTTTCCTTACCCGAACGTCAACCCTAGTTAGCCCCTTTGAGCTTAAACGTTTTTATCTTTCCGTCACCCGAGTCACCAAGTCACTTAACCAAAAGCCTTCAACAAAACCCGTTTTCGTTAAAGACACGTTTTTGGCTTATAAAAAAAATTTGGTCTTTTACCGGCAGACCTTAAAGAACTGGAATGCATTCTTTTGATTTCAATTTGCTTTGTTGTCTTCATCACGCAAAACCGGGACTTCCCCCGGAAATCCGCGAACAAATTTTCAATCTCACGTTTGACGCAAGAAAGAAATGGCGAAAAAAGGAACAAGTTCCGCCATTTTGTGGGAAAAAGATATGAAAGATGCCCGAACTGTGGAAATTGGTCCCATAATAGAAAATGCAAAAAGAATCAAACTGAATCTCAATACGAATACACAAAACTAATCCGATTGGGTGCTATTAGGCTTCAAGCCGAACGATCCTTGAGAAATGAAAGTTTTGTGTATCTTCGGGTAAAAGATGAAGTACGGTTCTTGAAAGCAAAATACGGTCTTGAAAATCTGACCTTAAACGAGTTCTCAAGCTAGTATATCCCTTCTAGCTTGAAGTATTGTATAGGGAACCTTTATTGCTTTCCTTGTAGTTTATGTTAGAAAAATAAGCCAAGACCGTCGTCTTTAGCAATTAGCCACTTTTTCCAAATAATCCATACCCGAGCCCAAGCCAAGTTACAACCCATCAAAGACCTAATGATTTATGCAAGTAAATATCTAAGTAGGTGTAGATTTGATCCCTTAACAAGCATATGATTTCACATGTATTCATACTAGGCAATTGAGTGTATTAGTCATACTTAATCTTGATTATGACTCCATATATTTAGCCGAGTGTGAGTGCATCTTGTGAGAAGTGTGGTTTTTTACATGATAATGATCTTTACTAACCAACCTATTGCTTGCTTGGATATCAATTTACATAAGCTTAGAATATTTATATTTGGATGAAAATAATGTTTACTTGCGTATTTCTCGAAAGACATGTTTATAATTTAATTTATTTGGTTTTTGGTGGAATTGTCATTTTAAGTGATTTTTTCTTGAGGACAAGCAAAGTTCAAGTGTGGGGATGTTTGATGTGCTCCAAAGTATACATAAAAATCCTATCAACGCACATCAATTATTCCTTAATATCTTCCTTAAAATGATGAAAATGCACTTAAAAGTGTTAAATTGTGTTTTCAGGTGTTTAAAAGGGCAAGATGGACAAAAGAAGCATATTTAACAAGAAGTTGAAGTGATCTAAGCTTTAGAGTCCAAGCATGGGGTCGTGCCTCATTAAGCACGCCCCCATGCCTTGCCAGAAACACACCCCTGTGCTTGGACATCTGACAAGGACAAAAGTACTGTCCCCTAAAAGTAGACACGGGGCCGTGCCCCATAAGGCATAGGGCCGTGCCCCACCTCCAACACGGGGCCGTGCCCCGCCTCCAACACGGGGCCGTGCCCCATTTAGCACGGGGTCGTGCCCGACACAACCTGCATGTACGAGCCGACCAACTTTCGTAAGCATTGTACTAGCACGGGGCCGTGCTTAAACACTCCGGAAAGCCTATAAATAGAAGCCTAAGTTCACCATTTTTGGCAAGCTTTGGTGGGAGAGTTACTCTGCAGAATTCTCTCGGAAATCAAGACTTCAAGATCATTTGGAGGCTCGGGAGGTGCATACAACACTTGGAAGAAGCTTGGGATCGTCTAAACGTCATCCATTGTGGATTATCGGTTTGATTGTTCCATTTCACCGATGATTACATATCTATCTTTTTTGTTATCTGTTGTTATGTTCAAGCTCATTATGCGCTAAACTCTATTTATCATCCTAATCGGATGAAACTTAAGTAATTTGTGATGAACTAATGGTGTGATAAATATTATGTTAATATTATGGTGGTCTTGGGAAAACTATTGATGGGTAGCATCTACATTTGAACGGGAAGTTTCAAATTTATGGTTTGTGATTGTGATTGTCATACAAGGTTGAAAACCATATGATTAACTTTCATTCGCGAAATCGGTCTTCATAATAAATCCATGGCTAATGAACTAGAAATGGTTATTAGAAATCATATCACTTTAACTTTCTAATCATTTACGGGTTCCCTTTTATTAGTTTGAGAAATCTTCAGTAATTGTTACGGTTTTCTAAAATTAATGGTATGTTAGAAAGGAACCTGATCAACTCTCTTTTTAACATTAAGTTATGTTTCAGAAATCGTATGTCAAATAGGTCACAAAAGATTTACCTACATTACTAGGGCTTTGATCTGAGCAGTAAACTCAGCCTGACAGGATCAAGTCACTACGGCAGCAGGATATACGAGAAATCGCGCCAGCTCATCTTTATAAACATTAACATAATTACATTAATTCATATCTTAAATCACACCACCAATTCATCACAGTTACATAAGTGGAGTCTAATTAGGATGATAACTTTTATTCCCTGGTTTTAAATCCAAATGCTTCAAATCTTAGTTTAGTTTCTTTCTATTATTGTTTATTTTTAAACCCTAAAAATCTTTCCAATGCAAATTATCACTTTCTTTAACAAAAACAAAATCTGATAGTCAAACATCAAGTTTGTTGAGTAGGCTAGGTGTGTCCACGGATTGATACTCGTTTCTTACCAACACTCTATTACCACACGACAGGTACACTGCCTTTTGTGTGTCTGGTTTAGTATTAGTAATAACCAATTAAAACTAAATTTGTGCAATAAATCTTTAAAAAATATATATACTATCCGCACCCATTAATAACTAAATGAACTTCCTCCTCCACTAGATTGAACAAATGAAGCGTTTGTAGTCGATCCTCCTTGTCTTGATGCATGCGTTGGCGAGCTTGCAGCGGATGTGAGTAACGCAGCATTCTGAGAATAACCGGATGATGGCATCACAGACTGATTGAACTCTCTCCTCTTCAAATACAATTCAAAAGACTTCAACTTGTTGATAATATCCATGAGCTTGTAATAAGTGAATCCTCTCTCTTGCTTAAACATCCTCACTTGTAGACTCCATTGAGGTGGAAGTGAATCCAACAACCTATTCACCTGTTCACAATTTGTAAGCTTTTCATCATAATTTCTTTAGATTGCTTGAGACTGTAAGAAAGCGATTTGTTAAACTAGTAAGATTCTCATCCTTGTTTCCCACAAACGAATTGAACTCTTTTTCAGCTTGTATCCCTGTGTCCTTAACTAACTCATCATTCGCATCATAGAGCTCACATAAGGCATCATACAGAGATTTGGCGTTTTTTTGTTCAGCAATGCAGTTGTAAATGTCTGGTGCAAGACACAAGGTTAATGCTCCAAATGCCATTGGATCTCAGTCAATCAGTTTCAAATCTTTCTCATTGAAGGTAGTTGGATCCTTGTTTTGAGACAACGTCCCCACCTGTAATCGTAATGATATGCAGACCTGAAATGATTGATTCCCACTGATCACGATCCGTGTTATAAAAGAATGCCTTTAAACACCTCTTCTAGTCTCCAAAGTTATCTTTGTTGATCAATCATGGAGGTCAGTTTGGCGCCATAATCTCCAAATCAGATATCGTAAGAGTTGTCATTTTAGACATGATTAAGCAACTTTAGTTTCGCTGAGAATGATCTACTTTCACTGAAGATTAGGTAATTTCGCTGATAATTTCGCTCGGAGTTTCGGCAGCAGTTTCGCCAGCAAACATCTCACAGATACTAGTTTCACAGACAATTTCGCTCGAAACTAGTTTGAACTTTCGTTCAGATGGAAATTCGGCAACAATTTCGCTAAGAGGATTTGCACAAACACTGATGAACTTTCATTCAATAATGGTACTTTCGCAAGGGTCCAAAGAACAAACACAGCAAACAAAATAACAGTAGTTTTGCTGATTGATATGACAGTTTCGCTGGATAATCAGCAAATTGTTGAATGAATCTGAAAAAAACAAATTCAACATGACCTTGATCCAAAATCACCCAAATCTTAAAGCACTTAAGATATGATGATTATAGAAGCTTTTCACACTAAAAACTAAACAAAATCAATCAATTTCCATATCCAAATCACTCAAACTTGATCCAGAATTGATGAAATAGTGATTTTGAACTAAAATAACCAAAAACTCAATCAATCAAGAGTACAAAGGCTCTTATACCATTTTGTTGGTCCATTTGATCGATAAACAGTACAATTGATTGATCAAATCGTTCAAAATCCACTAACAAACATCAATGATAATCACACAATAATGAAATATCATCAAAAGTTCTCAAATATAATGAATACAAATCAAACACAAACAAGATGATAGGCTCAAAATGAATTCTATTAACTTCCAGCCAACAATTACAAACTGGGCAGCAAAATACAAAATACAAAGACTAAACTAAGTAATCTAACATAGATCATATTACATTTAAAACATAATATAAACACTAATCTATGGTGAGTCCAACCTAATCTTGATCTTTAGGGACCCCGAGCCATAATGAGACATGAAGGAGGGCACATTACAGGAAAGGGTTTGGATGGGACAACCCGAGGGCAGAAGAAGATTAGGTAAGTTTAAAACTTTTATTTCTATGATTTGCTAAATATGTTATTATAATGTTTTTGTATGTTGTTAGTATTTTTATTGGATTTAATATGTTGTTAGTATATTGTTTTTGTAGTATATTGTTTACGTTAAATGGGTCAAAATCACCCAAACACACGCCACTATATTTTTTATTTTTATATGTTGTTAGTATACTAGTTTGTGCTTAGTTAAATGGGTCAAAATCACCCGAACGCACGTCAATTAATTTAAAATTAATATTATTAGTAGCATTGTTGTTTTAGATGTTGAAATTTGGGAATTATTATCTTATACATACTTATAATTAAACATGTTGATTTTTTCCATTTTACAGCAACTATGCTGGCGAAATTTCATAAAAATATTAATTATTTTTTTGTGTTATTTAAAAATGCAGGTAAAAATTGAAAATCAATATGTCCAAATGCAAATGGAGGCGGGCGAGTCGCCCGCAAACGAGATAGAATGTGTGGAGCTCGCCTTAGGAGAAAGGCGTAGTCATACGAGAGGTGTTGGGAGAAAAGTAAAAAATATCTCTCGTTATGAACCAAGAAGTGGGTCATCATTAAATCGGGATGAAGAAATGGAAGCTCTAAGGAAACAAATGCGTGAAATGCAAGAAAGAATGGATGAATTTGAAAGAAGAAAATCAAATTCTGATAATGATGAAGATGATGACAATTAGATAGTTAATTTGTTTGGTTTGTAAAAATTTAAAATATATTTACATTAGTAGGTATGTTTTTTTGGTATGTAACTTAAATCATATTGATAATCGTTTAGGTATCCGTAATATATAATAGTATTTGTTTGATTGTACAAATCTGTATTAAAACCTGTAATATTGGGAGCATAACAGGAAAATATAAAAAAACTAAAATTTAAAATTTAAAACAGAAGGTCTATGGCGACAACATGTGTCGTCATAGGGTTGCCGTAATTTTTTAAATTTTTTTATTTTTATATATAATAATAATATTGTCTGCTAGACCCATGGCGACGACGTGTCGTCGCCGTAGACCTTTTAAAAAAATTATTTAAATTTGTAAATATCAAAATATATGGCGACAACGCTATGGCAACGACTTGTCGTCGCCATAGACCTCTGTGGCGACAAAGGTTGTGGTGACGACTAATGTGGTCTATGGCGACGACTTTTTTCATCGCCATAGGGTCAACTTCTTGTAGTGTGATTAGATGTGATTAGACGCGAATAGAATGGATTTTGAGTGCTAATTCACAAGAAACAAGAATCGATTTGATAAAATATAATTAAACGAGTTTAACTGAAAACAATGTTAATCTAAGGTTCTAGATCAACTAATGCGTCAAATAGATTATTAAATAAACGTTGCATTATGTATTGGGTCAATGATGGTCAAAATTGTTGCCATGGGATGGAAAGGACAATGATTGGATTTTAGACAGCTTGTTGTGAGAATTATAGGTCGTTTTATACAGGTGATAACTTTTTCATATGGAGTATAAATGGGTTTAACTTTACATCGAAAAGTATTTTAAAGAGTCCCCAAAGTAGCCCAAGTGGTTTCGCGTCAATCCTACATCGTTTTCATCCTCCAAACGCAAATAACAAAAACTAAACGTCAAATCTAGGAAATTTAGGTAGAAAGTTTGTCTGTGTTTGTGAGGTTATACCTCACTCATACTTCATCCGATTGAAGTGAATCATTTTCTTGGAATTCATTCTAAGGTCTTAGCTTTCAATTCGTTATCGTTTCGACCTCCAAGAAGCCTATAAAACTAAATATATCTATATTGATAACCTTAAGGACACTTAAGATTAATTAATCAATATACTATGACTAAAATAAGTAAAATACGGAACGAGGGAAACAATATAAATGTGACAAGGACTGGAAACTAAATATTTATATTGATTGATAACCTTAAGGAAGGACATTGGACCGGGAATAATAAACAAACAATGTTTTTTTAATTAAAATAGATACTTGGTTGGTCATTAAGAGCTAGACTACAAGGATCAAATCAATTAGTTCTTCTTGACCTCTACTAATCTAATTTTGTTTTGTTATCTATAGTTACTTACTAATATGGATTGATATGGATTGATAACCTTAAGGAAGGACATTGGACCGGGAATAATAAACAAACAATGTTTTTTTAATTAAAATAGATACTTGGTTGGACATTAAGAGCTAGACTACAAGGATCAAATCAATTAGTTCTTCTTGACCTCTACTAATCTAATTTTGTTTTGTTATCTATAGTTACTTACTAATGCTTTTTTCGGACTTTGGATTGTGCTACCATCCGGGTGAGTTTCACTACCCATTTTAATATGTTTTACTTGGTGGAAAAGCTTGCTCAGTAGTCTTGGACTATGCTGTTCTTTTATAAAAAAAAAATTATCCTTGGATCGGACTATCGTCTGTGGTTTGAGTCATGAGATTGAGTCTTGATTTCCTTTATTATCATGTGTCTTATTTTAGACTTAGATTGGATTGTTGTGGAAATGTTCGGTTAGTACTAACGGGTTCAAACCTCACCCTTATTGTCGGTATGCTAGCTTATACGGACTTGTCCTGTAAGTGTCCTTGGGTGAATATAATCTGGTTGTTTGAACATGCATTTGGACTTGTACATGGGCATGTTCATCATTAGGAATATAATCTATGACTTCTATGTTCTCATTCACAAATTGTTTGTACTTGACTTACATGACAACTTATTTGGCACTTATACACTTATTAAAGCATTCACACTAGCTTTCTCATCCGCATCCACTTATTTACACTAAAAACACTATTGTTTTACTTTTTTTTCAATTATATAATACTTTTTTATATCTTTATTATTACTTTTTATCTTTCACCCACTCACAACCACTTTAAAAAATTATTGGGTTTGTACTGTGTTTCCCCAAATATGGGGAATCACGGTACAATCCTCATAAATTTTTTCTATACTTCACTCCGAACCACTTATATCCATCCACCATAATATAGGGGACATACTCACATAAAAATAGGTATTCTACTGTGAATGCTATGAAATCACCAACATATGTTAACTTTTTAGATTATATATTACCAAGTAATAATGCTTAAGTGTTTGTGTTAAGGACCGGAGACAAGCTAGCCCGCTCTAACGAGAGCATTAGCCATTTAGAATTTTTGTTTTTGGACAATATTTTATTTTTGGATTTGTATTTGATTTTAATTGTATTTGTACTTGTTTGTTTTGGTTTGGAACTGTGGATCATGTGTGCATGTTTGGAATGATGTTATGTTATTGATTGTTATTAACATTTTTTCTTTTATGTCGGGTGACGCCATGATTCATTGCTGGAGAATTTCTTCAGAGATTTTCTTAGACCCCTTGGCATCCTCTTACTTCCGCTAACAGCGCGTGTGACATCCGGTAATTTTCCGTTACCAAACTCCGTTAGTTCCGTTAGGTCTTGCATACACGTGTCGTAAGCACACACTAGTTGTCGTTTAACGTTGTGTGAACTAATAATAATTAATAATGTTAAATTAATGATAATCTAATTGACAATGTGATTATGGTATTATGTTTATGTGTTTGCATGTTTTAAATGTTAATTAGGAAATTTATCGCGTAACGTGGAAACGTGCCTATTTATTCGTATGTCTTGTGTTTTTATAAAGATAAAATATATAATGATTATCATTAGTTATTATCTTTATATTAATAAGTTAAAAACACTTTACAAATGGTTTAAAGTCTAATTTTTATAAAATACCAAATTACAAGGGGATAAAAGTTAATTATGTAAACTAAATTAAACAAAACACCTAAACCCTAGCCCCCCCCCCCCCCCCCATTTCGGCCGTGACATCTCCCTCAAACCCCCTCCATTGCAAAATCAGCAGAGAACAAGCAAATCCCTGCGATTTTGATTCGGTTTCAAGCTATACAACAAGTTAACAACATCAAATCATGTTCCTTTGCAAGAATTAAGGTTAGTTTTGGTGTTTTTTATGGATTTCTTGTTAGGGCCGAACCCTAATTCGTTTTTGTATGATCATGGGGTCGAAATTGATGTTGTTTGATGATGTTAGTATGTTAGTTGGATTGAATACATGTTGTTTAACGTTGATTATGCATGAATTGTATGTTTTTAATGGATTGATCATGAACTTTGATTTTAGGCAAACCCTAATTCGAAATTGATGAGATTATGGATGATTGATGATTGTTTGATGAATGTATGATGATTAGTAGGTTGTATGAATGCTAGGATACATTGATCTTGTAAAGAATTGATGAATTGAAGTAGGTGTTCATAGGTTAATAATAATAGTAACTTTATTTTCATGACATCATGAATTGATGATGGATTGATGTTGTTGATGTGTTTAGGATGGTGATTGGGTGTTAGATTGTTGATATGAATGCAAGAAACCTTGGAATAGATGTTGTTGTTCATATCTTGCCAAAAGTGGAAATTTTTGTTCATGATGTTTAGTGGATTATGATGATTAGGTATTGTTGATCATGTTTAGATGTTGTTATGAGCTTGAGATGGTATAATTGTGATGAATTCATGAATACATTGAGTGTTTGATAGATGTTGGAATATACTTTCCCAAAAGGGGAACTTAAATTTGCACAAAGTTTGAAAGATGATAGTTTGAACATGTTTGGGATATTAGGAGCATGTTAGTATGTTCATGGATGAATTCTAATGTGTTAGAACATGTTAATTTAGTTGTATAGGATGTTTGGATAATCATGGGTGATGTTTGGACTTTGATGATCATGTATGATATTGATGTGGGTTAGTAGTTACGACATCATGTTTGGGACTGGAAATTGATTATTGTGGTGTATGTTGAATGCAATGAACATGGTTAATGAATGTGAATGTGATCATCATACACGCGTGCGAATCTGCGGCCCCTACTTAGTAGGATTGGCAGGGTTTAGGGTGTGAAGTCGTGAGTGGCTTCACATGGCATGTGGTGCGTGATTTGATCTTTGTGTGGCATGTTAATTATGTTATAACTAGTGGACATGTTAATGTTCTAGATTCGCATGACTTGTATGATACTTGGTTGTATGATGATCTAAGTGATACACCTGGATAATGTAGCATACATATGAACCATTTGAATGTTAAACATGTATGATATATGTGTATGATTGCTTGAATGGTTTACAACACATAAAGTCACCAACGGGTCAAACGGGTCAAGTGAGTCAGATGTATTTATTTTCTGAAACCTTGAGTCTTTGGTTGTAGTGTGCTTAGGGTTTCACATGTTCTCTGTTGCACGTACTCATATACCTATATGATCTAGGTAACCTCTGAAGGTTTTCTGTCCACTCTGTCTGTCAAGTAAAACTCTAAGTATCTATTACACATATTAGGTGAGTTCATGCCCCACTCTTTACTTAATCTCTTTTGGGGGAGATAACATACTGGTAAACTACAAACGCTTTATATATATTCCAGTTGTGCATAATATTAATATAGTGCTGTTTATCATGGAAAAGTCCTCACACTTTCGAATTGTTAATATTGAATAGCGGGGAAACTTGGGTAGTACTACTGGGTCTGACGAGCCCCACCTGTGTGACTCGAGGTCAACCGGGTGCACTTTGTCCTATTGAACATTGTCACGACCTGTTGAGTCGTGACAGGAGGCAACAACGTAACACAGTCAGCTTCAGTTGCGAAATCACTATGAATTAATATTGATTGTTAATGGACTAGCTATCTGTTACGATGCACTACTTTTATATCTCTACTATTAATATGTTTATGTTTGAATATCAACTCTTGAACTCACCAACCTTTGTCTTGACATTTTAGTATGCTATTCTCAGATCATTAACTTGCTTGGCTTTAGGAGAACCACACGGATTCACCTTACATTCTAAGATTTGGTCTTCAAGACATCTTTATTGTTTTTAAATGGTTAATGTTTACTCATTTGGGTTGTCGCATGTTTTTACCATAGTATGCATTTATATTCTTTCGGTTGTTTTACAAAACGCTTCCGCACAGTTTTAAAGTTTTAACTTTGGTTGATTTTATTTTGATTGTGGCATATAGAGTCGTTCTGAGTAACTATTGACTGTGATCCTAGTTTGTTCACATGTCTCGCGGTAAAACTCCGCACGTGGATTTTGAGGGTGTGACAGCGCGCGTGTGACACTAAGCTAGGCACGATTTTGTATTAATTACATGAATAAGAATAAATTATTATCAACCTAACTCGATTCTGAAAAAAATAAATAAAGTCAATACATAGTGAAACTCAATTTTTTCATTGAATACAAACATAATATATTTGACACCCAAGTAACTTAAAAAACAATGTGTAAAGGAAATATTAGTTTCAAAAAAGTTTCATATTTTAGAAAAAAATGTATCTTTAGAGATAATATTAATAAAATGATTCTTTTTTGACTTATTAAAAAACCAAAATTTAATATAAAAATGATTTAAAGAATATTATTAGTTCTTATTAATTAATTAGAGAAGAAAAGAGGAAGAGGGGAGGAGGAAGAGGGGAGGCTCACGGGACAACAGGATTTACTAGGGGAGGAGAAGAGAAAGAGAGAGAGAGAGAGAGAGAGATAGGAGAGAGAGAGAGAGAGAGAGAGAGAGAGAGAGAGAGAGAGAGAGAGAGATAGAGATAGAGAGAGAGATAGAGAGAGAGAGAGAGATAGGAGATAGAGAGATAGAGATAGAGAGAGAGAGAGAGAGAGATATATATATATATATATATATATATATGTTTAGTTATATATATATATATATATATATATCTATATATATATAGTATATATATATATATATATAATATATATATATATATATATATATTGTAAGGATTCCTGAAGTCTGATGCAACCCAAAACAGCCTAAGTGTCTCAGCAACATGCACTAAGTACTGAAGTGAAGAATGCTTCGGAAGTTTTACACAAAGCATTAGAAAATACTCTAAGTGTAAAATCTTCCGAAGCCAAGACCAATATTTTCCGAAGCCAAACATGAAGTCTTCCGAAGCTTCAGAGACAAAGTCTTCCGAAGCTTCATCCTATGAAGACAGATTTCTTCCGAAGACTTTTAGTACACATGCTTTATCTGATGTACTGTTCCATAAAGCACCTTTTCCGCTGCATCTCTGTAAAGTCACCAACTTACAGGAGTTGGTGAAAAGGGCCTTGCTTTTGGTAACTGTACATTGAGGTCTTGAGTCTGTAACTTTCCACTTTATGTACTTTATCCTTTTTGTAATATATAAGAATGTGAGCTATGGCATGTCATAGTCACAAGGTCAAAAGGCAGATATGCCTTTTGATCCTACAATTGATTTTGTTAGTGTCTAGTCAATTGTATCCAGCTGGCTTTCAAAGTATGGCCGGCTGTAGGTTGTAGTATAAGTATTCCAAGTTCTTGTATCTTTCTTTATGCTTTGTAACACTTGTAAAAGAACTTGAGAAAGCAATATACAGCCTCCTTGAAACCCATACTCTCTTGTTCTGTCTCTTGATTTACTTGTGTTCTTAGTATCACCTTTGGTTACCCAGTTCACTGTTTGATTAAAGTTTAGTTAATCTCCTCATTGTGTTGTTGTGTTGTAATTGTGTTTAAGCCCTTAAACGGTCCTGCAATTGGTATCAGAGCTTTCCAGGCTCTTGATATAAGATCTAACCATCTTAAGATCCCTCACACACACAAAAGCTAAACTCATCAAATGGCTTCCATCTCAAAGACTGATATGGAGACTGGAACCATGAACAAATCCCCACTGATCACTCTTGATAATTTTGACACCTGGTGCATGAGGATGGAAGGCTTCATCAGGTCTCTTGATTCAAGAATGTGGGAATCTGTTAAGAATGGACCTTTCATACCCAGCACCCCCTCTGCTACTGGTGCTGGTATGATTCCTAAAGATGTGGCCAACTACTCAGATGAAGATAGAAAAAGAGTAGAGATTGACAGGAAGGCGATGACTGCTCTTCAGACTGCTCTCCCAAACTCTGTATACAGAGGTTTTAAGAAGTGCAAGACAGCCAAACAGCTGTGGGATGCACTGAAGCTGATGTATGAAGGCTCCTCTGAAGCCAAGGAGAACAAGAAAGATCTTCTAAAGCAGCAGTTTGAGAATTTCACCTTCAAAGCAGGTGAAACCATGACCCAACAATACTTCAGGTATGTTGAGATTGTGGATACCCTAGTGGATGGAGGAGTTCTCTTGAGAACAGGGACATTGTAAGGAAGTTCATGTCCTCACTTCCTAGGCAATGGACACACTATTGTGTGGTGATCAAGAGGACTGAGAACCTTAAAACTCTTACTCTTACAGAGTTGTATGGGATTCTCAGTGGATACCAGATGGAGATGAACATGCAAGGTTCATCTGGCAACTCCAACAATCAAATGGGTTCAGCCCTTCATGTGGTTGAAAGGGACAGCATAGAACCCCAACATCATCTCATATGCTACCCTGACAACTCACAAAAGGGTCCTTTCATCACCTTCCCGGAGACACCAAGGGAGAACTTTACTCAAGGAAGCCCATTCCAAGAGACAAGTTCTTCTCAAGCCTTTGTGTCTGCTGATGAAAGCTGTGGGAATTATCTCTTCACTCTTGAAGACCTGGACTGTATCCATCCAGATGACCTGGAATACATGGAGATAGTTCAGCAGATGGCTCTCCTCACTCACAGAGCCAAGAAGTTCTACAAGAGGACAGGAAGAAGATTTCCAAGCAATGCTACCAGTGGTAAGTTTGGGCTGGATAAAAGCAAAGTAAAGTGTTACAACTGTAACCTTATGGGTCACTTTGCTAGGGAGTGTAAGGCACCAAAAGCAAATGGGAGCCAAACACAACCCAGACCAAACTACACTGACAAAGCCCTCAGGCTGAGAAGACAAAGCAACATGCTGCTGTTGCTGTTGAAGAGGGAGGCTTTGACTGGAGTTTTCAGGTGGAGGATGCTTCTCCAAACCAAGCACTGGTGGCTGACCATGATGAAGCCAAGGTATTGGAACATCTTTGCTCCCCTGAATGCATTGCTAAAGTAAATAGATACAGGTCCTACAACCTAGAGATGAGATCTGATCTTGAGTCATTAAACATATTAAAATCTGATTTTAGAAAGTCTGAAAATGATTACAAGTTAAAGATAGAGGACTTGGAGAAAACCATTTCAGTACTAAAACATGAACATACAGATTTTAGAACTCAGATCCAAGATCTCATCACTAAGTTGACTGAGTGCCAGGCTGAGCTTGTGATCAGCAAAGCCAAGGCAGAGAAGAGTGTTCTTGAAGAAGAGACCTTCAAGAACATGATATCCTCATCCCTGCACAACAAGGTTTGTTATCAAAATAGACAGGGACTGGGATCAAATGAGATAGCTCCTCCACACACAATCTTGTCTGTAAGATCTCCTAGGTGTGGAACTTGTGAAGATGAGCTTCCTCTCATAGATCCTGTAAGTGAGGATGATGAAGAAGTGATAGTGAAGAATTCCTCTGAGAAGAGTGAAGAAGAGGATTCTTCCAAGGGCCACTATCCTTATGAGGAGAAGAAATCAACTGTGATGACCAAGTCCAAGAGAAAGAACTTGATCAGGAAGAGCAAAAGGAAAGCAAAGAAGGCTCAAGAAATCAAGGCTACTTTTGATGCTAAGCAGAAACAAGTTTTTATCTCTGCAGGTTTCAAAGTAGTAAGGACTGAAGACATCAACCAAGACTCCTCAGCTAAGAGTCATGGTTCTTGTTCAAATCATCTCAGTACAAAGAAGAAGACTGAGTTGCTGTGTACCACTGCTGCACAGCCTGGACCATCAAACTCCAAGAACAGTTCACAGCCCAAAAGAACTGTCTCAGCATCTACCAAGATGAAGGTGGAGAAGGGATGTGACCAAAGCCAGTCTTGCTCTTAAAGGGGACTTCTTTGAAGAAGAAAATGTTGTGTGTCATGTGTGAAAGTACTTCTCACATTGCTAAGGATTGTCCATACAATCCCAAAAGTACTGTCCACATGACCAATACAAGACTTCAAAGAGCCAAGAAGTCTCAAGCTTCGGAAGGAAAGTCTGTTTCCTTCGGAAGCTCCAAATCAAAGAAGAAGGTAAATGGAAAATTACCTTCGGAAGCAAAGTTGGTCTCGGAAGAAAGGAGTTCTTCCGAAGCACTGAAGTCTGCTGCAGTGACTGTAGATTCTTCCGAAGGATCAGTCATCAAAACTTGTGAAGTTCCAAAAGCTTCTAAGGTTTTGAAGGTCAAGTCTAAGACTCCAAAGGTGGTGTGGAAGTCTAAGAAAGACCAAATGACTGAGGTTTCTCCATCAACAACAGCTGAAGATCCTCATAGTACAACCATAGGATCTATTACTGTTGCATTACCTTCTATTACACTTAATGAGCCCAAGACAAGTAAGGCTTGGGTTTCCAAATGTAACTAATCATTTTCTTTGTGCAGGAACAGCTCAAGACAACAGGAATGTCTGGATAATTGACAGTGGCTGTTCCAGGCACATGACAGGCAATAGGTCTCTACTCCATAATTTTGAGAGAATTGATGGAGGACCAGTTGCTTTTGGAGGAGATGAAGGTGGTTACATTTCTGGAAGGGGCAAGGTCACAAATGGTAAGCTCAGCATTGAGAAGGTAAACTTTGTCAAGGAGCTTGGGTACAATCTTCTGAGTGTATCCCAATTTTGTGATCAGAGTCATAACATGCTCTTTACTGAGCATGAGTGCATTGTTCTCAAGCCTGGTGTGGTCATTCCTCATGAGCATATCCTGCTCAGAGCCCCCAGGAAAGGGAACATGTACAAGATGGATTTGCAAGAAACATCTCCCTCTGGAGAAGTTTCATGCTTTCTATCTAAAGCAAATAGTGATGAGTCTTTCCTATGGCATAAAAGAATGTGCCATGTAAACTTTAAGAACATGAATAAATTAATTAAACATGATCTGGTAACTGGAATGCCAAAGAAAGAGTTTACAAGTGATGATCATTGTGTTGCATGCCTGAAAGGGAAGCAACACAAGGTATCTCACAAGCCTAAGGAAAAGAACTCCATCACTACTCCCCTACACTTGTTACATATGGATCTCTTTGGCCCCACCAGTGTAATGAGTTTAGGAAGGACCTCTTACTGTCTGGTCACAGATGATTTTACAAGATTCACTTGGGTTTTCTTCCTTAGAACTAAGGATGAAACCCCTGAGATTCTGAAGAATTTCATCTTAAAAGTTGAGAATCAATGTGATCACAAGGTCAAAACCATAAGATGTGATCAAGGAACTGAATTCAAGAACCAAATCCTTGATACATTTTGTGATGAAAAAGGTATTACAAGACAATATAGTGCTCCCAGGACTCCTCAGCAAAACGGAGTTGCTGAGAGAGGAGAAACAGGACACTTATTGAAGCTGCAAGAACTATGTTGTCTGACTCTAAACTGCCTATCACCTTCTGGGCAGAGGCAGTTAATACTGCTTGCTATGTGCAAAACAGAGTTTTAGTAGTTAAGACACATGGTAAGACTCCTTATGAACTTTGGCACAAGAGGAAACCTTTCATTGGTTTTCTCAGGTCATTTGGATGTCCCTGCACCATCTTGAATACCAAAGATCAAATTGCCAAGTTTGCTGAGAAATCAGATGATGGACATTTCATTGGATACTCTTCCCAAGCTAAAGCTTATAGAGTATACAATCTCAGAACTAGAATTGTTGAGGAGTCAGCCAATGTGACTTTCAATGAGCACACTCCTTGTGTGGCTGGTTCTGGTCCGGATTGGTTGTTTGATCTTGATTTAGTTACCAACTGTTTTAACAAATCTTGTGAGCATGTTTCAGGATCTGCAGAAAATCTAAATACAGGTGATCCTGATCCAAGATTTGAGCTAGGAAGACCTTCAACTCATCAGCTCAGCTCCAGTTGGAACTACTTCAGCAAATGAGGTTTCTATCAGCACAACAATGACAAATTCAGCTGATACATCTGGCATGCCTTCAAATTCCAGCTCAGAGGCCTCTCAACCAGATAAAGACACCTCACTTGTAGAAGACAACAATGGTGATGGTGATAGTGATCAGGAATTTCTTGATGCTAATAACCATACCATAGATGACAACATCAATGATGTCTCACACTCATTGGATCAAGTTAATCTTGATAAGTGTGATAATGTGGAGGGTGAATCTTCCAGACCAGATCTAAATTTCTCAAATTTGGATCTTTCTCAGCAACTTGCTGTGATCCCTCAGCTAAGGATCCACAAGTCTCACCCCACCACAAACATCATTGGAGATGTTGTCACAGGGGTAAGAACAAGAGGACAAACCCATGAAGCAAATGTTTGTCTTCACTCTTGTTTCTTATCTCAGATAGAGCCCAAGAAAGTTGATGAAGCTCTAAAGGATGGAAGTTGGGTTGAAGCTATGCAACAAGAGCTGCTTCAATTCAAAAGGCAGAAAGTTTGGAACCTTTGTCCTCTTCCTCATGGGAAGACTACCATTGGAACCAAATGGGTTTTTAGAAATAAGAAGGATGATAGAGGAATCATCATCAAGAACAAGGCAAGACTAGTTGTTCAAGGATACACACAAGAAGAAGGGATTGACTACTACACTGATGTCTTTGCTCCTGTAGCAAGACTAGAAGCTGTTAGGATATTCCTGGCATTTGCTGCATCCAAGAACTTCAAGGTCTACCAACTTGATGTAAAATGTGCTTTCTTATATGGAGTGATTGATGAGGAGGTTTATGTCAAACAGCCACCTGGTTTTGTAGACCCTGATCATCCTGATTATGTCTGCAAGCTTGACAAAGCTCTTTATTGCGGCTGCATCAGGCACCCAGGAAGTGGTATGAGACACTATCTGAGTATCTTTGTAAACATGGATACAGGAGAGGTACTATAGATGGAACTCTCTTCATCAAAGGACAGGGAAATGACTATTGCTTATTGCTGGTTCAAGTATATGTAGATGACATCATCTTTGGTTCAACTAATCCAAAGCTCTGCAAAGACTTTGAGAAGCTGATGAAAGACAGATTTGAGATGAGTTCAATGGGAGAACTCAACTTCTTTCTGGGAATTCAAGTGAAGCAGGTTGAAGATGGCATCTTCATAAGTCAGTCAAAGTATGTTCAAGACATACTCAAGAGGTTCAACATGACTGATTGTAAGATTGCTAAGACACCCATAGCCAGAAACCACTCCCTTGGTCCAGATCTTGAGGGGGAGTGTGTAGATGAACACTTATACAGGGCTATGATTGGGTCTCTTATGTATCTTACAGCTAGCAGGCCTGATATCATGTTGCTACATGTATTTGTGCAAGATATCAAGCCAACCCTAAGATGTCTCACTTAATCACTGTGAAAAGGATTTTAAGATACCTCAAAGGTGCTTCAACACTTGGTCTATGGTATCCAAAGAATCAAAATTTCAATCTGTATGCCTATACAGATAGTGATTATGGTGGTTGCAATATGACTGCAAAGTCTACATCTGGGGATGTCAATTCCTTGGTGGAAGGGTGTGTCTCATGGCAATGCAAGAAACAATCCTGTGTGTCTGCATCAACTGCTGAGGCTGAATACATTGCTGCTGCAAGCTGCTGTGCTCAAGTGCTTTGGATTCAAAATCAGATGCTGGACTATGGATTTAACTTCAAAGAGACTCCTATCCACATAGACAACAATAGTGCTATCTCTATCACTGAGAACCCTGTGCAGCACTCAAGGACCAAACACATCAACATCAGGTATCATTTAATAAGAGATAACTATGAAAAGGGATTAATTAAACTAGTCAAAGTTCATACAGATGAACAATATGCTGATCTGTTCACAAAAGCTTTTGATGAACAGAGATTTAAGTATCTGATATCAGCTATTGGGATGATTAACTTTGAGTAGACTTCTTAAAACTAATTCTAATTATTTCTTCTTAAAATATGTGTGTCCTAAGTTGTCTAGTTCATCACTTTCATAAGCTCATGTTTTCTTTGGATGTAAAATTCTTTTTGAAGACTTTCCTTAGATTCTTGAAAATTTTTGATACTTCGGAAGATAAATTTTATCTTCGGAAGAAAAACATTGTCTTCAAAATACATAACTGTCTAAGAGATTTTACCTTCGGAAGAAGTCAAATTCATCTTCCGAAGCTTAAAATTCTTATCTCAGACACTTATTTATTTTTAAGGACTTTTCCTTCCGAAGCAAAATTAACCTTCGGAAGCTTTGTTTATTCCTATACAAAGCATTCAAGGGTTTATTTCTCTTCCGAAGCATAAATCTTCAAGACTCTCAGGAAAATCTTCCGAAGCCATTTTAGCTTCGGAAGCTTTTTCAATCAAAACTTCCGAAGACAAATAACCTTCGGAAGCTTTTCGAATTCCAAGAAAACTACTTTTTGAGCAAAAGTAAACTACCTTTTCAGAGGTGGGACCGACTTCGGATTTCAAAGTTTATCCTCTTTCATTAACTTTGGTTCAAATCCCTTTTCACATAAATACCCAACGGTTCCCCCTCTTTCCCACTATCTTCCTCAATTCTACTATTTCTCTAACCTAATTCTCTAAACCGCCTTTGCTTTCTACCTTTCTTCACCCTTAAGCTTCTGAAATGGCCAACCTTAACCGCAGAAACAACCCTGATTTCTCCATGCAACTTCACAGGCAACATAATCAAGTTGCTCTGTTAAGCTCTGAGAAAGATGCAAGTTTTCTCAGAGATTTGCCAATTCTTGACTCTGTCAAACTACTTCACCTCCCTGACCATTGATCCTACTCTATATGAGGATCACTTGCTTGAATTCTGGAAGACCTGCCAAGAGGTCATTATGGATGGGGAGAAGGCACTGTCTGCCACAGTGCAAGGGAGGACAATCTTCATCACTCCGGCCATCATTAACAACATTTGCAGCTGGATGATGAAGAAGGTGAGGTGTCCTTCCCAAAGAAGCTGTTAATCATTCTTTTGAGCAGATGGGCTATGAGGGAGATTTCTCTGTAAAGACCTTTAGGAAAGGGAAGGTCTCATCCCAATGGAAATTCCTGCTCCATGTGGTTATCCACAGCTTGTCAAACAAGCATGGTGGATGGGACCAGATTCCTGAGGATCTCTCTTTATAGTTCATGGAATGGTTCAGGGGGTCAAGTTCAGGTATTCACAATTTGTTTATACTAATTTACTTGCAAACTTAGACTCCTTAGAGTATTACATGTTTCCTAGATATGTTCAACACATTCTCAACTGTGAACTGGGCTCACAGTTGAGGGAAACAAGTAATATTCTTAAATTGGGACAGATGAAGCCCGCATCTTTAAAATAATGAAGAAGCCAACTGTAGGCTTCTCAGGGGTAGAAACAGCCCTAGTCCCAAAATGTTAGAGCTCATTGCTCAAGGTGACAACCTAGCAACAACACAAGCTAGTGTTGAACCCACACCTCTTTTGTCCCTACCTTAAAAAGACCAGAAATCACCCTCACCTACCAAAGAAAATCCAAACGAAACCCCTGCCTCAGGCTATTGAGTCTGGCAGGCCCCCAAAACTCAACCTTACAGGAAGAAGTGGACACTAGAGCTCCCACTTTCCTGAGGAGCAAACCACTCCCATTACTTCACCTATCAGGGCTGAGGTTCCTCAAGCTCACCCTGATGAGCTCACTAGCCCAACAGCCTTAAGCCTTCACTCTGAGTCTCAACACTCAAGTGAACAACCTTCAGGGGACAGCTACCATCCCCAGCCTTTGGATCTCAACCAACCAATTCCCAACCTATCCTTTTATACTGATGAAGACTTAGGATTCAGTGAGTACCATGAGTCTCTCTTCTCCTCCCCTACTCAAAGAGAGATGAGTACCTCTGACTCTCCTCAGTCTATCCCACATCAGTCACCTACTACTGAGGTGGACACTTCTGAACCTGTTCAGGATGTCCATATGGAAGAGGCTCTCACTTTTGAAAGTGATTACATCATTAAGACCTCAACCATGGCAACTCAGCCCACTGGCATCTCAACTGAGGCTGCCAGTGAGCAGAGGAAAACCAGCAGCCAAGAAACTCAAGCTGGTGGTGAGAGAGAGGACTTTGGTCCAATCATCTCATCCCCCAATGATTCTTCTGATGAAGATGAGGGGAATTTGAGACTAAAGGTGCAGAAATTGTCAAAAACATGCACCTATTTAGTCTCTAAGGTTAGTCACTTGGAATCTCAGGTGACTACCCTACAAAACAGGGTCAATGATCAGCAACTCCAGATTTCATATCTGAAGGAAAAACTAGCTGGGAGACCTTTAAGGAGAGCTCAACCAGGAACACAAGAACCTGTGGAAGTGATTGACTTATCCTCCAGCTCACCTATGCAAGTGGGTGATGCTACCAAAAAGGGGGAGAAAGTTATTACAACCACAGAACCTGGGAGTTCTTCAGAGAGAATGGACATAGAGGACTCACCATCCTCACTTGCTGTTGTGCATTCTCAGCAACTTCCTCAAGTTCACATTAATGTGGACTCTATAGACTCACTCATCAGGAGTCTCTTTGAGGAAGGCATACCAAGGGCTGTCTCATCTCCACCACAAGGAACTGGCAAACTACATCATAAGGTGGAGGTATGATGATGACAGGAGAGCCCTTATACTTCACAGAGTTCAAGGCCAACAAGAAGTTTTTCAATTCCAAAGCCTGAGCTTCTATGAAAGACTGGATTTAGTCAACTTGCCACTTGTCAATCCAAGCAATTCAAGACAAGCTGACAGGCTGGCTCAAAGAATCCAAGACAGGATCCTTGCAGAGTTACTCTAAGAAGGAGACTTAGGCAATCAGGCAATGTCATCGGTCAACTGGATGTTGAGGTGGACCCTAAGATTAGTTTCATAGGGGAAACCTTGACTGAAGGCCCAGTGGAGAACCTGAGACCCCTGTCTCATCATCAACAACTGCTGTAGAGGTCCAAACTCCATCTGAGACACCTGCTGGTGAAGGTGTTTCTCAGCCTCTCTCTGGCCAGAGCATGGAAGCTACACCAAGCAATGAAGGCCAAGCCTCAATCCACCCTGAGTCACAAAGGTCTGTTGGTGACAAAGGAAAAGGATAATGACTCCTGAGGAAATTGAGGAGGAAGAGAGAGAGAGGAAAAGGGACTAAGGGGAGAAAGTTCCACTGGGTCATCTAGCTTCATGCAAGCTGCAATCAGGGCTGCCCCCAGACCAAATACTCAAGATGATGAGTTAAGGGCAGTCAGGATTACCTACTTACAGACCAGGAACTATGATATTGATGAAATCATCTCCCTCCCCTTAGAAGAGTTAAATGAACTGGCTGACAGAAGTGTCAAGAGAGATGAAGGAGAAAGAGGATGCAAGGCTACTTCTCCAATTCAAAGAGGAGAAGAGACAGAAAAGACTTTACAAGCATGCTCCCACTCTCTCACCAGTTCAAGAAAGTCCTGCACAGGAAGATGTGGTTCCACAAGAACCTCAGGTAGATAAAGAAGAAGATAGGATCAAGATGATCAACTACCTGAGTGCCACAGGCTTCTATCAGGCAGATGCACTTCTTCCCCTGTCCTATGACTTCATTGAGTTCGAGTACTAAAGCAACCTGAGCTTGAGCTAGTCAAAGAAAGAAAAACAACCAAAAGGAAGCTAAGGGAAGAAGCTGCAAAGTCAAGAGCCATCATTCAAAAGAATGCAAAGAAGTCTGCTGACAGACAAAGAATGGTGAGCTTCTTGAAGCTTATGGATTCTCCGGAAGGGGACTTGGCCCCATGTCTCTATCCACTATGGATGAGCATATAAGGGTGATCGAGCACGAAATGCTGTATAGAAAGTAATGAGGTGATCGAGGCCACGATCGAGAAGCTCGAAAGGATCAAAGCAGCATGATGAAGGTAGCCAAAGATAGATAAGAAGTCGTGAGTGGATAAACGACGTAGATCGATTGAACTCCAGGTGGGAGACTGGAAAAGAGATGAGACAGATTGCTCGCGACGGTTTAAGGAATAACAGTTTCGGGGACGAAAACCTATATAAGGGGGTGGACTGTAACACCCGGAAAATTCCTCTAAAGCCGACGAAAGAAGAAAAAGAAATAAAGTCCAAAGTCAGGGGACCAGACTCGCCATGAGAGAAACTTGATGAGTGGGAGTATAAAAGGGGGGACACCCCAACCCTTCTCATTTTCAGCATCAAGAAGAGAAGAGAGAAAGAAGAGAAAAGAGGAAAAGAGTTGGCGCGGGTTGGTTCGAGTAGCCAAAATCATGGAGGAGCGAGTAAAATCGAAGCTCTACTCGTCCGGATCGTTAAGGTGAGTTCTAGGACCCCTTTTTTACACGTTTTTGAATGATTTTGGGGCTGGAACACATATGAAGATATTTTTGGGTTTTTGGGTGTTTGACCCGTTTTGTATGTGTGCGTATGTGTATGACTCGTTTGGGGCTTGATTTCGGGTTGGGTATGTTTGAATGATCGTAGTATGTTTCCTAAGGTTAGAAGGGTTGATTTGAGCTCAAACGAGGTTTGGAAGAGTTTGGAGGCCGAAAGGTCGGCTGTAGTTCGGAATGAATACATTCTGCATCAGTTAGGGTTTGCGACCGACTGGAGGTCCAGGCGACCGATTGGAAGGCGATTGGGTTCATACGCACGAAGGAGGCGACTGAGGTTCATTCGCACGAAAGTGGTGCAACTGGGGGTCGTACGCATGAAGGCTATGCGACTGAAGGAAATGCGGATGAAGGCCGTGCGACTAAGTGAAATGCGAATGAAGGTCATGCGACTAAAGTCATGCGACTGGAGTCCATACGCCTGTGAGTCGTGCGATTAGGGCCCATACGTACGAAAGGTTGCGCGACTGAAGGCCATTCGCATGAAGGTCATGCGACTGAGGTCCATACGCCCAGATGTCATGCGATTGAGGTCCATACGCATGGAAGTATGCGATTGGAGGTCATGCGCCTAGAATGCATGCGACTAAGTATTCCCATGCGCCCAAGAGGTGAGACGCCTAAATAGTCCTCATACGCCTGATATCATGTGACTGGAGAGTTTATATGCATGGAGATCATGCGACTGGAGCATTCATACGCATGGAAGTCATGCGGCTGGAGCTCCATACACCTAAGTATGGGTACGCCCGAATAGGGTTTATGCGCCCAGGAGTTTTGAGGGACTTTGAGAGATGATGGTCGAGATGGATTTCCTCGATGATGTGATGGGCATGGACGGTATAAGATGACGCATGATGATGAGCTAATGATGATGATGATGTGATGATGGTGATATGTATGACGTTATGTGTGATGTTAGGCATGACGGTGCGTGTGATGCGTAGTGTGTATGATGTGATGTATGACTGATGCGTATGTATAATGATGCCCTGTATGGTAATGTGTGTATGTTTATGTTTATGTTCCTTATTATGTATGTGTGTGTCTTCCTTGGCCTTGCGTCGAACGTTAATGATTGAAATGAAAGTATTATGTAACGTAAAATGGAAGATAATGAAAAGAGGAACGTAATGAATGAATGCATGCATTAATGAATGATGAAATTGTGAGAGGCTTGCAAGTGAAGCGTAGTGAAGTGCACGGCTCTAAATGCCTTAAGCTCAACCGCGTGAGGTTCAGCAAATCCTATAGTGTGCAGGCAAGGTTCCAGTCTTTGTGGCTGACCTTCGATGTAGTACCCATGTTGATGGGGGTGATGTACCATTACGATGGGGGTATAGTACCCATGTTGATGGGGGTGATGTAGCCATTTTGATGGGGTGTAGTACCTGTAAGGATTCCTTAAGTCTGATGCAACCCAAAAACATCCTAAGTGTCTCAGCAACATGCACTAAGTACTGAAGTGAAGAATGCTTCGGAAGTTTTACACAATGCATTAGAAAATACTAAGTGTAAAATCTTCCGAAGCCAAGACCAATATTCCGAAGCCAAACATGAAGTCTTCCGAAGCTTCAGAGACAAAGTCTTCCAAGCTTCAGCCTATGAAGACAGATTTCTTCCGAAGACTTTTAGTACACATGCTTTATCTGATGTACTGTTCCATAAAGCACCTTTTCCGCTGCATCTCTGTAAAGTCACCAACTTACATGAGTTGGTGAAAAGGGCCTTGCTTTTGGTAACTGTACATTGAGGTCTTGAGTCTGTAACTTTCCACTTTATGTACTTTATCCTTTTTGTAATGTATAAGGATGTGAGCTATGGCATGTCATAGTCACAAGGTCAAAAGGCAGATATGCCTTTTGATCCTACATTGATTTTGTTAGTGTCTAGTCAATTGTATCCAGCTAGCTTTCAATGTATAGCCGACTGTAGGTTGTAGTATAAGGATTTCAAGTGTAGGTTCTTAGCTTTGAACATGTAAAGAACTTGAGAAAGCAAGTTCTTGAACCCATACTCTCTTGTTTGTCTCTTGCTTACTTGTGTCTGTGTAATCACTTTGGTTAACCCAGTTCAATTGATTAAATTTAGTAATCTCCTCGTGTTGTAATGTGAGAATGAACGCACATATACCACTAGCCTCCTTCCCTACTCACATGTTAGTCTCTTGCTTTGAATCTTGTGTTCATTTATCACTCCATATGTGTATACATGACTTTGATACTACAGTAGTAAATGTGATTATCTAGCATGGTATTATTATGTAGTCATCCTTTTCATTAAGAGCGTAATGAAATGACGTTTATTGTTTACACTTCCTATTCGAAAATGATCCTCGATACTATGATGTCATCTTTTGATACTATGGTATTAACATCCGTTGTGAAAGTGTGTGATTACGTAATCGATTATAACTGATGCATGGTTGTGTCGAACCTTAGTAAGTTTAGTATTAAGAAGCATGCACCGTAAGCTTGTATGTCTACAAATTATCGGGACTTTGTGTCTTGACGGACAGTTCCCACGTGTAGTAGGTATACTAAGGAAAATGCAGTCTGACCTAGTCGAATTATGACGAAACCGTAGAACATGACAATTTTTATGTAACCTAGATTCCCTTCTTATTGCTTTCCACTATTTTGTCCCAACTAATGGTCTCATGCTTGATGTACCTCCCATAAAATCCACACCTTTATACTGTATTGAAGATGAAAGATGGCTTTGATCCTACAATGATTTAATATTGTCAATCGACTTAGGTGGTAAGGGTTCTTGTTCTTTCTGTTTGAAAAATCCTCATTGTTTTTGTTTTTTTTGTTGTTTAGCCCTTAAACGGTGAGCGACTCTGTGTCGCAACAGACTCGATAGAGGTCCTTGTCGTGTACTCCGGTACTGTGTCAGTCTTAGACATGAGTCGGGGGTTTGTGTACAGACCCCGGCACAGTACCAGTCTTCGGACATGAGTCGGGAGTATGGCGTGGGTTATTGAATGAGAAAGGTAATGATGGAAAGAATGAATGTATGAAATGAACGTTAACGAAAATCCTAATAATGTATGAAATGGGATCCTTGTCACTCGACCTCAGTAATCGTGGCTGAGTGCCACGAAGAGGGTAAAGTCTGACAGGATCTAGAAAGAAGTGAAAGATAATAATGTTCGATGAATGATGAATGTAACAAACGTAATGATGAAGATAATAATGATATTATCTGTATGTACGTATGATGTGTGATCGCATGTATGTAACGAATGTTTTTTATAAAGAAAGTAAAGAACGGTTTTACGAAAGAAAAGTAAGTTTTATTATAAAACTAGAACTCACTCAGCAACGCTGGCTTTGATGGTTTCCAGTTGGCAGGTATGTTGCTGAGGATGGCACGGAGCGGCTACTCAGCATATTTTGGATGGCATCCTTATGTTTAATGCTTTTGTAATAAATGTAAAATGATAATGTTAAAAGAACGATTGTATAATTGTGCAAAGTATTTTGATGGAATGAAATTGTGTTTTTAATGTTTCCGCTGCAACTATTTATGGAAGGAAAAATGTAATTATATGTTTTGAGTGCGATGAATGACCAACTGTAGGCGTCCCGGGAACGGGGCCTTACATATTGTTTATCGCCTGTTACGTTAGTGCAAACATATATGAAAGTCCTTACATTCTCGAACCGTTAGTCATGAGTAGTGAGGTAATTTTGAGTAGTACTACTGGGTTTGACAAACCCCACCCACGTTAGTCGCGCTAACTCGACTGGAGGTCGAACGGGTGTTTAATTGACCTAACATTTGCCATTGTCTGTGTTAGACGTGGTGGGAAGGCAAACAACTTACAAACAGTCAGCTTCGGTTTGAAACGCTAACTAACTTGATTATAGGCTAGCTACCTATCGATATGATTTATTTACTTTACCATGCGAACATTTGCAAACCTATTATCTGTTGTTAAACCTGTGAACTCACCAACTTTATGTTGACACACTTTAGCATGTTTTCTCAGGTCGTAGGAGTGCTTAAGGTTAGACTGCCTGGCTAGGGAATTCACTCAGGATATGCATCACAAACTTATTTCTTTTGCGTTGAACGTTTTTATTTGGGTGTTGTATTTTGCGCAACTTTTAGTATTGGTTTTAAATTTTACTTATATGCTTCCGCATTAGTTATTATTTCAACTATGTTTTACTTTGATTAAAATTTTAAACGTTTATTTAAATTCATATAGTTTCGTTTGATATGACCGTGTCTGAGATCCTGGTTTGTCACACGCCTCGCGGTAGAACCCTGAAGGTGGATTTTAAGGGTGTGAAAGATTGGTATCAGAGCCACTGGTTATAGAGAACTAGGATTGCATTTACATCTAGACTATAGCCTTAGACACAACACTAGCATTGCACAGACACTCTTACTTATATACAACTTTTTTACGCACATTACATGATATACCCGCATTACGTTACAGAAAATCCATATCATCATCACTTGTACCATTCATGTCACCTGTATTATCCTCGGCTAATAGTGAGGCGAAATATTCCGCTCACTTTCCTTCGACATCTACACCTATTTCCTCACCCCCGGAGTCGAAGAGACGTCGACTCGAACCTAACGTCACCACCTCGAGGCAGGGGGAGCTCTCAAATGTTCACGACTCACCTAACAACGAGAATTGGGAAGGACAACGTACCTTACCCTCCTACCTCTTTTCTCACTTGCTTCTATTTCTGTCGTACCCTATCTTCCCTACCCGCCTGAACAATCGTTCGCCACCATGTAACTGCGATGAAACGTTGGACACGACATATGCTTGAGACAACCAAATAGATTCGAAATCTATCAGAGGATCAGACTCGAACACGTGAATACTTAGAGCTCCAAAGGAAAAGCCTTGAATCCACTGGCAAGTGCCATAACAGACTCATAAGTGAAAATTCTATACCCAGATGGGCAGGATTGTTTCCATCCAACTGATATATATTGAATTATGATTGTTTGATTTGAATACATTGTACTCCTTACAATATATTTTTATCAAGGATTAGTATTTGATTATTGACTTTTGTGGTTTTGTAAAAAGCATGATTATTTACATCGTACATTTTGATGATTATATATTATGTATATTTTCTCATGGTTGTTATTGTGAACGTGAAGAATCATGTCTGGAAGAAGAGCTGGACGTCCGAGAGGAAGAGGTAACATTAACATGACCCAGGCTGAGTTGGATGTTGTCATCAATGAGCGTGTTGCTGACGCGCTAGCGGCATATGAACAGACCCGTAATCAGAACCAGAACAATCATAACCAAAATCAAGTAGGTAACTTCGAGTTTATCGGACCCATTGGTCTTTTTCTACGATAACTTATTATCGAATTCTAAATTCTCAAACATCGTTATGATCTTTTGATTCAGGTCAAGCAGTCTGTACATTCAAGATGTTTATGGACTGTAAGCCTCATTCATTCAGTGGTTCTGAGGGTGGCTGTTACACTTCTTCGCTGGTTGGAGAAACTTGAGTCGGTTTACGCCATGTGCAATTGTCATGTTGGAAACCATGTCAAGTATGCATCTAGCACATTAGAAGGACCAGCGTTGACTTGGTGGAACTCACAAGTCCAGACATTAGGACTTGAAGCTGCTAATAATCTACCATGGGATGACTTCAAGACCTTAATGAAAGATGAGTACTGCCCCAGAAATGAAGTCCAGAAGCTAGAGGGAGAGTTTTGGAAATTAAGATGGTCAGATCTGATATTGAGGAATATACGAATCGTTAGCACGAGTTGGCTGCCTTATGTCCTCAAATGGTAACCCCGGCATACAAAAGGATAGAGAAGAATATTGATGGTTTAGCTCCTCAGATTCAAGCTAGTGTCATAGCTGCTGATCCTGTCACTATCAGCAAGCTATCCGGCTAGCTCATAAGCTCACCGATCTGGCATTGGCGCAGGGCACTCTGCCTAAACGTGGCGCTACATCTGGTTCATCTGACTATAAACAAAAATGGGATAATACCACCAGCAAGTCCTCAAACTCCAACAACACTCAACAACAACAAGTTCGAAAGTTTGATTCCTCCAGAAACTTCACAAATAATAATCAGAACAATGACAACAATGGTCAGGGATTGAATAATTATGCACGTAAGTATCCGAAGTGCAACAAATGCAATTTTCACCATCATGGCCAGTGTGATCATTTTCGTTGCCAAAGGTGTGGAAGTATGGGCCATGCTGCTAAAGACTGCAAGGGTGAATTAATGATTAAACAACAATCTCAACAGCAACGACAAGGCGAAGCAACCAGGGGTTGTTTCGAATGTGGCAAGGAGGGTCATTATAGGAAAGATTTCCCACAACTGAAGAATGAGAACAAGGGCAATAATGGAAACAACAACTATGGGAATGGCGCTAAGGGTCGAGCTTTCGTGACTAGGTCTGGTGAGGCAAGGAATGATCAAAACGTGGTTACCGGTACATTTCCTCTGAATGACTGTTTGCTTCTGTATTATTTGATATTGGTGCTGATAGGATATTTATCTCTGCAAAGTTTAGCAAACTTCTAGATGTAACTTTAACTGAATTGGAACCTAGTTACACCATAGAGCTAGCTGATGCTCAAATGATTGAGGCAACACATATTCTTAAAGGATGCAAAATATAACTATCAAGATACATGTTGGAGCATATATTGTCATATATAGTGTGTCCGTTGCTTGTCGAATAATCTAGGATTAATGTAATACACCTGATATATTGTAAACACATGAAACTGGGTCATTCGTAGGAGCATATGTGAATGAGACTCAGTCGTGCGACTGAGCCTTGCTAATGGGCCAGTTGTGCGACTGAGAGATGCGATTGGCCATTCGTAAGACTGAACCATAAGTATGGTCCAGTCGTACGATTGAACCATACGCATGGTCCAATCGCACGAATGGGCCCATTCGCATCTAATATGGGCCGAGCCCTATATATACTAGTTTCAATGTGTAGAGAGATAAGGATTTGAGAGGGAATCTGCCCGGAGCCTATGGCTGCCGGATGAGAGGGGAGATCATGCTTGATCTCCCCTTGCCAAGAGTCTTGATTCTTATGTTGTAACAATCTTGTAATCATTAGGTTTTATCAATGAAACCATTTTATTATAGATCGTGTTTATTGTTTGTCTCTTGGTTTTGATTTTGTTTCCTTCCGTCAAGAACATGCTCGGATGTTTACCGATCCAGCCAAATTCACAATTGGTATCAGAGCCGGTTACTGCCGGAATGATCTAACAATCATTCTAGCAACCCAAGCTCTTGATTTCTGTATCTAATTTCAGATCTTGACGTTAAACCCGCTTCGTGTTCTTCGTGTTTTGCTCAGATCTTGTTACGTGTGCTGTTTCTATGTTAAAATCAAACTCGAAACCACGTTCCCATCACCCTTGCGAATCTGATGATGTCTATTTTGTTTCGGTTCATGTAAAATTCATCAGATTAGGGTTTTTTGTAGCTTTGGCGGGGGTGCAGATCTGAAAATCTGCGTGCAAACCCATTCGTGCGACTGGACCATGCTAATGGACCATTCGTGCGACTGGACCATGCTAATGGACCATTCGTGCGACTGGACCATGCTAATGGACCATTCGTGCGACTGGACCATGCTAATGGACCATTCGTGCGACTGGACCATGCTAATGGACCATTCGTGCGACTGGACCATGCTAATGGACCATTCGTACGACTGGAATGCGAGTGGACCAGTCTTATGACCAGTCATGCTACTGGACCAGTCTTATGACCAGTCATGCTACTGGACCAGTCTTCTGACAAGTCTTGCTACTGGACTAGTCTTATGACCAATCATGCTACTGGACCAGTCTTATGACCAGTCTCACGAACATATATCATTCGTATCATCCATTCACATGAATGTGATATTTATCCTCCACGTCATACGGATGAACGTGTGTTCTAGACCAAAAAAAAATCTGGAACTACCTTTTGCACAGATTTGAGGATGAGCAAAGCACATTCACCCTGAGATTCTTTTGTCAAATAAGTTCGATGGATACCCCATTATTCGTTGGACTTCAAGAATAGGTGAATGTAGAGAACACAAAAGAGAAAAGAGGAAGATGTCAGCAGTCGGTGCTGATTTTGTGGGGTAGTCAGGGCATCTGACTATTATGGGCCAATAAAGTTATATCTATCCGCACAGAAAGGATTCTCATTCTTAGGGGAATCCATGTATAGAGAAATTGAAGGCGCGATCAGAAAGTGATGAATGAGCCGTTTCTGATGAAGAATATGAGTGCACGCTGATTTGGTTGAGATTGTCAGTAGTGGATTGGAACTTCTTACCTTTTGCCCAATACACCGGATGAAGACACCAAGAGAGCACAACGTTTATATATTGGGATATGCTGAATGTGAGGGGGATTTCTGTAGGTGTTAATGTTAATCAGGTTAGCCTTTGTGAAGATTGAAGCAATGGAAAACTGTTCATGTCATTATCTGGAAAAATCAGTCATATGGGGAATCTTGATGCTATGATGGTGTTCTAAAAAGTAAACGAAAGCTATGTGCTAAATTCATTTTCAGGGATAGTGTAGCAACCTGACGGATCGGCACGTTGGCTAATATGGTTTTCGTTTGATTCTATTGGCAACCAGAGCTAAGATTGACTGAAGATTGTAAGAGGGGTTATCTACTATTCGCAAGCAACGTCCAAGGGGGAATTTGTTGGAGCATATATGTCATATATACGTGTGCGTGCTTGTCGAATAGTCTAGGATTAATGTAATACACCTGATATATTGTAAACACATGAAAATGGGTCATTCGTAGGAGCATATGCGAATGAGACTCAGTCGTGCGACTGAGCCTTGCATGGGCCAGTTGTGCTACTGAGAGATGCGATTGGCAATTCGTAAGACTGAAACATAGTATGGTTCAGTCGCACGATTGAACCATACGCATGGTCCAATCATACGATTGAACCATACCCATGGTCCAATCGCACGAATGGGCCCAGTCGCATCTAATATGGGTCGAGGCCTATATATACCAGTTTCAATGTGTAGAGAGATAAGGATTTGAGAAGGAGTCTGCCCCAAGCCTAGGGCTGCCGGATGAGAGGGGAGATCATGCTCGATCTCCCCTTGCCAAGAGTCTTGATTCTTATGTGTAACGATCTTGTAATCATTAGGTATTATCAATGAAACCATTTCATTGTAAGATCGTGTTTATGTTTGTCTCTTGGTTTTGATTTTGTTTCCTTCCGTCAAGAACATGCTCGGATGTTACCGATCCAGCCGAATTCACAATACAAATTGATATAGACCTTATGCCTGTCATACTGGGTAGTTTTGATGTCGTGTTGGCATAGATTGGCTATCTAAGAACAAGCTGAGATTATCTGTCATGAAAAGAACATTCGTGTACCACTTCCTAGTGGTGAAATCTTATTTGTTCAGGGCGAGAAAAGTGGTATAGTCCTTGCATCATTTTGTACATGAAAGCCCAGAACTGCTTACGTAAAGGCCACACTGCTCATTTTAGCTATGATTAATAGGATCAAATGTACCCATCCATGATGATTTATGAACACAATTCAATGAAATACAAACAAAGTAATTAATCAAGCAAGATATCAACAAAATTCAGAGTTTCATTAATATCAAGCAAAGACAATTACAAAGTATGTAAGCAGGTTCGAACTCAACTCGTTACTAAACATGTAAGTCTAAGCTATTTATAATGAAACAAAAAAGTAAAGGAACTAACTAATTACACAAACTATTCCCTATACTATTACAAAGTATTAAAAGACATCTAAAGACAACATGTTAATCTTTCTTAGAGCACTAACATACTCCCCCTAAGATTGACATGGTCTTCGGTCTTCAAATCTTCAATCTTGTCTTCTTTTTCGTTTCTTCCATCTTCCATCTTCAACTTTATCTTCAACTCTTATCTTCATACTCCAAAAAATCTTCTTGGTTCTTCCTTTATCTTGAACATCGGCTTCTGTTTGTACATCTCTAATTCTTTCAAAGTATTTGAAATGCAAAACTTGAATTTGCTTGCAAGAATACCTTGTCTGGTTTAGCTTCATTCGTCTTAATCTCCATCTTGGTCATTCTCTCCAATGTATCTTTTGAAAGACATAGATATCGCTATATAGCAATAACTCAATAGGATTTTGACTTTTTTGAGTATAACTTCTAGTACTCCCTTCCTTGAAATTCTTATGAATTCAATGTCCTTTTATCTTTCTTGACAATGTTAGCATAAGCAAGAGCTTTCTCAAGATATCTTTCCATCTCTGCATCCATCACATTAATAATGGAAATGAAATATTCTTGTCTTGCTCTGCTGTCTCTGGAGATACTTTCTCAAACTTTTGTACAGACAAAATAAGATATAGCTAGGAGGTAAAAGCTAGTTCAAACATCCAAATAAAGTAATCATATCCTCATCCCAACGTTCGAGATTTGGACCAACTTAAGCTCAAAAGTCTCAGTGTTATAAAAACATCTGAGAAATTGGCTTTGAGTTTTGATTACCATCTATCACTTTCAGACCAGGAGTTGTGACCTTCTCAAAATAATTGTCACAAAATTCAATCATATTGAATCCTCAGACTGTAATCCTTTGAGCTTTTTATTATTCTTCAAGTAACAAAGTACTCTATCCTCTTGATCACATCTTGTTTTAAGAAAATTACTTGATCGATCCAATCCTCTTCTTAATAATTCTACCATCATCTTGTCACGTTCAAATCAGAAGGATTGATCAGAGGTATCTATTCTTTCAGTCTTTCTATCTTGCACTGGAGTTTATGATGCTAGAGTAAAAGTGATATACATCACACAAAAACATTACCCTCTTATCAAAAATGCATCGAATACTTCATCATACTTCATGCGATAATTTTACTTGGTTGGTAAAATCCGGAGCAATCATAGCATTCAACAATTCAACAACTGAATGTCCTCTTTGTAGTACGTTTCTTACCAAGTCTCCAGTTGATCTTGAATTATCAAAGATTGCCTTTGTTCAGTAGAGGCTTTGTATGATTGTCTTTGGATCAGCAACATTTCATCAACTCTTTTCTGTGATCATGTACATCAGTCTTTCTTGCCATTTGTTTAATCTCTGTGGCTTTAACATTCTTGTCCTTTTTGTAATTTCCAGATACTGAGGATTATCTGTATCAAGTACAATCATCTTCTTCAATTGTTTCTTCGTTTCTTGAAAACTTCTTACAAGGGTTCCAATGATACAGATTGTATCTCTTTAGTTTTTTGAAAACTTCTTACAAGGTTCCTCAATGATACATATTGTAATCTCTTTAGTTTCCTCCACGGATAATTCCTATCTTGCAACCATGATCTTAAAGCTAGTTACTCATATCATCTTGATCAGGATGGTGCAGCTCAGAGCTTGATAGTTCTTTTAAATAATAACCTCTTTTGCTCTAGTCCATTCACCATGATCAATAACAATCTCTTTGGATCTACTGGTGCAACTGACTCTGCAGAAATACTTTCTCATATCATCATTAATCTGAGAAACTGTCAGCCCATCCAAATATACTCGATTGTATTCATCTTCACAAGATAATTATATCTGTCTTCAAAGTCTTGGGAACTTCGTCTTGTTCTTGAGTTTGTTCTTGTGAGAGAAATGTGATACGAATTGAGCTTCGTCAATATCTTCATCATCCAAAACTTCATCATACCAATCTGTTGAAGTCACTGGATCGGTAGACATCCGAGCGTGTTCTTGACGGAAGGATAAACACCAAAACCAAGAGACAATCAATAACACGAACTATAATAAAATGGTTTCATTGACAAACCTAACGATTACAAGCTCGTTACAACATAAGAATCAGACTCTTGGCAAGGGGAGATCGAGCATGATCTCCCCTCTCATCCGGCAGCCCTAGCTCCGGGCAGACTCCCTCTCAAATCCCCGACTCTCTACACATTGAACTGGTATATATAGGCCTCGGCCCCATATTAGATACGTGGGCCCATATAGTGCGATTGGACCATGTGTATGGTTCTATCGTACGACTGGACCATGCATATGGTTCAATCGTGCGACTAGACCATACTTATGGTTCAGTCTTACGAATGGCCAATCGCATCTCTCAGTCGCACAACGGGCCCATAGCAAGGCTCAGTCACACGACTTAGTCTCATTCGCATATGCTCCTTCGAATGACCCAGTTTCATGTGTTTACAATGTATCAGGTGTATTACATTAAGCCTAGAATATCGACAAGTGACGGACACACTATATATGACAATATATGCTCCAACACAATCATCATTATACACTTCCTCAATATCTTCTAATGCCTCAATCTGTTCTTGAACATTTTTGTCTTCAACATTTTCTTCAGTTCTTTGCACTTTGGAAGATGATTCAGTTAGATTTGTATCTTCTACTTCATCAATTTTTCTTTTGCCTTTGAGCAGCTCAATATTTTCTTCTACACTTATCTCAGCACTTATCAATTGTACCGGTGAGATAGGCTTTTGAGCTTCTTTTTCCTTCAGCAATTCATCTTTTGTCTTCATTTTTTCTGTAGTTTCTTGAACTTCTCTTCAAGAATGTCATTGTGTTTGATCATTACTTCAAAATCTTGATGACATCTTCTTTATCTTTGGCAAAAATTCACAATCTTTTCATCTTTCAATGCATTTTCTTCAGTCAATTTTAGTTTTCATCCTTTAGCTTTGAATTTCTTTTTCAAGAGATATAATCTCTTTCATCCTTTCATTCTCCACTTTCAACATTCAATTTCTTTCTCTTTACTCAAATTTTCTTCTTTCAATCTCTCCATCTCATCAATATCCACTGTCTCCTCTGTTTGTTGGACACATTGTGTGTCGTACTAACATGAATTCTTCTACTCCTTCATCACATCAGCTTCAAATACTGGGTCATACAACATATCATTCATAAAATCAAAAATCAAGTTTTGATTTTGTGAATCTATTTCATGTACAACATCATCATGAATATCATCAACGTTGGTTTCTTCAACCATGTTTTGAGGTTCATTCTAGTATCATCCTTATTTTCTTCATCAGTTCTTCTTGATGTGCTTCAGTTGCACCATCATTTCCATCATCATCATATCATATAATTATCATCACTTTCTTCATCTGATGAGCTTTCAGGAGCTTCAATCTCACTTTCTTCAGCATCATCATTATTATCATCATCTTCATTGTTATCATCTTTCTTCATCTGATGAGCTTTCAGTAGCTTCATCCTCAATTCTTCAATCATCTTCAACATCCTCAATGAGATCATTTGGATCGATTGGTTCTTCTTTAGATAGATGAAAGTGTGCTGATTAATATATCTACTTCATTCATAGATACATTCCTGATATAATCAAATACTAGAATGTTTTGAGCACCAGTAATCATTGCCAGTTTTTAAAAAGCTCCGACATATGCTCTAACTGTAGTTTATCTCATGTAAACTCTTTCAGCACTACGATCTGGATTTGCTTCATTAATAAGCAATGGAGGAGAAATCTTGGATACATCAAGTTTTATTTATCATTCCTCTTTTAAGATTAAAATGAAGCCATTCATTATCCACTTAGCCATATTGAATCTTCTGTTTGTGGCTAAAGCAATAAGAGGAGATGCAATGTCTACTGGGAATGAATCCTAACCAGCACTTCGTTTAGACATGCAATGTTGAAATATGTAGCACAACAGCTTCCAATGCTTATATACTCGAGCTCTGAAAAATTGCTTTTTGGGGAAATGATCAGGATGACCCATTTGTAGAAATACATTTCTATTATTCATTGAAGGTATATTCAGACAATCTTCAGGGTCATTTTCACCAAGCCTTAGAACTATTCTGATTGCTTGTTCTGAAACTTCAAGCATTCTTTATGTTGTAATAAAGCTCTTAGAACTTTCTTCCCTTCTTCATCTCTTTCCACTTGTGCAGTTCTCCAAATCTTTTAATCAGTCTTCCATTGATCATTGGTCTTCTTGCACACATAGCATAGACATATTTGTTCTAAGCAGAAATCTAATAATCTCTTCATATTAATGGCTTCGCTGTTTTCATCATTTAAGTAGCAGCAACATTGTGGTTTTGGCTCGAACTTTAATTCTGCCATCTGCAAAACATAAAGAAATTAATATGAGAACATTGAGATTTTGATTAATGAAATTCCTTTTTACATATGAATTGGCAATTTTGACTTATAACTTACCATTCAATTTGACTTATGATTTTGACTTATGATATTGACTTTTGATTTTGACTTTTGATTTGAGATTTTAATTGTGAAATATTAAACTTTATTCATTTTGAATTTATTATCTAACTTTGAATTTTGATTTATTTACTTTTTGTTAAAAAAAATTTTTATTTTAATTTTTGAATCTGTCTGTTCATCTTCTTCTTCTTCCATCGAAGACCCGACTGATCGAACTATTATCAAATCATTTTCATTTCAGATCATGAACTTACATCAACCTACTCGCCAATCGATGATACTATCACAATCCAGAGTCAATTTTATGATGATTCACATTTGATTAGTTAAACTTTGAAGGATATGGTGTTCGAACGCACAAATAGCATTCAAACGCCTATATCTATAATTGATTTAACCAAAATTTACTGATTTGAATCACAAACTTACGTT
The DNA here is from genome assembly GCA_025215565.1 of Flaveria ramosissima. Taxonomy (NCBI): domain Eukaryota; kingdom Viridiplantae; phylum Streptophyta; class Magnoliopsida; order Asterales; family Asteraceae; genus Flaveria; species Flaveria ramosissima. The sequence goes on from CM046035.1 coordinate 26,727,635, forward strand.
TATAGATCCCAAATATATCTACAATCACAGGATTGATTGAAATCCACAAATGAAATGAGAGTTGATGATGACTGATGTCGACAGTTCAGGGGTTGTTTGTGGAAAATTTTGAGTGCGAATGAGAACATATGTGTAAGTGTCAATTTTATATTAAGTGAAATTTTAGATGCATGAGCCTGTTTTTGGGCGTATGAAACCCTAAAATTCACTAATTTTCGACGCTATGAGCATTGTTTGGCGTTTTTGACTCAGAACGCATGGGAACTGTTCAGACGCATAAGCACGTTTAGGCGGCTTTTGCACTATTCAGTTCGCATGGAATTTCATAAACGTCTAACACTTGTAAAATTGAAACTTTTCAACTATGTAGACCGCATGGGACACTTCAAACGTCTAACTTGGTCAAAGTCAGACTCATTTACTTTTAGGCGCATGAACTTATGACAAACGACCCAACACTTGATTAAAAACCTGGACTATTACACAACTATTTAGGCGATGAGATGTGAAAAAACGCCCAACACTTGTATAATTCCATGGACTTATTACAACTGTTTAGACGCATGGGAATGTGACAAACGTCCAAACACTTTGTGATTCCTGAAAATTTCATCATGCTCCTATTTAGACGTATGAGCACTATTTAGGCGCATGAGTTGATTTGAGTTAAATTCATGAGTTTACAACTTGTGTTTCCAAATTCTTCACCTGCACACTGTTTAAACATATTAGTAATATTTCATACTAATATTTAACATTTTAAGCATAATTTTGAATTTTTTTAAATTTTGTACCTTTAGTCCCTCAATTTTGAACTTTTTGCATTTTCATACTATCAATTCACAAAATTTTATTTTTCTTTTTATTTTAAAATATTTTGTCCCTTCATTTTAGTCTCAACATAAAATCAATTATCATCTAATTTTCAACTTTGACAGAAGCATTTTCACTTGCAAATTATGAAGGTTCATATTATACTTTTTAAAAATTACATTTTCAAATACACATGTACTTTGAACATATAGCATCATCCTTTCAATTCACATTTAATTTTTGATTTTGATTATTTTGAGAAACACTCTTTCATTTATTACTCCCCCTAAACTTTTAAGTTTGAAAATATAAGTTATAAGTTTCCTAGGTATAATATCACACAGCTCATCGTGCATTGCCTTCCCACATAAAAAACTTGCATCAAAATGCGCAGAATCAAAATCTAATATAAGAATGAAAAGAATTAATGTCTCAGGTGTCAGATTAATGATGGATCTGCCTATTGAGACTTCATAAATCATATGAATAGATCCTCTAGACTTAATTAATCCTCTGATCAAGTGTTTCAGGTGTGTGTACTGAGTGCACATTAGGTCCAGAAAATGACTGCGTTTTGACCATTCTCTCACTTACTAAATGTCAATCTCTGACTTACTTTCTCAGTTTTACGTCAATTCTTGGTCATTAGGGTAGTGTTTAGATATGAATCATGTCATGACTGTTGATGTGGAATACTACCGCATCATGAATCCTGATGGATAGGCCGAGTTTCAGTGTTACTTAATTATCTGATGACAGTGGATCATCAGTAGTTCTATGTTGCAGATGATTATTGAGTATTACCATACATTGGGGCTCTGACTATTATTTGAATATTTGTGCAAATGGTTGGAGCATCATTATGAGTATCTAGGTTGTCATCACTTATAACCATATCTTAGCCCTTCAGGTCTATGATGACTCATAACAGAGAAGTGATATGATGCTTTGTACAGATCTCATGATTAAACACATTATCAACAGTGTGAGAGGTGTAACTTAACAAGCATTCAATCTGATAAGCCAAACACAACTCAAAGTCTCAGATGAATACACACAAGCATTAAGATTTAGTGTGATGAACAAGAATTTACTTTTTCAGTATAATAGTCAGATATTGTCTACCATTCATATCTGATCATGTCAGACTTTATTAATGAGTGAAGTATGCAAATGATCTCACTAATGTACTATCATTTCTCACATATTGCATAACATATTCCTTTCTAAAAAAAATGTAAACTGATAATTAGAAAAAAGACTCTATTTTTGCAGTTTTGATTTATATTTTGTATTTGATTTTTCTAAGGAAACAAGAATCACACACACACAAAATATAAACAGGCAATAACAATGAGAGGATCACTTATTATGATCTTTGATGTAGAGAGTTCATATATGATTTATAAGACCAATTGACTCTATTAAATACTCAACCGTCCTGGTAGGAAGGCTTTAGTAAATAGATCTGCCAAGTGTTTTTCTTTGTTGCAATTTGAGTCAATATGATTAAACCTTTTCAGAGTTATCTCTGAGGAAAAATGATATCGAATTTCGATATGTTTTGTTTTTGAATGTTGAACAGGATTAGCTGTTATGAACATAGCAGCAGTGGTATCAATGTAAATTGGTGTTTTTAGAAAATTAAACCTATAATCCAGTAGTTGATTTTGCAACCAGAGGATTTAAGAACATCCTGCTGATGCAGCAATGTACTCAGCTTCTGCAGTTGAAATAGAGACATTTGTTTGTTTCTTACATTGCCACGAGACTAATCGGGGACCAAGAAATTGACACCCACCCGAAGTATATTTTCTATCTTGACAACATCCACCATAATCACTATCTGTATATCCATGTAGTTCAAAGTTACCCTCGTAAGGATACCAAAGCCCTAAGGTTGGTTTACCTTTGAGATACCTGAATATCCTTTTGACAGCAATTAACTGAGATTCTTTTGGGTCTACTAAGCACAAACACAGACATCATACATAATGTCTGGTCTAGATGCAGTAATATACATCAAAGAACCAATCTGATCTGTATAACGTTTGGTCAATAGATTTTCCTTTTGGATCATGTTCAATCTTGGTGTTAACATCTGCTGGAGTCGTATGGACTGACAGTCTTGCAACTTAAATTTCTTCAAGAGCTTGTCAACAAACTTCTCTTGATGATGATGAAAATTCCATCGTCAGTTTGCTTGACTTGAAGTCCACCAAGAAAGAAAATCTCTCCCCATAGAACTCATTTGGAAACCGATTTCATGATTTCTTCAAATTCATTGCATAATTTTGGACTGGTAGAACAAATATGATGATCATCAACGTACACTTGTACCATAAGATCAAGTCATCCTATCCTTCTTATAAATAAAGTTGGATCAATTTTCCCTCTTGTGTATCCATGTTGGATTAAGTGTTGTGATAACGTCTCATACTAAATTCTAGGGGCTTGATGAAGTCCATATAAAGCTTTACTCAGCTTATATACTCGATGTGGATATTCTGCATCCTCAAAGCCTGGAGGTTGCTTCAGAAACACATCATCAGTAATAGGACCATATAGAAATGCACCCTTTACATCCATTTGATACACCTTAAATTTCATGAATGAAGCATAAGCCAGGAAAACTCTAATCGATTCAAGTCGTGCAATTGGTGCAAACACTTCATCATAATCTATTCCTTCTTCCTGTGTGTATCCTTGTGCAACTAGTCTTGCTTTGTTCCTTATTACAACACCACGATCATCAGTCTTATTTCTAAATAACCATTTCGTGCCTATTGCATTTTCTCCTTCAGGTAGATCCACCAAATTCCATACTTCTTGTTTGCGAAATTGAAGTAATTCTTCTTGCATGGCTTCTATCCAACCATTGTCCTTTAATGCTTCGGTAAATTTTAGGAACAATTTGAGAAGAAAACAAGAGTATAAGCACACGTTTGCTTGTTCTGATTCACTCCTTGTTGTTCTCTCATTTAATGGACCAATGATCTGAGAAATTGGATGGTTCTTGTGAATACGACATGTTGGAATCTCATCACATTGAACATTAATATCCAGATTTGTTTGGTTCAAGTTGGAAAGCTCATGTAACAAAGTAGAAGAATGTGGATTGAAGTTTGGAACTTGAGTTGGTGAGTTAATAAAGTAATCAAAGTTACCAGTATCAACTACATCACCAGAGATGGATGATGTTCCAGACTCAGGTATCACAAACTCATTACCATCATTAGGAAAATGTTGTGATCCTTCCTGATCAAATGAAACTGAATGATCAGAAACTGTATTATCATGATTATTGTCATCGAATTGAATTGTTGAGTCCTTGACAAATGATAAAAATGAGTAGTCTGAGCTAGAATCATCTGGGTCATCAGAATCTGAACCCTCACTGAAAGATCCAAGATCTCCTCTAGAGTTCTTCTTACCTGTAGAATCAAGACAATTTGGTTGATTAAACAAGTTAGATTGAAGAGAGTTTGATAATGATTCTAAATCAAATAACCATGCAGGACCATTTGAAACTGATGGAAAAGAATTTTCCAGAAATTTAACGTTGAATGTTTCAAGAATTATATTTGTCCTAGAGTTGTACACTCGATAGGCTTTTAAAACAGATGAGTATCCAACAAAAAATCCATTATCAGATTTTGCTTCAAATTTTCCTAATTGATCATTTGAATTAAGAATCATAACAGGACAACCAAATGATTTTAAAAAATTTATTGTTGGTTTCCTACCAAACATTAACTCATATGGAGTTGTCATTTTATATTTCACAATTAAGATTCTGTTTTGAAAGAAACACGCAGTTGATATAGCTTCATCCCAAAAAGTGACAGGAATTTTTGCATCAGCTAACATAGAACGAGCAGCATCAATCAGTGTTTTATTCTTCCTTTCAGCAACTCTATTTTGTTGAGGAGTTCTGGGAGCACTGAACTGATGAGCTATCCCTTTCTGTGCACAAAACATTTCAATGTTAGCATTTTTGAATTCCGTTCCATTATCACTTCTTATTATTTTCACTTTATTTTCTAATTGATTTTCAACTTTAATGATAAATTCTTTTAGTAAATCAGCCGTTTCAGATTTGGCATATAAAAAGAAAACCCATGAAAATCTTGTATAGTCATCAATGATAACTAAACAATATGATTTTCGTCCAATACTCTTGACATTTGTTGGTCCAAAAAGGTCCATATGTAACATCTGAAGAGGTTTGGATGTTGAGTTTATGAGTTTGGACTTATAAGACGCTCTATGTTGCTTTCCCTTTAAACATGCTGAGCAGTGATCAGTTGTTGCAAACTTCTTAGATGGAAGTCCAATGACATGATTTCCTGCTACGAGCTTGTTCATATTCTTGAAATTTGAATGTCCGAGACGTCTATGCCAAAGCTGGCTTTCATCATTTGATGCCTTAGCAATTAGGCATGTTGTTTCAGTTGAAGGATCAACGTGAGACATATCCAGCTTGTATACATCTCTATCTCTTTCAGCTGTAACAATCACCCAATCTTTGCTTATCTTGAAACCTGGCTTCAAAACATAACAGAATGAATCATCAAATAGAACAGAATATGATTTATCACATATTTGAGATACGCTTAAAAGATTAAAGTTCAACTGTGAACAAAAGTTGACTTTATCAAAGCTTATTATCCTATTTGATACTGTTCCTTCTCCGGTTATTTTTCCTCCAGCATCACCTCCAAAGGCGACGTGGGTTCCATCTTTTAACTTAAAATCTTGTAACAAGGCAGGATTGTCTGTCATATGCTAGCTACACCCACTATCCACATACCATGTATTGAGTGGTCTTTTTGGGTGTACCTGCACAACAAGAACATTAAGTTGAGATATCTACCCAAGCCGAGATGGTCTTGGGTTTTCCAAATTTATCAACAATTGTAAATTGTTTGTAATGAAGATTATTCAAATCAGGTTTATTCTTGATGAATTTACCAATTTTATTTTGGAAATTGTTTTGAAAAATATTTGATTTATTTTTGAGAACATTCATATCATTTGATTGATTAACTTTTAAAATGTATTGATGACTAACATTTTTATTAATCATCCTTACAGATCTTGGTATGAACTGTTCTTGCATATTTTGTTTAGATCTCACATTATTGTTCTTTGGAAAAGATCTCAAACCTAAAGAAGGTTGATTAGTGACTTTTTGAAATCCATTAGTTTGATTTCTTAGATATTGTGGATTAACAAAGCCTTTGCTCATGTTTGAATTTGCAAATCCTCTAGTAAGAGATCTATTTCTAAAATAACAATTTGCAGTATTGTGAGTCTTTTCATCATAATAAGTACAATATTTGTTAAAATAACAATCTGCTGTGGAATGGTTTCTCATGTCACATATATGACAGTACTTGTTAAAGTAGCACTCAGCAGTATTGTGATTTTTCATGTCACAAATTTCACAGTACTTTTGTGGAGCTAAAAACAACTTTTTGTTAACTTTTGACATTGACATAATGTTTGATTTTGGTGTCAAATAGTTAATCTTTTGTCTTTCATTTTACACAGTTTGATTTTGTGTCAAATTATTTTGCATTTGTTTAACAAGAACTTCCTTCTTGAATGCATTAGGAACAAATCTTCTTGCTATAGCGGAAGTCTTGGAATCTGTACTTGATTTCAGATCAGAGCAGATTTGTTCATAATATTTGCTTTGTTGTTTTGAAGAGAATTCATATTTAACAAACCAGCTGACACAAATTTTATCGGTTTAATTATAGTTGCTTGATTTGTTGCTTTGATCAAATTTTCTGAACTTTTGTTTTGTTCAGATGTTGTTTTTGATGATTTCTTTCTTTTTCTTTGATTCTTTGATTTAGTGGAACTTGGTTTACTTTCAGATTGAACATCGTCAGAAGAAGATACCTTTTCAGATTGAACTTGTTTCAGATTAATAGTGTTTGAATCTTCTGATGTTCCTACCTGTTGTTTATCTTTGCTTTGAACTTTCACTTCTTCTAATACAACATGAATATGATCAGAAGTGGTTTGTTTTGTTTGTTTTGGTTCATAAGATTTTATCTTGATTGGATGACCATTTTTAATCTTTTCTTGATCATTTTCAATAAACACTTGTACATTTTGCTTTTCTTCTTCTGAATTCTTGTTTTTGATCTGAAAAGCTTTAAGTTTAGCTTTATTCTCAGGAGAATGATCATGTGTATTGAAGTTTTCTGGTAGAGTGTTTGTAATAGATTCAGTCATAGGTTCATGAGTGAAACCTAACCCTGCTTTTTGTTTATCTTTTCTTTCACTTACCAGTTTTTCTACAATCATTTTTAAACTTTTTACTTTAGCCAGATCCATTTGAGTAGCAGCATGTGCTATTTTTCTCTGTTCAAGATTTTGGTCATCTCTTCCAATGTTTAGAAACAATTTCTAAATCTTTTATAGTTTTGTTCCATGAATTTTGAAGAGAGATAATCTTTTGATCTGTTGTTTTATGATCAGATTTTAGTTTGCTATGCATAGATTCTTCTTGTTTTAGCTTTTCACAGATTTTGAATGAGTAGTTTCTATAGTATTCAACATGTTCATAGCATGATTTAGTGCAGAGTTTTTCTCTCACTTCAGATGGGATTTCAGGGAATTTTGGAGATGTGGTTTCAGATTTTGAAGTTGAAGAGTCAACCTTTGGTTGATCAGACTGTGCCATTAGAGCTACTTCATCTGTATCCTCCTTAGGATCAGACTTGTCACTCCAATCATAGTCATCTTCTTCATTATCACTTTTCACCTTTGGATCTTTGTTTTCTGACCAATCTTCTCCTTGAATTTCTACAATAAGAGATAAACTTGATGTTAAATCATTTGTAAACTAATCTGCATATGCACTCCAATCATAACCATCTTTAATGCTGACTACTAAAGCTTTCTGGTTTCATCAGATGATTTGTTTATCTTTAAGCTCAGGCATAGGAAGACTTTGTAAGCTTTTGAAATTCTAGCTGGTGAACCTTTGATTGCTAGAACTGATGATAATTGTCTTTTTTCTGTTTCAGAAAGCTTTCTATTGGATCTAGTGCTTTTCTAATGTTTTTCTACACTTGTTTCACTTTCTATGAGCTGTGAGTTTGATTTCATGCCTTATTGTTTCCTTGAGCACTGTTATCTTCTGTTTTGCTAGACTGTTTCATGTAATCATGCTTATTGATTTTTTCTTATGTTTCTACAACGTTCCTTTCCTTCTTGTCATAGCTACTCTGTTGTTTTTCTGTCTTCCTACTTTGTGTCTCTACCATCTTTAATGTGATACAGCTTTTTTTGTTTATCTTTTTTTGTCCTGTTGGTGGCTGTGAGCATTTCCTCCATTTTCCTTGGAGCTTTGCATTCTCTGGAGAAGTGTCCATAACTGTTACAGTTAAAACATCTAGATTTTGACTTGTCAAATCCAACAGTCTTGTTAGCACTTGGCTTGTACTTCTTGTTGACATATGAATGTTTTTGTGTCCTGTAAGCTATCATCACCATTTTCTAGTTTATGTCCATCTCTTCAACATCTTCAGGATCCATCTCAAACAAATCCTGCAAAACAAAATTTAATTGAGTTAAATGGCTACCTTGATATGCTTGAAAACTAGCCATAAATGCAGTGAATGCAGTTTTAGACTCTTCATCCTCTAATAGGATGTTTATCACATCTTTAACTTTGCTAGATTTAGCAGAGTTAGATAAAGAAGTCTCTGTTTGAACATTAGATGTTTGGGACTGAGATTTAGGAGGAGATTGAGAATGAGACTGAGTTGTATAAGCAGGAGTACTGGTAAATGATGAGTCAGTGAAGAATCCTGCTCCAACAAACAAATCTCCCTCTTCTTCTGTACTTTTCTCATTTTTTGCCATAAATGCATTCTCAATAGTGGTTGCAGGAGAAGCAACAAACTGATACTGAGACATTGATGCTGCTCTATCATTGTTCATTGAGCTTTCATCAATCTCTAGTGACTCTATCTTGGCAATAAGTAGATCTAGATCCATAGGGAACTTCTCAGTGTGCTTTAGCAAGGTTACTGTTTGTTTCCATGATGAGGGTAAAGCATTGAGTAATCTGAGATTTAGATCTTCAAGATCAGGCTTAATACCAGCTGTTGACATCTCAGTTGTAAGTTGAACAAATCTGTTCATCATCTGATTTATGGTTTCTCCAGACAGATGTTGAAATAATTCTAATTGCCTTTTCAACACTTGTTTCTTGAGATTTTGAATCTCATTTCCTCCTTCACAAATGATCTTTAAGGCTTTATATAGAGCGTATCCAGTTTGATATGCATCAAGCCTTGCAAGAACTTCCAAAGGTAGTCCTTTACACATCAATGAATATGCTTTGATATCATTCTTTACTCTTTTCAAATCATCTCCTTGAAGACCATCTTCAGGATAGGGTTCTAGAGAATCTTTAGTATAAACAAACCCTCTGTCAGGCCCATCAGTGATTATAGGAATGTATGGTTCTTTTTCTATAGATTTCCAAAGATTAGTGTCAATGGAATTAAAATGTTGTTTTAGCCTAAGAGACCAATTTTTGAAATCAGCTCTATTTTTAAATTTTGGAACTCTATTTTCAGAATCTTCTGATTTCACCATTCTTATATTTTTGTTGTTTTAGATTTTGAATTAAGAAAATAAAAGTAAAAGTTTTTGAAAAATTTTATTTTTAAAAAAAAAATATAAGTGTCAAAGGTGATAGGCCTGAACAATGATTATACTCCCAAACAGTTGATGCGCCTGAGTTGAGAGACGTCTAAGGGAATGCCTTAGAAAATTTTCCAAAACACCCAAGTTGATGCGTCCAAACAGTTATAAAACGCCTGAACAGTTGAGATGCGCCTAAGCAGTTGTCATGCGCCTCAACAGTTGTCAAACGCCTAAACAGTTCTAATCCGTCTCAACAAATATGATGCGTCTGGCCTTTTTCTCTTCAACAATAGTCAAACGTCTAAACAAAAAAACGTCCACACAGTGTTAATGCGCCTAAACAGTTATCAAACGCCTAACACTTAGACAAATTTTTCAGCTCATGCGCCACATTCATCATGTTCATATGAATGTAACTAACTCAATTCTAATCTTCAAATGTTGATGAATTTGATTGAAATTCTCCAATTAAGCATGTTTTATACCGATAATCATTCTTCTAACATCAATTTCTTTCAATATCAACAACAAATCAAGTAATTTTGAGATTTTCAGTCCGAAAACTATAAACCTTTTTCGAACACAAATTCAACAAATTGACTTGAATTTGATGAATTTAACTGCTAATTGTGATTCAAATCATGTTTATGATGATGAAACACATATGAAATTCACAAATTTTCAATTGAATTGTATATCAATCACAGATTCAGTGAAATTTTTGAGTTCGACAACTTCAAAAATATCTCACTAACAGCTTACGAACAGCTCTGATACCATTTGATAGGATCAAATGTACCAATCTTTGATGATTTATGAACACAATTCAATGAAATACAAACAAAGTAATTAAATCAAGCAAGATATCAACAAAATTCAGAGTTTCATTAATATCAAGCAAAGACAATTACAAAGTATATAAGCAGGTTCGAACTCAAATCGTTACTAATACCCGTAAGTCTAGGCTATTTATAATGAAACAAAAAGTAAAGGAACTAACTAATTACAAAACTAGTCCCTATACTATTACAAAGTATTAAAAGACATCTAAAGACAACATGTTAATCTTTCTTAAAGAACTAACAATGATCACAGAGAAGACCATCGAAGAAAAGAAGATCGAGGATATCCCTATTGTTCGTGACTTTCCTGAAGTTTTCCCTGAGGACTTACCTGGTCTTCCACCGCATCGTCAGGTCGAGTTCCAGATTGATTTGACGCCTGGAGCCGCACCTATTGCGAGAGCACCATACAGATTAGCTCCGAAAGAACTGCAGGTGTTGATGCATTTATGTCCCTAGATCATGATTTGTAATGTAATAGATCTTGTTTGTCTGATTATGATGTAATATGAATTGATTAATGAAATGATATGGATTGTTTGTGATTTGTAATGTCTAATATTTCATTAATGAGTCGATATTGAATTGATTAAATTGGGTTTATGATTGTTTTAATGGTTACACAATCATTTATATTATTAAAACATTCAAACTTAACTTAATGAAGTTCTCATGCGAATGGCCCATGCGAATGGACCACACACATGAATAACTTCATACGATTGACTCAGTCGCACGACTGAACCAGGAGACTGGATCAGTCGTATGATTGACACATAAGATTGGCTCAGTCGCACGACTGAACACTCAGTCGTGCGGATGAATCAACCGCATGGTTCAATCGTGAAGGATTTGATCTGCCCAAGATACATACTAAATTGATGTGGCTAGTGTGATATGATCCAAGTCGGGTCATACCCAATAACAAGCAAAACAAACACCGATAAATATTTATTCGTTGATAAGATCAAACAAATAAATATAAGCACCAACATAGAAACCGGGTTTTCTAAAACATTGCTTTTGATAATGAACAACATTATATGGATAATTGTTCATGAGAAATTACTTGTTTCTATTATTTAAGTTGGTTAAATAATATTAAACAAAAGTGTATTAATTTTATAAGATAAAAGGGTTTTAATCTTATAAAATCAATAGAGTGCAAGGGTGATTTTTTTGATAAAAATTCAAAATGGAGGGACCTCAAAGGTCCATTTTTCGGCCGCCCTTGGGGCTTGCAAGCCTTTGATGAATCACCTTGGTCCTTGCAATATTTATTCATTGCAACACTCTTCCAAGGATACACCTTCTCTCACACACACATAGCAAAAGAATTTCTCTCTAATCTCTCTCTAAAATTCGGATTTTAGAGCTGAAATAGAAGCAATTTCCAGCTTCAAACAAGTGTTGTTTGGCTGAAAAATCGATCTTCAAGAGTGTCTTTGAGGTTGGTGTTGCAAGACCTAGCAAGTGGGTGTTTGGAGGAAGCTTGGGGTATCATCTCTTGAGGATTTCTACTTTGAAGTCTTGACATTCAACATCATCTCCTAGCCTCCATTCCACGTTTCTAAAGGTAGTATATATATGGTTGATATGTATGTTGTGATAGTGTGTTATTCCATATAATAAGATCCTTGTTTTGGGTTTTGCTTTAACATATGTATATGATACATAAACTCTTTTTTTGAACTGAAAATCCGCTGCGTTTTACATGTTAATGGTTAATATGTCTTTGATTAACATCTACAAAACCCAACAATGGCATCTAGAGCCGGATTATATGGATACATGCTTCCAACATGAAATTTTCGGGTCCTTTTTCTCTAAAAAGTGGGCTGGAAATTTCTTTACATGGAAGTCCCTTTGTTTTCAAGATGTTACTTTATATGCATGTAAAGATCTTGAAAAATATAGATCATATGATGGTTTGTTTGTTTGGACATAAACCCATTGTTCTTGGTTTGTGTTGGCCAAAAACTTGGGTTAAAAGGGGCTGCCATATTATCGATTTTGGACTTGTTTGGATGTGTCTAAGTGCACAAAGCCTAGCCATGACCTTGTGATTGATTATTTGTGGTTGTGTTTCATTTGGATGTAATAAAGCATATGTAATTTATTTATTTCATTTGATATGTAATAAATAGATTAGCTTGTATCTTATTTTACTAGAAAAATGTATTAGGACCTTTTCTATGTAATAAGCTTTTGGGGGCTGTTTTGTAACACATAAAGGAAGCCTAAAGATGATGATGGAATCACAACACAAAAGGCATACTTGAAGCATTTGGATGCAAGTTCAAGTGGGAGTTCATCAACTCAACAATGTGTCATGTTTTACCTTTGGATTGACCCCTTAACACACTTGTTATGGCAAGCAAGTGTGTTCAAAATTATTGGCTTTGGTTGTGCACTTATTATATTATGTTTGGTTGATTGTTTGGTTATCTTGGTTGTGTGTTGTTTTGGATTGAAAATTGACAAACTAGTTTAACAACTATGGCGCATCAAGCATAAAAATGGTTCTTTATAATCATTAAATGGATTAATAAAATGAGTTATTAAGGGTTAATGATTTAATAAAAATGGGTTTTATTAAAAGGAACCTTAAAAATTGTTTTTCAAATAATACCATGCATTTGAATGCATACAAGTTGTATGGTATAAAAGGTTTTCTATAACTAAGTTTTAGAAACTTCAAAACCCTTTTTTTTTTAAAACAAGTTTAACACCATCCTTTTAAACAACACTCAATTCACTTGTAACTTATTTATGGGATAAAGGTCACCTAACCATAAATGTAGAAACTTGAGAAGTTGAGGTGAAATTACTATATTTGTGGGATAAAGGTCACCTAACCACTTATATTAGTGATATCACACGTGTGTCTAACTAGGACGACTTGATTTGGAAATCATGCATTAGGATCACCGAAGCATGACGTACAAACGGTGTTGATGGGATTAACATGCCAAACTAAACATAAGATGTTTAAAACGATCCCATAAAAACTAGAAATTGTAATGGGTTACAATTGTCAAAACGTTGACTACCTTGTTAATTTAAATAAAGGGATAAAGGTCACCTAACCGATATTTAAATGTAACGTTGGATTCTAGTTTTAATTATTAATTGTCTATGAGACATAAAAGGGTATTAATAATTAAAAATTGCTTAAACATCGAAATACTAAAATTTGAACTTTGTAATATTGTAGATGGCTAACAACAACAACGCTATCCCGACCGTCCATAACCTATCACTAAGAACGATCCTCGAAAAGGAACGTCTAAACCATGGGAACTTCATGGATTGGTATCGAAACTTGAGAATAGTTCTCAAGCAAGAAAAGAAGTCCTATGTGTTAGACGATCCCATTCCCGATCAACCCGATGAGAGTGACGTTGAGGCCTTTGCCGAGTGGGTCAAGTACACCGAGGACTCCGTGCAAGTCTCATGTCTCATGCTAGCGAGTATGATTCCCGACTTGCAAAAGGACTTTGAAAACCACAATGCCTTTGACATGATCACCCAGTTGAAGGAAATGTTCCAACAACAATCAAGGGTGGAGCGCTTCGAAACGGTTCGAGCGCTCCATGCATGTCGGATGGACGAGACCCAATCGGTGTCATCCTACGTTCTTAAGATGAAGAGCCACATTGATCGCCTCGAAAGGCTTAACTGTCGTGTGTCCAACGAGTTGGCAACGGATTTGATCCTCAACTCTCTATCAAAGAAGTTTGATAGTTTTGTTATGAACTATAACATGAATGGTTGGGACAAGAGCATTGGTGAGCTTCATTCAATGCTAAAAACGGCCGAGGCGGGCATGGGTAGAAAGGTTCTGCCGGTCCTTACGATCAATGAAGGAGGTAGTAGGAAGAGGCACCTCCCCAACCCTAAGGCAAGCGTTGCCAAAGGGAAGGGGCACGTCAAGGAAAGGGAAAGGCAAAAATGGAACCCCCCAAACCAAAAGAAAAGAAGCAAAAGGTTGCTCAAGATGACCCTTGTTTTGAGTGTGGTGAGGTAGGCCATTGGAAACGCAATTGTCCGGTCTATCTCAAAGCGTTGAGGTCGAAGAGGGACGGGCAAACCTCAGGTACAATCTTTATGATACATGTTGAGCTAAATGTAATTTCTTCTAACACATGGGTATTAGATACCGGATGTGGAACTCATATTTGCAATTTGTTGCAGGGGTTCAAAAGAAGTAAGCATTATTCAAAAGGGGAAGTTAGTCTCTTCATGGGCAATGGTGCAAAGGTTCATGTGGAAGCCCAAGGAGACTATGTTTTGAAGCTTCCAAGTGGTTTGGAAGTTATTTTAAAGAATATCTTGTATGCTCCTAGTTTGACTAGGAACATCATTCTGTTTCCCGTTTAAGACAATATGATTATGATTTCAAATTTGTTGACAATGATATTCATGTTACTTTGAATCATGTGTTTTATTTTAAGGCTATTCCTTGTAATGGTATTTATGAATTGGTTCATGATAACACAACATATGATAGCTCAATGTACCAAGCAACCACCAAAGGCTCAAATTAGATTTGAATGATTCCTATCTTTGGCATTGTCGCCTTGGACACAATAAGAATCGTATGCATAAACTTCAAAAGAATGGTCTTTTGAAAACCAATGAAAATGATTCATTCGATGTGTGCGAGTCTTGCTTACAAGGTAAAATGACAAAGGCCCCTTTTAGTGGGACTAATGAAAGGGCGAAAGATTTATTAGGGATCATACATTCGGATGTATGTGGACCTTTTAAACCAATGACTAGGAATGGTGAAAGATACTTCATTACCTTTACCGATGATTATAGTCGTTATGGGTATGTGTACTTGTTAAGACACAAACATGAATCTTTTGAAATGTTCAAAATATTCAAGAATGAAGTTGAAAATCAACTCAACAAAACGGTCAAGGTTCTTCGCACAGATAGAGGAGGTGAATACCTAAGTAGTGAATTTCAAGAGTATCTTAGAAGTTGTGGGATTGTCTCACAACTTACTCCACCTGGAACACCACAACATAATGGTGTGTCTGAGAGGAGGAATCGAACTCTATTGGATATGGTTCGATCTATGATGGCTAGAAGTACACTACCTCTGTCATTTTGGGGTTTCGCGTTGCTCTCCGCGGCCCGTATTTTAAATATGGCCCCAACCAAGAAAGTGGAAAGGACACCTTTCGAAGTATGGCATGGAAGGGTTCCATCATTATCATATTTGAAAGTTTGGGGGTGTGAAGCTTATCCTAAGCAATACACTCAGAACAAACTGGAAGGGCGATCCACGAAGTGTATCTTCATCGGATATCCTAGAGATTGTATTGGATATTATTTCTATGATCCGACAGAGCAGAAAGTGTTTATTGCTCGAAAGGCAGAGTTCTTGGAAACTAAGTTTCTTTTGGAAGAAACTAGCGGAAGAACAGTGGAACTTGAAGAGGTCCATGATTCACAAGAAGATACACAATTGGTTAATACTAGCAATCAACATGAGGATGTTGAGAATGATCATATGGATGATCAAAATACACAAAACGTTCGCAGATCTGGTAGAATTAGTGTTCCTCCTGAGAGATATGGATTTTTCATGGATGGATGCTATGTGGTAGATTCAGATGAACCAACCACATACCAAGATGCAATGTCAAAACCTGATTGTGACAAATGGCAAGAAGCCATGAACGTTGAGATGCAATCCATGTATGATAACCAAGTCTGGGAATTGGTTACACCACCTCTTAAGTCCAAGATAGTTGGGAGTAAGTGTGGTTTTCAAGAAGAAAACCGATATGCATGGAAACTTGGATACCTATAAAGCTAGACTTGTAGCAAAAGGTTTCACTCAAACTCAAGGGGTTGATTATGATGAAACCTTTTCACCTGTGGCAATGCTAAAGTCTATTAGGATATTATTTGCCATAGCAGCATATTATGACTATGAGATATGGCAAATGGACGTCAAAACCGCTTTCCTTAATGGATATCTTGAGGAAGATGTCCATATGAAACAGCCTGAAGGTTTTGTCGATCCAAAACATCCTGAAAAGGTATGCAAGTTAAAGAAGTCAATCTATGGATTGAAACAAGCATCAAGAAGCTGGAATCACCGTTTTGATGATGAAGTAAAGAAATTTGGCTTCATCAAAAACGCTGATGAAGCTGTCTTGAAGTAAAGAAATCTTGGATTCAGCATCAAAAAACACCTGAGTGAAGCCATGTGGGCCGTATATAAGAAAGCTAGTGGGAGCACTATCACCTTCTTGTATTATATGTTGATGACATTTTACTATTTGGAAACGACATTCCAACCTTGGATGGTGTAAAAGCCTGGCTTGGAAGCTGTTTTTCCATAAAGATCTTGGTGAAGCCACCTATATTTTGGGTATAAAGGTCTATAGGGATAGATCAAGACGACTGATAGGTTTAAACCAAAGTGCATACATTGATAAGATCTTGAAAAGGTCAAGATGGAGAATTCTAAGAAAGGTCTGGTACCTATTCAAAAGGGGACTATATTGAGCTCATCTCAATGCCCTAGTTCAAAGGTTGAACAAGAAAGAATGAGTGGAGTCCCATATGCGTCTGCTATAGGATCCATCATGTATGCAATGATATGTACTAGGCCGGACGTGTCATATGCTCTAAGTATGACAAGCAGATATCAGCAGAATCCTGGTAATAGTCATTGGATGGCTGTTAAAAGTATTTTGAAATACCTTAGGAACACTAAGGACATGTTCTTAATATATGGATCTGGTGAGGAGGAGCTTGTGGTAAAGGGTTACACAGATGCAAGTTTCCAAACTGATCGAGATGATTCTCGATCACAGTCGGGATATGTCTTCATTATGAATGGAGGAGCGGTCTCTTGGAAGAGCTCAAAGCAAGATGTAGTGGCATTATCTACAACAGAATCTGAATACATCGCCGCTTCACTGGCAGCTCAAGAAGCTGCGTGGCTTAGGAAGTTCATTGCTGATCTAGGGGTCGTTGCTACCATTCAAGACCCCCTAGAGATCTTTTGTGACAACGAGGGCGCGATTGCTCAAATCAAGGAACCTCGTGCTCATCAAAAGACCCGGCACATTGAACGGAGATTCAACTACATTAGGGATGAAGTTGAAAAGGGAAAGATATGTATTCGCAAAGTTCACACCGATCAAAACATTGCGGATCCATTCACGAAGCTCCTTGACAGGTCAAAGCATGAAAGTCATACTTGTGCCTTAGGACTTCGATATTCTAGTAATTGGACTTGATCAAATTTTGTATTTGGATATTGGAATTTATGTATTTTGACTTAATTATATGGTTATAATTTTCATTTGTTCTTCTATTTAACATGTTTAAATCCGTGAATAAGTAAGTTATTCTAAAATGTCCGTAGTCGATCGTACTTGTGGGAACAACTATGAATATAAGACTATAATGAACTTGGATTGGTTGATATTCACTAAGTATGAATATAGAGCAAGACGTTGCTACCAAGGTTCATTGATATCTATGGGATATGGATATTGGACTGACCCGCTCTCAATTATTTTTGCATGGAATCTTTGTGATTAGTCATAAGAGATATTGAGTAAAGGCGAATATCATTGTATCCTCATACCTGAGATACATATTGGGTCTTGAAATTCACCAAGTATTGTACTTTGAGTTAGTTCTTTGCTGTTCTGAAATATTGGCAGTACATAAGGCTGAGTTCGGGTATAATATAAAGTGATTGTGAGAGACGTATGTAGTCAAGATGGAATTTGTTCCTCTTATTCGTTGAGAGTTAGATGTCTAAGGCCTGTTAAAGTTAAATCAACGGAGAATGACAATTCTATGTCTCTAGGATTTAACATGACATCTGTAACAAAAGGATAAATGATTTATTCACCTAAATCATATTCAAGTAGGGTACTTGAAAGGGATGATGTTATTGAATGGCACTTAGTCATATACATTAGGGGTAGCAAACCGTTGCTAGGCGTTATTTGCTACTTGCATCAATTCTCTATGAATCTTGTGCAAGTGGGAGATTGAAGGATTTGATCTGCCCAAGATACATACTAAATTGATGTGGCTAGTGTGATATGATCCAAGTCGGGTCATACCCAATAACAAGCAAAACAAACACCGATAAATATTTATTCGTTGATAAGATCAAACAAATAAATATTAGCACCAACATAGAAACCGGGTTTTCTAAAACATTGCTTTTGATAATGAACAACATTATATGGATAATTGTTCATGAGAAATTACTTGTTTCTATTATTTAAGTTGGTTAAATAATATTAAACAAAAGTGTATTAATTTTATAAGATAAAAGGGTTTTTAATCTTATAAAATAGATAGAGTGCAAGAGTGATATTTTTGATAAAAAATTCAAATGAGAGGGACCCCAAAGGTCCATATTTCGGCCGCCCTTGGGGCTTGCTAGCCTTTGATTAATCACCTTGGTCCTTGCAAATTATTCATTGCAACACTCTTCCAAGAATACACCTTCTCTCACACACACATAGCAAAAGCATTTTCTCTCTAATCTCTCTCTCTAAAATTCGGATTTTAGAGCTGAATTAGAAGCAATTTTCAGCTTCAAACAAGTGTTGTTTTGGCTGGAAAAATCGATCTTCAAGAGTGTCTTTGAGGTTGGTGTTGCAAGACCTAGCAAGTGGGTGTTTGGAGGAAGCTTGGGGTATCATCTCTTGAGGATTTCTACTTTGAAGTCTGACATTCAACATCATCTCAGCCATTCCATTCCACGTTTCTAAAGGTAGTATATATATGGTTGATATGTATGTTGAGATAGTGTGCTATTCCATATATTAAGATCCTTGTTTTGGGTTTTGCTTTAACATATGTATATGATACATAAACTCTTATTTGAACTGAAAATCCGCTGCGTTTTACATGTTAAATGGTTAATATGTCTTTGATTAACATCTACAAAACCCTTCAAATACCTCTTTCAAAAACAAAAGATAGTGAGAAAATAAAGTTTCATTATCAAAACAAAGACTCAAACAAATGAAGTTGATTTGAAACAAGCAGAAATTGAGAAACAAGAACCTACTTCATCAACATCCCATTCAGCAGAATCATCCTCATCTAAAACAAATCAGAATGAATCAACCAAATCTAAAACTGAAACTTCAAAAATTATTCATGAAAGAGTAACTATTTTAGACTCTGTTGACAAACCCAAGATCACTAAGACTTGGGTTGTCACTTCTAACTGATTTATTTCTGAATGCAGGAACAATATTGGAGAGCTGACAACAAGTGGTATGTTGACAGTGGTTGTTTCAGGCATATGACAGGAAACTGTTCTCTTCTCCATGATTTCAAACATAAAAATGCTTCTTATGTGGCATTTGGTGGGGATAAAATGGGAGGTAAAATTGTTGGTGAAGGGATGATAACAAATGGTGTGCTCAAATTTGATAAAGTAAATTACTGTAAAAATTTACAGTATAATCTACTTAGTGTGTCTCAAATTTATGATCAAAATTATACCACATTGTTTGATAATACTAACTGTTACATTCTTAAGCCAGGATTTATTGTTCCAGAAGATTGGATCCTCCTCAAAGCAGCAAGAAAAGGAAACACTTATGTTTTGGATATGAACGACACTTCACTCACAAAACATGAAACATGCCTTATATCTAAACTATCAGAAGATTTGTCTTAATTATGGCATAGAAGGCTTGTCCATTCTAACACGAAGAACATGAATAAATTGGTGAAAAATGACCTGGTCATTGGATTGCCAAACAAAGAGTTTCATTGCTCAACTCACTGTTCTTCTTGTTACAAAGGAAAACAACATAGAGTGTCACATAAATCCAAAACTATCAATACTAATACTACACCACTCAAATTGCTTCACATGGATCTGTTTGGCCCTACCAATGTAATGAGCATTGGAAAAAGGCAATATTGTCTGGTGATAGTTGATGATTTCACAAGATTCACATGGGTCTTTTTCTTAAAACAAAAAAGTGAAACATCAAAAACATTAATGGACTTTGTGATCAAGATTGAGAAACAACTTGATACAAAAGTTAAAATTTTTAGGAGTGATAATGGTACTGAATTTGTCAATTTTGAACTAGATTCCTTTTGCAGGAGCAAAGGTATTGCAATAAAATTCAGTGCACCAAGAACTCCACAACAAAATGGAGTTGCTGAAAGAAGAAACAGAACTCTCATTGAAGCAGCCAGAACAATGCTAGCTGATTCACAATTACCTATCACTTTTTGGGCTGAGGCTGTGAATACTGCATGCGATGTTCAAAACAGAACATTAATTGTAAAAGAACATAACAAAACTCCTTATGAGCTCCTATTTAAAAGAAAACCATACATAGGATATTTGAAAGTCTTTGGATGTCATGTAACTGTTTTGAACATAAAAGAGTCATTGGGAAAATTTTCAGAAAAAGCATATGATGGTTTCTTTATTGGATACTCTTCAACATCGAAATCATATTGGTTTTATATTCACAACATAACATTATGGAAGAGACTGCTAATGTATCTTTTGATGAAACTGTATTTACAAAGTCAGTTAAAGGTTCATCATGGTGTTTGACATAGATGCTTTATCTAAATCATTTAACTATGATCATTTGAACAATGCAGGATCTGATGAAGTATGTTATCCATTTTTTCCACCTCTTATGACTGAAGTGACCTTATCTGTTGATCCTCCAAGGATACCCCCATCGTCGGAGAAAACACTTCAGTAGCAGCAGATACTATATTCGGAAATGAACATGCTGCATCCGGAGATGTGAATGATGTGCCTTCAACAGAACCAGGCTCTCAAGTGAATACAATAAACATTGGAAATGATTCATGTCATCGCTTATCATCCGGAGAAGTTCCTACGGAAGAACAAAATGCATCCGGAGAAGTTCATACGGAAGAACGAAATGCTTCCGGAGAAGTTCCAACATATAATCAAAATGCTTCCGAAGAAGTTCCTACGGAAGAGCAAAATGCTTCCGAAGAAGTTCCTACGGAAGAGCAAAATGCTTCCGGAGAAGTTCCTACGGAAGAGCAAAACAAACTGGAGATACTCCTGCAGCCCATACAAGAGACTCTCATGATCATTCAACTCTTGTTGAACATTTTGACTATTTCTTAAATTCTCAACCTGAGCTGAATTAGTGTGAGGTAATGGAAATGACTAACCTGGAATCATCTATACCAGTTGAATCAACTCCTTCAATGAGAATCCATAAGACTCATCCCCTCGACAACATCATTGGAAATCCTGAAAAGAGAACTACAAGGAGCCAAAGTGGTACAGCCAACCTTTGTCTCTTCAGTTGTTTTATTTATCAAGTGGTGCCTCCAAATATCACTGCTGCTTTAAAAGACAATAGTTGGATTGAAGCTATGCAAGAAGAGCTTCAACAGCTCAGAAAGCAAAAAGTATGGTCTCTTGTTGATTTGCCTAAAGGTCAACATCCTATTGGAACAAGATGGCTATACAAAAACAAACTGGATGATAGAGGGATTATTGTAAGAAACAAAGCAAGGTTGATTGCACAAGGATACACTCAAGAAGAAAGAATAAACTAAGATGAAGTTTTTGCACCAGTTGCGAGAATTGAGGCCATAAGAGTATTTCTGGCTTATGCATCATATAAGAAGTTTACTGTGTATCAGATGGATGTCAATTGTGCATTCTTATATGGGAAGATTGTTGAGGAAGTTTATATGTCACAAACCCCTGGTTTTTAAGATCCTCATTATCCCCATAGGGTATACAAACTAGATAAAGCCTTGTATGGTCTTCATCAAGCACTAAGAAATGGTATGAAACACTATCATCTTTCTTGCTCAAGCATGGCTACAAAAGAGGAACTATTTATCAGACACTCTTTCTCAAACAAGAACATCAAGATCTCTTAGTAGTTCAAATATATGTTGATGATATTATATTTGGTTCAACTAATAAGAGATTGTGTGTGAATTTTGAAAAGCTGATGAAATCTGAATTTCAGATGAGCTCAATGGGTGAATTAACCTTCTTCTTGGCCTTCAAGTTCATCAAAAATCAGATGGGATATTCATCAACCAAGAAAAATACATACATCAAATTCTGAAGAAATACAATCTTGCTGAAGTATCCTCATGCAAAACACCAGAATCAACAATTGATAAGATTGCTTCTGATCCTTCTGGAAAATCTATTGATCAAAAATTATGTAGATCAATGATAGGTTCTCTTATGTATTAACTGCTAGTAGACCTGATATTATGTTTGCTGTGTGTGTATGTGCTAGGTACCAATTTGATCCAAGAAGTCTCATCTCAATGCAATAATTTTAGATAAGTCATGTCAAAGGAAAACAAGAGCAGCTTGGTTGTATAAAGAGATGGAAAACAGGACTTGTCTTTGGTATCAAAGGAGGAGACTTTACACTCTACTCATACTCAGACAGTGACTATGGTGGATGTAACAGTAACAGAAATCAACAACAGGTGGATGCCAATTCATTGGACCAAGGCTAGTATCATGGCAATGCAAGAAACAAACCAATGTTTCTGTATCCACAGCTGAGGCTAAGTACATTGCTTTGCTGCTGGTTGCTCTCAAGTTCTTTGGTTGCAAAACCAATTGCTTGACTATGGTTACAACTTTCTTCAAACTTCAATTTATATAGACAATTCTGCTGCGATGTTTATTACTGCTAATCCTGTGCAACATAGTAAAACAAAACATATTGAGATAAGATATCATTTTCTGAGAGATTGCTCAGAAAAGGGTTTGATTAAGTTAGTCAAAGTGGATATATCAAATCAGCTTGCTGATTTATTCACTAAAGCCTTTGATTCAGTCAGATTTAACTTTCTTGTTGAGTCTCTAGGCATGATTAACTTAGATTAATCGAGTTTAAACAAACAAAATATTGTGTGTATTGATGCTTCAGCATGACATATGTATGGGAAATGATAGTACACTATAGCTTTGCTTATTCCTGAATACATAAATAACAATAAATCTCAGCAAGTTTCTTGATATGTGAGTAGATTCATCTTGAGTGGAAACTAAACTGAGTGCATGCCAAACATAATGCTAAAATGATTGTTTGTGGGAAACTTTATTTTGAGAATACAAAGTGAGTCTTATTCTAATGTGACCAAATCACTCATCTAAACACACTATGTAAAACACTTTATAATATCTATCTTTGCAAATCATACTCCCTCTGTTTTGTGTGAACAAAGATTTGGGTGTATGATCACCATACTGAATATTAGTTACAAAAGGTGAAAAGATCATGATCCTCATCATCCCTCTGTTTTGTGTAAACAAAGACTGGGTTAAAGGCACCTTTGTTTTACGTGAGTAAAGACCAGGTGACCTGATGATGAACATATCTAAGCTCTCAAAAGAATCCTATGTGATCAACTGTATATTATCTTAAGCTTTTACATCTTTGCATCAATGAGCTGCCAAATGCATCTCAAGATAGATCTTATAACTTAAAGTACATAGTTCTTAAGTGTGAAAAAGTGATGATTTGACTTGCAAAGGGAGGACAAAACCTTTGTGAATTGAATGTGAAGCCCATATCAGTTATTTCCAAATCAATATGAAAACATGATAATTCGCATGCCTAGTTGATACATGAGCTCTTGTATGGATTTATGTGGACAATATACTTGCAATTAGAACTTGTTCAGGTATCAATTCAACAAAATAACTCCTCAGGAAAAGGCTTAGTATTATAGTATGATCCCATCATATGGGTATATATATCTGATCATTATCATACAGTTAAACATCATGTTATTCCTCTTAAAGAAAATTATGATAAATGCTTAATTTCACCATTAATCACAAATTTAGGGGAAGTAGAATACATGAAGTTAAGTTTCTCAATCAGCAGCAATGTCTATCTCTTATCAATTTGAAGAAATTGGAATCTGAGCATCATAGTTTCCGGATACATGAACATTTTAGTAAAAAATTTTTTTTACTTTCTTGTGCTAAATTGCCATGTATACAAAGCCAACAAGGTCCTAAAGCAATAAATGGTTCTAACCAATGGACTTGGACCATACATACAACAATATCTCTCTGCATTGTGCTATTTTAAGCATCTGCGGACGCTACAATGTGGAAATCTTGAAATGCTTATCCATAGATTGGTAAACTACGGATGAATAAAGATCAACAAATGTAATTTAATTTTACAGTTTGGCAATGTGTGAAAATGTAAGTTACACATCATCAGCAGATGTTGGTGATCCATAGATGTTCTGCGGAAGAATACATTGAGGGTCCCACTTAATAAATGAGATAATTTAATGTGTCTGAGAGTATAAATGATGTGGTTTGACTTCTCAAATTCATTATTTGCTTTTTCAGCTCACTTTTCAGACCTAGAAAAACTCACTCTCAACAAACTTTTTCCCACTTCCTCAGCATTCAAATTTCACCAAATCAAAACATTAACTAAACATAAATCTGTGTTCTTAATTCGTTGTTATTAAGGTAAAACATGTTGTAATATTCAAGAATGAAACATTTGATTCTTGTTTTATCTCACATTGTTCGTATTCTCATATCAATAATGTGGCTCCCTTCCTCCTGTAAGGTGAGTATATGGGGACCTGTACAGACTCAATAGCCTGAGCAGGGGTTCGTTTGGATTTTCTTTGGTAGGTGAGGGTTATTTGTGGTCTTTTTAGTGGTAAAGAAAAAGAAGGTGTGGGTTCAACACTAGCTTGTGTTGCTAGGTTGTCACCTTGAGCAATGAGCTCTAACATTTTGGGGACTAGGGCTGTTTCTACCCTTGAGAAGCCTACAGTTGGCTTCTTCATGATTTTAAAGATGTTGGGCTTCATCTGTCCCAATTTAAGAATATTACTTGTTTCCCATAACTGTGAGCCCAGTTCACAGTTAAGAATGTGTTGAACATATCTAGGAAACATGTAATACTCTAAGGAGTCCAAGTTTGCAAGTAAATTAGTATAAACAAATTGAGAGTACCTGAACTTGACCCCCTGAACCATTCCATGCACTATAAAGGAGAGATCCTCAGGAATCTGGTCCCACCCCCCATGCTTGTTTGACAAGCTGTGGATAACCACATGGAGCAGGTATTTCCACTGGGATGAGACCTTCCCTTTCCTGAAGGTCTTTATAGAGAAATCTCCCTTATAGCCCATTTGCTCAAAGGAATGATTAACAACTTCCTTTGGGAAGGACAACTCACCTTCTTCATCATCCAGCTGCAAATGATGGTTGATGATGGCCGGAGTGATGAAGATTGTCCTCCCTTGCACTGTGGCAGACAGTGCCTTCTCCCCATCCATAATGACCTCTTGGCAGGTCTTCCAGAATTCAAGCAAATGATCCTTATACAGAGTAGGATCAATGGTCAGGGAGGTGAAGTAGTTGGATAGAGTTAAGAATTGGCAAATCTCTGAGAAACTTGCATCTTTCTCAGAGCTTAACATAGCAACCTGATTATGTTGCCTGTGAAGTTGCATGGGGTAATCTGGGTTGTTTCTGCGGTTAAGGTTGGCCATTTCAGAAGCTTAAGGGTGAAGAAAGGTAGAAAGCAAATGCGGTTTAGAGAATTAGGTTTGAGGAATAGTGGAATTGAGGAAGATAGTGAGGAAGATGGGGAACCGTTGGATATTTATGTGAAAAGGGATTTGAACCAAAGTTAATGAAAGAGGATAAACTTTGAAATCAGGAAGTCGGTCCCACCTCTGAAAAAGTAGTTTACTTTTGCTCAAAAAGTAGTTTTCTTGGAATTCGAAAAGTTTCCGAAGGTAAATTGACTTCGGAAGTTTTAATGAAAAAGCTTTCGAAGCTAAAATGGCTTCGGAAGATTTTCCTGAGAGTCTTGATAATTTTGCTTCGGAAGAGAAATAAACACTTGAATGCTTTGTATAAGGAACAACAAAGCTTCCGAGAATTAATTTTGCTTCGGAAGGAAAAAGTCCTTAAAAACAAATAAGTGTCTGAGATAAGAATTTAAGCTTCGGAAGATAAATTTAGACTTCATCCGAAGGTAAAATTTCTTAGACAGTTATTTATTTTGAAGACATGATTTTCTTCCGAAGATAAAATTTTATCTTTCGAAGTATCAGAAACTTTTCAAGAATCTAAGGAAAGTCTTCAAAAAGAATTTTACATCCAAAGAAAACATGAGCTTATGAAAGTGATAAACTAGACAACTTAGGACACACATATTTTAAGAAGAAATAATTAGAATTAGTTTTAAGAAAAAAGTCTACTCAAAGTTTATCATCCCTATAGCTGATATCAGATATTTAAATCTCTGTTCATCAAAAGCTTTTATAAACAGATCAGCATATTGTTCATCTGTATGAACTTTGACTAGTTTAATTAATCCCTTTTCATAGTTATCTCTTATTAAATGATACCTGATATTGATGTGTTTGGTCCTTGAGTGTTGCACAGGGTTCTCAGTGATAGAGATAGCACTATTGTTGTCTATGTGGATAGGAGTCTCCTTGAAGTTAAATCCATAGTCCAGCATCTGATTTTGAATCCAAAGCACTTGAGCACAGCAGCTTGCAGCAGCAATGTATTCAGCCTCAGCAGTTGATGTAGACACACAGGATTGTTTCTTGCATTGCCATGAGACAACCCTTCCACCAAGGAATTGACATCCCCCAGATGTAGACTTTGTAGTCATGTTGCAACCACCATAATCACTATCTGTATAAGCATACATATTGAAGTCAGGATTCTTTGGGTACCATAAACCAAGTGTTGAAGCACCTTTGAGGTATCTTAAAATCCTTTTGACAGTGATTAAGTGAGACATCTTAGGGTTGGCTTGATATCTTGCACAAATACATGTAGCAAACATGATATCAGGCCTACTAGCTGTAAGATACATAAGAGACCCAATCATAGCCATGTATAAATGTTCATCTACACACTCCCCCTCAAGATCAGGTCCAAGGGAGTGGTTTCTGGCTATGGGTGTCTTAGCAATCTTACAATCAGTCATGTTGAACCTCTTGAGTATGTCTTGAACATACTTTGACTGACTTATGAAGATGCCATCTTCAACCTGCTTCACTTGAATTCCCAGAAAGAAATTGAGTTCTACCATTGCACTCATTTCAAATCTGTCTTTCATCAGCTTCTCAAAGTCTTTGCAGAGCTTTGGATTAGTTGAACCAAATATGATGTCATCTACATATACTTGAACTAGCAATAAGTCATTTCCCTGTCCTCTGATGAAGAGAGTTCCATCTATAGTACCTCTCATGTATCTATGTTTACAAAGATACTCAGACAATGTCTCATACCACTTCCTGGGTGCCAGCCCATAAAGAGCTTTGTCAAGCTTGCAGACATAATCAGGATGATCAGGGTCTACAAAACCAGGTGGCTGTTTGACATAAACCTCTTCATCAATCCCATGAGGAAGAGGACAAAGGTTCCAAACTTTCTGCCTTTTGAATTGAAGCAGCTCTTGTTGCATAGCTTCAACCCAACTTCCATCCTTTAAAGCTTCATCAACTTTCTTTGGCTCTATCTGAGATAAGAAACAAGAGTGAAGACAAACATTTGCTTCATGGGTTTGTCCTCTTGTTCTTACCCCTGTGACAACATCTCTAGACCTAACAATACTCCCCTTAGGCTTAGATACTTGCAATCAGTTCTTCAACACTGAAATTTCCTTGACTCTGGCAATGATCTTATTGTAGAAGTAAGACACAGCAGTCTTCTGATCATCATACTTTTAGTTGATCTTCATCTTGCTGAACTTCTTTAGAGTCTCAAAGCTTATCCCAGAACATCTTCCTCCATAGTGAGTGTGTCTAACACATTGTTGTTATTCACCACTTCTAGCTCATCTTGCTCTGAAATTCTGAATTCTGTTACTTCATCAAAAGTTGTTCCCTTTAGCAGTCCAACATTGAATCTTCTTCTTTTGTAGGCTTTGGCATGTAATTTGTCAATCACTTGGATCACATGAACATGCACGAACAAATCATTTTGAGCTTTTTCATCAGCCAGCTTGGGAAAGAATTTATCATTGAGATACGAGGTGTAGCTGGGGTGGAGTAATAATATTTCCACAGGATCAAAAATCCTGATCCTGTCAGCTTTCTTGTTTTCATCATTTCTTAGCAGGACCAACTCCTTTGTCTTCTCAACATAACCCCATTCAGTGATAGGGTATGTGAATTGAGTCCCTTCAATGCATTTGATTGCCGCTTTATTTCTACTTTTGTAGCCAACCCTCTTCAAGAATTCATCATCTACATATTCTGATGCATTGGACTTGTATCTTTTTAGTCCTTTGATTCTCTTCTGATGCTCTACATCTTCTCTTTTAGCTTCTATGAGTACATCATCTTTAAATTTAGTCTTGAGCTTTCCCACCAGAGTTGCGAAGTCTCTTCCTCTAGGGTGAATTGGATAATTGCAGATGATCAGGCTTTGAAGATCTTTGATGTCATTCTTTGGCAGACTCACCACTGAAAATAAATCTTGAAAGTATTCAACTCTTCCAGATGTTCTTTTAATAATAGCACAATCCCAGTCTGGATCATATTTCCAGGCCATGACCCTGTTCTCTTCCACATAACTGGGAGTTGTGAGGTGGTCTATTAGTTGTATCAGAGTGGATTTCTGTTCAATTATCTCCCTCAGTGTAGTCCCAAGTGGCTATACTTTTTCCGGTATTACTTCTCTTGGCTCTCTGATTAATTTGTCCTTCCCTTTGTGCTGATGTTTAGATTCAACAGTTATAGGTTCAGCAGGAAGTTTGATTTGTTGCTCAAAGGATGGATGTGGAGCTTCAGTTCTGAATTTTACACCAGTATCCAGCTCATCTTTCATCACATGTTCCATCATCCTTCTAAGTTCTCCTATTGACCTTCCATTAAGATCATGTGGTTTGTAGTTATGGCCTTGTAACCAGCAAGTCATGTTGTATTTGCTCAGCTTAGCTATGTCACAATGTCCAAACTCCTTCTTTGTCATCTAGATGGATTGAAAGGTGCTGAAAGCTTCGTAGTCACAATTTGGAATCATAAGGCATGCAAGCTCAAATTCTTTCAACAGATTCTTCATCTTAGTCATGTTTAGCCTTTCAACCATGTCATAAGGGAAACCATGATTTATGAGTTTCATGAACATGGTCGATTCAGGTCTTTCTTCTAATATGTCTTTTGTAGTCAGAAGATCATCAGCCTTTGAGACTTACTTATCTGGTAGAGAGTCTTCATTGATCAGCTCTTTCCACTCCTCATCACTGTCATCATCCTGATGAGAGATAGACTTCACAGTAGATAGATCTACTGAATGTGTGCGTTCAGGAGATGTGATCTTTTGTTTCTTGAAAGAACTTTCATCAATAGTACTCTTCTTCTCTGCAGTACCAAGATACTTTCTCTTCCTTGAGTACAGAATTAGCTCTTTTGATGCCTCAGTAGATTGTTTTGTTTGAACATTTGAAACATTGGCATTAGACTCTAATGTACAGATCTTCAATTTCAGCTGCTCAATCTCTTCTTCTTTTCTTTTTATCACATTTGACTGAGCAGACATAGTGTTAT
This sequence comes from Flaveria ramosissima, assembly GCA_025215565.1. Lineage (NCBI taxonomy): Eukaryota > Viridiplantae > Streptophyta > Magnoliopsida > Asterales > Asteraceae > Flaveria > Flaveria ramosissima. The sequence continues at coordinate 26,757,568 of CM046035.1, forward strand.
TTGCTTGTTCAAGCTTCATCATCATCCTTTCTTTTTCATCGTTTTCAGTTGCTGCTGACTCTTTAAGCTCAGACTCCTTATCAAGTAAAGCATCAATGACTTCCTTGTCGCATTGAGCATCTTCTCTAAGCCTTTTTTTGTTGTTTCATCAACTCTTCATCCTTTTCTCTTATCACTCCCTTCAGCTCCTGTATTCTTTGCTTTCTTTTGTTTGATTTCAGCACTAGCTTGTTATACTCAGCAACCAGATAACTCTTGCTGACAGGGATATCATTATCACTTATATCATCTTCATTGTAGGCAATTATATCAAGATAGTCTGCTTCTTCTTCTTCTTCCTGATGTTGAGCATCAATCTCATGATCTTTAACTTCTTTCGGGTCAACACTTGCTGAGCTTGAACTGGGCTCAATGGCTTGATCTACAAGTTCTTGATGAGGTTGTTGTTGTTGATGATCAGTCACTGGAGATACTTGTTTAGTTTCATTTGAGAGTACAGGGGATTCAGTTTTGGATAAAGAAAGTTTAACTGTACTTGCTTGTGAGACTAACTCTGTCTCCCCAGTGTAAATACTCTTAGTGGCTGAATTTTCTGGATTTGGAGGTTGTTGATAAAGTTGCATTTGAAGCTGATTTGGTGATTGGGGTTGGACGCGAGAGATTGGTTCTGTATTTTGGCTGGCTTGAGATTGTGGTTGGGGTGTTTGTTGTTGATTTGGTGATTGATTGTGGATAGGTGGGATTGGTTCTATGTTTTGGCTGGCAGGAGATTGCTGATGTATGGGTGATGTATCTGGTGAGTGATTGTCTTCAATAGAGTTGGTTGGAGAGTTCTCTTGTTCATCTTCCCACACAAGCTCTTAAGGAATATTTGCAGTAGCATCAACCACATGTGAAAACATGTCCATGTCACCTCCTTCATATTTCCCAGAAATTTTGTTCAGAACAGATCTGCCAAGGTGTGCTTGAATAAACACACCACCATCCACAGAAGTTCCAGGCAAATCCGCATTAATGATTAGTTGAAGAAACCTTGGAAACATATACATCTTATCAACCTTTTGCATTTAATGTGATCACATAGACAGTTGAAGATGTACTTTAAGTAATTGTAGGTTCTTCCCTCAAAAATACCAATGATGCCAGAGGAGATATGTCTTGAAAATCTATCAAGCCCAGATTTTCTGTTTGAAATGCACTTCAGATAGGCGTGACAGAGAAATCTGTATGTCTTACAGAGTCTTCCTTTCTTGATTTCTCCCTTTTCAAAATCACCATCATACCCCATCATGAGAAAAACTTTCTCTATGTATTCGTTTTCGAACACATCAGGATGTCCGGCTTCAACATCTCCCAACTCAAGAACCCTTCTTATTGTTTGTTCATCAATTCTCAGCCTTCGATTTTTAACATTAGCAACAATACCATCACCGTCTTCTTCTACATATGCAGAGTTCCAGAAATCGGTGATATGTGATCGATAAATCACAAGCTCTGCTGATAGGGCATAGAACAACCTCGATCTTCTTAGATATCTGATAATTTCTTGACACCCTTCTGAGACAGGATCATCAGGGTTTAAGAAGGCACACACATTGTGTTCTCTCGCGAATCGATTGTCCATCTGTTCATAAGAAAAAGGCTTCGTTAAAACCACATTATTGATATGAGAATACGAACAGCGTGAGATAAAACAAGAATCAAATGGTTCATTCTTGAATATTACAACATGTTTTACCTTAATAACAACGAATTAAGAACACAGATTTATGTTTAGTTAATGTTTTGATTTGGTGAAATTTGAATGCTGAGGAAGTGGGAAAAAGTTTGTTGAGAGTGAGTTTTTCTAGGTCTGAAAAGTGAGCTGAAAAAGCAAATAATGAATTTGAGAAGTCAAACCACATCATTTATACTCTCAGACACATTAAATTATCTCATTTATTAAGTGGGACCCTCAATGTATTCTTCCGCAGAACATCTACGGATCACCAACATCTGCTGATGATGTGTAACTTACATTTTCACACATTACCAAACTGTAAAATTAAATTACATTTGTTGATCTTTATTCATCCGTAGTTTACCAATCTATGGATAAGCATTTCAAGATTTCCACATGTAGCGTCCGCAGATGCTTAAATAGCACAATGCAGAGAGATATTGTTGTATGTATGGTCCAAGTCCATTGGTTAGAACCATTTATTGCTTTAGGACCTTGTTGGCTTTGTATACATGGCAATTTAGCACAAGAAAGTAAAAAAAATTTTTTACTAAAATGTTCATGTATCCGGAAACTATGATGCTCAGATTCCAATTTCTTCAAATTGATAAAGAGATAGACATTGCTGCTGATTGAGAAACTTAACTTCATGTATTCTACTTCCCCTAAATTTGTGATTAATGGTGAAATTAAGCATTTATCATAATTTTCTTTAAGAGGAATAACATGATGTTTAACTGTATGATAATGATCAGATATATATACCCATATGATGGGATCATACTATAATACTAAGCCTTTTCCTGAGGAGTTATTTTGTTGAATTGATACCTGAACAAGTTCTAATTGCAAGTATATTGTCCACATAAATCCATACAAGAGCTCATGTATCAACTAGGCATGCGAATTATCATGTTTTCATATTGATTTGGAAATAACTGATATGGGCTTCACATTCAATTCACAAAGGTTTTGTCCTCCCTTTGCAAGTCAAATCATCACTTTTTCACACTTAAGAACTATGTACTTTAAGTTATAAGATCTATCTTGAGATGCATTTGGCAGCTCATTGATGCAAAGATGTAAAAGCTTAAGATAATATACAGTTGATCACATAGGATTCTTTTGAGAGCTTAGATATGATCATCATCAGGTCACCTGGTCTTTACTCACGTAAAACAAAGGTGCCTTTAACCCAGTCTTTGTTTACACAAAACAGAGGGATGATGAGGATCATGATCTTTTCACCTTTTGTAACTAATATTCAGTATGGTGATCATACACCCAATCTTTGTTCACACAAAACAGAGGGAGTATGATTTGCAAAGATAGATATTATAAAGTGTTTTACATAGTGTGTTTAGATGAGTGATTTGGTCACATTAGAATAAGACTCACTTTGTATTCTCAAAATAAAGTTTCCCACAAACAATCATTTTAGCATTATGTTTGGCATGCACTCAGTTTAGTTTCCACTCAAGATGAATCTACTCACATATCAAGAAACTTGCTGAGATTTATTGTTATTTATGTATTCAGGAATAAGCAAAGCTATAGTGTACTATCATTTCCCATACATATGTCATGCTGAAGCATCAATACACACAATATTTTGTTTGTTTAAACTCGATTAATCTAAGTTAATCATGCCTAGAGACTCAACAAGAAAGTTAAATCTGACTGAATCAAAGGCTTTAGTGAATAAATCAGCAAGCTGATTTGATGTATCCACTTTGACTAACTTAATCAAACCCTTTTCTGAGCAATCTCTCAGAAAATGATATCTTATCTCAATATGTTTTGTTTTACTATGTTGCACAGGATTAGCAGTAATAAACATCGCAGCAGAATTGTCTATATAAATTGAAGTTTGAAGAAAGTTGTAACCATAGTCAAGCAATTGGTTTTGCAACCAAAGAACTTGAGAGCAACCACCAGAAGCAGCAATGTACTTAGCCTCAGCTGTGGATACAGAAACATTGGTTTGTTTCTTGCATTGCCATGATACTAGCCTTGGTCCAATGAATTGGCATCCACCTGTTGTTGATTTCTGTTACTGTTACATCCACCATAGTCACTGTCTGAGTATGAGTAGAGTGTAAAGTCTCCATCCTTTGGATACCAAAGACCAAGTCCTGGTTTTCCTTTGAGGTATCTGAAAATTATTTTTATAGCATTGAGATGAGACTTCTTGGGATCAAATTGGTACCTAGCACATACACACACAGCAAACATAATATCAGGTCTACTAGCAGTTAAATACATAAGAGAACCTATCATTGATCTACATAATTTTTGATCAATAGATTTTCCAGAAGGATCAGAAGCAATCTTATCAATTGTTGATTCTGGTGTTTTGCATGAGGATACTTCAGCAAGATTGTATTTCTTCAGAATTTGATGTATGTATTTTTCTTGGTTGATGAATATCCCATCTGATTTTTGATGAACTTGAAGGCCAAGAAAGAAGGTTAATTCACCCATTGAGCTCATCTGAAATTCAGATTTCATCAGCTTTTCAAAATTCACACACAATCTCTTATTAGTTGAACCAAATATAATATCATCAACATATATTTGAACTACTAAGAGATCTTGATGTTCTTGTTTGAGAAAGAGTGTCTGATAAATAGTTCCTCTTTTGTAGCCATGCTTGAGCAAGAAAGATGATAGTGTTTCATACCATTTTCTTAGTGCTTGATGAAGACCATACAAGGCTTTATCTAGTTTGTATACCCTATGGGGATAATGAGGATCTTAAAACCAGGGGGTTGTGACATATAAACTTCCTCAACAATCTTCCCATATAAGAATGCACAATTGACATCCATCTGATACACAGTAAACTTCTTATATGATGCATAAGCCAGAAATACTCTTATGGCCTCAATTCTCGCAACTGGTGCAAAAACTTCATCTTAGTTATTCTTTCTTCTTGAGTGTATCCTTGTGCAATCAACCTTGCTTTGTTTCTTACAATAATCCCTCTATCATCCAGTTTGTTTTTGTATAGCCATCTTGTTCCAATAGGATGTTGACCTTTAGGCAAATCAACAAGAGACCATACTTTTTGCTTTCTGAGCTGTTGAAGCTCTTCTTGCATAGCTTCAATCCAGCTATTGTCTTTTAAAGCAGCAGTGATATTTGGAGGCACCACTTGATAAATAAAACAACTGAAGAGACAAAGGTTGGCTGTACCACTTTGGCTCCTTGTAGTTCTCTTTTCAGGATTTCCAATGATGTTGTCGAGGGGATGAGTCTTATGGATTCTCATTGAAGGAGTTGATTCAACTGGTATAGATGATTCCAGGTTAGTCATTTCCATTACCTCACACTAATTCAGCTCAGGTTGAGAATTTAAGAAATAGTCAAAATGTTCAACAAGAGTTGAATGATCATGAGAGTCTCTTGTATGGGCTGCAGGAGTATCTCCAGTTTTGTTTTGCTCTTCCGTAGGAACTTCTCCGGAAGCATTTTGCTCTTCCGTAGGAACTTCTTCGGAAGCATTTTGCTCTTCCGTAGGAACTTCTTCGGAAGCATTTTGATTATCTGTTGGAACTTCTCCGGAAGCATTTCGTTCTTCCGTATGAACTTCTCCGGATGCATTTTGTTCTTCCGTAGGAACTTCTCCGGATGATAAGCAATGACATGAATCATTTCCAATGTTTATTGTATTCACTTGAGAGCCTGGTTCTGTTGAAGGCACATCATTCACATCTCCGGATGCAGCATGTTCATTTCCGAATATAGTATCTGCTGCTACTGAAGTGTTTCTCCGACGATGGGGGTATCCTTGGAGGATCAACAGATAAGGTCACTTCAGTCATAAGAGGTGGAAAAAATGGATAACATACTTCATCAGATCCTGCATTGTTCAAATGATCATAGTTAAATGATTTAGATAAAGCATCTATGTCAAACAACCATGATGAACCTTTAACTGACTTTGTAAATACAGTTTCATCAAAAGATACATTAGCAGTCTCTTCCATAATGTTATGTTGTGGAATATAAAACCAATATGATTTCGATGTTGAAGAGTATCCAATAAAGAAACCATCATATGCTTTTTCTGAAAATTTTCCCAATGACTCCTTTATGTTCAAAACAGTTACATGACATCCAAAGACTTTCAAATATCCTATGTATGGTTTTCTTTTAAATAGGAGCTCATAAGGAGTTTTGTTATGTTCTTTTACAATTAATGTTCTGTTTTGAACATCGCATGCAGTATTCACAGCCTCAGCCCAAAAAGTGATAGGTAATTGTGAATCAGCTAGCATTGTTCTGGCTGCTTCAATGAGAGTTCTGTTTCTTCTTTCAGCAACTCCATTTTGTTGTGGAGTTCTTGGTGCACTGAATTTTATTGCAATACCTTTGCTCCTGCAAAAGGAATCTAGTTCAAAATTGACAAATTCAGTACCATTATCACTCCTAAAAATTTTAACTTTTGTATCAAGTTGTTTCTCAATCTTGATCACAAAGTCCATTAATGTTTTTGATGTTTCACTTTTTGTTTTAAGAAAAAGACCCATGTGAATCTTGTGAAATCATCAACTATCACCAGACAATATTGCCTTTTTCCAATGCTCATTACATTGGTAGGGCCAAACAGATCCATGTGAAGCAATTTGAGTGGTGTAGTATTAGTATTGATAGTTTTGGATTTATGTGACACTCTATGTTGTTTTCCTTTGTAACAAGAAGAACAGTGAGTTGAGCAATGAAACTCTTTGTTTGGCAATCCAATGACCAGGTCATTTTTCACCAATTTATTCATGTTCTTCGTGTTAGAATGGACAAGCCTTCTATGCCATAATTAAGACAAATCTTCTGATAGTTTAGATATAAGGCATGTTTCATGTTTTGTGAGTGAAGTGTCGTTCATATCCAAAAATAAGTGTTTCCTTTTCTTGCTGCTTTGAGGAGGATCCAATCTTCTGGAACAATAAATCCTGGCTTAAGAAGAATAACAGTTAGTATTATCAAACAATGTGGTATAATTTTGATCATAAATTTGAGACACACTAAGTAGATTATACTGTAAATTTTTACAGTAATTTACTTTATCAAATTTGAGCACACCATTTGTTATCATCCCTTCCAACAAATTTTACCTCCCATTTTATCCCCACCAAATGCCACATAAGAAGCATTTTTATGTTTGAAATCATGGAGAAGAGAACAGTTTCCTGTCATATGCCTGAAACAACCACTGTCAACATACCACTTGTTGTCAGCTCTCCAATATTGTTCCTGCATTCAGAAATAAATCAGTTAGAAGTGACAACCCAAGTCTTAGTGATCTTGGGTTTGTCAACAGAGTCTAAAATAGTTACTCTTTTGAATAATTTTTGAAGTTTCAGTTTTAGATTTGGTTGATTCATTCTGATTTGTTTTAGATGAGGATGATTCTGCTGAATGGGATGTTGATGAAGTAGGTCTTGTTTCTCAATTTCTGCTTGTTTCAAATCAACTTCATTTTTTGAGTCTTTGTTTTGATAATGAAACTTTTTTCTCACTATCTTTTGTTTTGAAAGAGGTATTTGAAGGGTTTTGTAGATGTTAATCAAAGACATATTAACCATTTAACATGTAAAACGCAGCGGATTTTCAGTTCAAATAAGAGTTTATGTATCATATACATATGTTAAAGCAAAACCCAAAACAAGGATCTTAATATATGGAATAGCACACTATCTCAACATACATATCAACCATATATATACTACCTTTAGAAACGTGGAATGGAGGCTAGGAGATGATGTTGAATGTCAAGACTTCAAAGTAGAAATCCTCAAGAGATGATACCCCAAGCTTCCTCCAAACACCCACTTGCTAGGTCTTGCAACACCAACCTCAAAGACACTCTTGAAGATCGATTTTTCCAGCCAAAACAACACTTGTTTGAAGCTGAAAATTGCTTCTAATTCAGCTCTAAAATCCGAATTTTAGAGAGAGAGATTAGAGAGAAAATGCTTTTGCTATGTGTGTGTGAGAGAAGGTGTATTCTTGGAAGAGTGTTGCAATGAATAATTTGCAAGGACCAAGGTGATTAATCAAAGGCTAGCAAGCCCCAAGGGCGGCCGAAATATGGACCTTTGGGGTCCCTCTCATTTGAATTTTTTATCAAAAATATCACTCTTGCACTCTATCTATTTTATAAGATTAAAAACCCTTTTATCTTATAAAATTAATACACTTTTGTTTAATATTTTTAACCAACTTAAATAATAGAAACAAGTAATTTCTCATGAACAATTATCCATATAATGTTGTTCATTATCAAAAGCAATGTTTTAGAAAACCCGGTTTCTATGTTGGTGCTAATATTTATTTGTTTGATCTTATCAACGAATAAATATTTATCGGTGTTTGTTTTGCTTGTTATTGGGTATGACCCGACTTGGATCATATCACACTAGCCACATCAATTTAGTATGTATCTTGGGCAGATCAAATCCTTCAATCTCCCACTTGCACAAGATTCATAGAGAATTGATGCAAGTAGCAAATAACGCCTAGCAACGGTTTGCTACCCCTAATGTATATGACTAAGTGCCATTCAATAACATCATCCCTTTCAAGTACCCTACTTGAATATGATTTAGGTGAATAAATCATTTATCCTTTTGTTACAGATGTCATGTTAAATCCTAGAGACATAGAATTGTCATTCTCCGTTGATTTAACTTTAACAGGCCTTAGACATCTAACTCTCAACGAATAAGAGGAACAAATTCCATCTTGACTACATACGTCTCTCACAATCACTTTATATTATACCCGAACTCAGCCTTATGTACTGCCAATATTTCAGAACAGCAAAGAACTAACTCAAAGTACAATACTTGGTGAATTTCAAGACCCAATATGTATCTCAGGTATGAGGATACAATGATATTCGCCTTTACTCAATATCTCTTATGACTAATCACAAAGATTCCATGCAAAAATAATTGAGAGCGGGTCAGTCCAATATCCATATCCCATAGATATCAATGAACCTTGGTAGCAACGTCTTGCTCTATATTCATACTTAGTGAATATCAACCAATCCAAGTTCATTATAGTCTTATATTCATAGTTGTTCCACAAGTACGATCGACTACGGATTTTAGAATAACTTACTTATTCACGGATTTAAACATGTTAAAATAGAAGAACAAATGAAAATTATAACCATATAATTAAGTCAAATTACATAAGTTCCAATATCCAAATACAAAATTTGATCAAGTCCAATTACTAGAATATCGAAGTCCTAAGGCACAAGTATGACTTTCATGCTTTGACCTGTCAAGGAGCTTCGTGAATGGATCCGCAATGTTTTGATCGGTGTGAACTTTGCGAATACATATCTTTCCCTTTTCAACTTCATCCCTAATGTAGTTGAATCTCCGTTCAATGTGCCGGGTCTTTTGATGAGCACGAGGTTCCTTGATTTGAGCAATCGCGCCCTCGTTGTCACAAAAGATCTCTAGGGGGTCTTGAATGGTAGCAACGACCCCTAGATCAGCAATGAACTTCCTAAGCCACGCAGCTTCTTGAGCTGCCAGTGAAGCGGCGATGTATTCAGATTCTGTTGTAGATAATGCCACTACATCTTGCTTTGAGCTCTTCCAAGAGACCGCTCCTCCATTCATAATGAAGACATATCCCGACTGTGATCGAGAATCATCTCGATCAGTTTGGAAACTTGCATCTGTGTAACCCTTTACCACAAGCTCCTCCTCACCAGATCCATATATTAAGAACATGTCCTTAGTGTTCCTAAGGTATTTCAAAATACTTTTAACAGCCATCCAATGACTATTACCAGGATTCTGCTGATATCTGCTTGTCATACTTAGAGCATATGACACGTCCGGCCTAGTACATATCATTGCATACATGATGGATCCTATAGCAGACGCATATGGGACTCCACTCATTCTTTCTTGTTCAACCTTTGAACTAGGGCATTGAGATGAGCTCAATATAGTCCCCTTTTGAATAGGTACCAGACCTTTCTTAGAATTCTCCATCTTGAACCTTTTCAAGATCTTATCAATGTATGCACTTTGGTTTAAACCTATCAGTCGTCTTGATCTATCCCTATAGACCTTTATACCCAAAATATAGGTGGCTTCACCAAGATCTTTTATGGAAAAACAGCTTCCAAGCCAGGCTTTTACACCATCCAAGGTTGGAATGTCGTTTCCAAATAGTAAAATGTCATCAACATATAATACAAGGAAGGTGATAGTGCTCCCACTAGCTTTCTTATATACACAGGCTTCATCAGCGTTTTTGATGAAGCCAAATTTCTTTACTTCATCATCAAAACGGTGATTCCAGCTTCTTGATGCTTGTTTCAATCCATAGATTGACTTCTTTAACTTGCATACCTTTTCAGGATGTTTTGGATCGACAAAACCTTCAGGCTGTTTCATATGGACATCTTCCTCAAGATATCCATTAAGGAAAGCGGTTTTGACGTCCATTTGCCATATCTCATAGTCATAATATGCTGCTATGGCAAATAATATCCTAATAGACTTTAGCATTGCCACAGGTGAAAAGGTTTCATCATAATCAACCCCTTGAGTTTGAGTGAAACCTTTTGCTACAAGTCTAGCTTTATAGGTATCCAAGTTTCCATGCATATCGGTTTTCTTCTTGAAAACCCACTTACTCCCAACTATCTTGGACTTAAGAGGTGGTGTAACCAATTCCCAGACTTGGTTATCATACATGGATTGCATCTCAACGTTCATGGCTTCTTGCCATTTGTCACAATCAGGTTTTGACATTGCATCTTGGTATGTGGTTGGTTCATCTGAATCTACCACATAGCATCCATCCATGAAAAATCCATATCTCTCAGGAGGAACACTAATTCTACCAGATCTGCGAACGTTTTGTGTATTTTGATCATCCATATGATCATTCTCAACATCCTCATGTTGATTGCTAGTATTAACCAATTGTGTATCTTCTTGTGAATCATGGACCTCTTCAAGTTCCACTGTTCTTCCGCTAGTTTCTTCCAAAAGAAACTTAGTTTCCAAGAACTCTGCCTTTCGAGCAATAAACACTTTCTGCTCTGTCGGATCATAGAAATAATATCCAATACAATCTCTAGGATATCCGATGAAGATACACTTCGTGGATCGCCCTTCCAGTTTGTTCTGAGTGTATTGCTTAGGATAAGCTTCACACCCCCAAACTTTCAAATATGATAATGATGGAACCCTTCCATGCCATACTTCGAAAGGTGTCCTTTCCACTTTCTTGGTTGGGGCCATATTTAAAATACGGGCCGCGGAGAGCAACGCGAAACCCCAAAATGACAGAGGTAGTGTACTTCTAGCCATCATAGATCGAACCATATCCAATAGAGTTCGATTCCTCCTCTCAGACACACCATTATGTTGTGGTGTTCCAGGTGGAGTAAGTTGTGAGACAATCCCACAACTTCTAAGATACTCTTGAAATTCACTACTTAGGTATTCACCTCCTCTATCTGTGCGAAGAACCTTGACCGTTTTGTTGAGTTGATTTTCAACTTCATTCTTGAATATTTTGAACATTTCAAAAGATTCATGTTTGTGTCTTAACAAGTACACATACCCATAACGACTATAATCATCGGTAAAGGTAATGAAGTATCTTTCACCATTCCTAGTCATTGGTTTAAAAGGTCCACATACATCCGAATGTATGATCCCTAATAAATCTTTCGCCCTTTCATTAGTCCCACTAAAAGGGGCCTTTGTCATTTTACCTTGTAAGCAAGACTCGCACACATCGAATGAATCATTTTCATTGGTTTTCAAAAGACCGTTCTTTTGAAGTTTATGCATACGATTCTTATTTATGTGTCCAAGGCGACAATGCCAAAGATAGGAATCATTCAAATCTAATTTGAGCCTTTTGGTGGTTGCTTGGTACATTGAGCTATCATATGTTGTGTTATCATGAACCAATTCATAAATACCATTACAAGGAATAGCCTTAAAATAAAACACATGATTCAAAGTAACATGAATATCATTGTCAACAAATTTGAAATCATAATCATATTGTCTTAATCGGGAAACAGAAATGATGTTCCTAGTCAAACTAGGAGCATACAAAATATTCTTTAAAATAACTTCCAAACCACTTGGAAGCTTCAAAACATAGTCTCCTTGGGCTTCCACATGAACCTTTGCACCATTGCCCATGAAGAGACTAACTTCCCCTTTTGAATAATGCTTACTTCTTTTGAACCCCTGCAACAAATTGCAAATATGAGTTCCACATCCGGTATCTAATACCCATGTGTTAGAAGAAATTACATTTAGCTCAACATGTATCATAAAGATTGTACCTGAGGTTTGCCCGTCCCTCTTCGACCTCAACGCTTTGAGATAGACCGGACAATTGCGTTTCCAATGGCCTACCTCACCACACTCAAAACAAGGGTCATCTTGAGCAACCTTTTGCTTCTTTTCTTTTGGTTTGGGGGGTTCCATTTTTGCCTTTCCCTTTCCCTTGACGTGCCCCTTCCCTTTGGCAACGCTTGCCTTAGGGTTGGGGAGGTGCCTCTTCCTACTACCTCCTTCATTGATCGTAAGGACCGGCAGAACCTTTCTACCCATGCCCGCCTCGGCCGTTTTTAGCATTGAATGAAGCTCACCAATGCTCTTGTCCCAACCATTCATGTTATAGTTCATAACAAAACTATCAAACTTCTTTGATAGAGAGTTGAGGATCAAATCCGTTGCCAACTCGTTGGACACACGACAGTTAAGCCTTTCGAGGCGATCAATGTGGCTCTTCATCTTAAGAACGTAGGATGACACCGATTGGGTCTCGTCCATCCGACATGCATGGAGCGCTCGAACCGTTTCGAAGCGCTCCACCCTTGATTGTTGTTGGAACATTTCCTTCAACTGGGTGATCATGTCAAAGGCATTGTGGTTTTCAAAGTCCTTTTGCAAGTCGGGAATCATACTCGCTAGCATGAGACATGAGACTTGCACGGAGTCCTCGGTGTACTTGACCCACTCGGCAAAGGCCTCAACGTCACTCTCATCGGGTTGATCGGGAATGGGATCGTCTAACACATAGGACTTCTTTTCTTGCTTGAGAACTATTCTCAAGTTTCGATACCAATCCATGAAGTTCCCATGGTTTAGACGTTCCTTTTCGAGGATCGTTCTTAGTGATAGGTTATGGACGGTCGGGATAGCGTTGTTGTTGTTAGCCATCTACAATATTACAAAGTTCAAATTTTAGTATTTCGATGTTTAAGCAATTTTTAATTATTAATACCCTTTTATGTCTCATAGACAATTAATAATTAAAACTAGAATCCAACGTTACATTTAAATATCGGTTAGGTGACCTTTATCCCTTTATTTAAATTAACAAGGTAGTCAACATTTTGACAATTGTAACCCATTACAATTTCTAGTTTTTATGGGATCGTTTTAAACATCTTATGTTTAGTTTGACATGTTAATCCCATCAACACCGTTTGTACGTCATGCTTCGGTGATCCTAATGCATGATTTCCAAATCAAGTCGTCCTAGTTAGACACACGTGTGATATCACTAATATAAGTGGTTAGGTGACCTTTATCCCACAAATATAGTAATTTCACCTCAACTTCTCAAGTTTCTACATTTATGGTTAGGTGACCTTTATCCCATAAATAAGTTACAAGTGAATTGAGTGTTGTTCAAAAGGATGGTGTTAAACTTGTTTTTTTTTTAAAAAAGGGTTTTGAAGTTTCTAAAACTTATACCTTGAAGTTTCTAAAACTTAGTTATAGAAAACCTTTTATACCATACAACTTGTATGCATTCAAATGCATGGTATTATTTGAAAAACAATTTTTAAGGTTCCTTTTAATAAAACCCATTTTTATTAAATCATTAACCCTTAATAAACTCATTTTATTAATCCATTTAATGATTATAAAGAACCATTTTTATGCTTGATGCGCCATAGTTGTTAAACTAGTTTGTCAATTTTCAATCCAAAACAAACACAACCAAGATAACCAAACAATCAACCAAACATAATATAATAAGTGCACAACCAAAGCCAATAATTTTGAACACACTTGCTTGCCATAACAAGTGTGTTAAGGGGTCAATCCAAAGGTAAAACATGACACATTGTTGAGTTGATGAACTCCCACTTGAACTTGCATCCAAATGCTTCAAGTATGCCTTTTGTGTTGTGATTCCATCATCATCTTTAGGCTTCCTTTATGTATTACAAAACAGCCCCAAAAGCTTATTACATAGAAAAGGTCCTAATACATTTTTCTAGTAAAATAAGATACAAGCTAATCTATTTATTACATACCAAATGAAATAAATAAATTACATATGCTTTATTACATCCAAATGAAACACAACCACAAATAATCAATCACAAGGTCATGGCTAGGCTTTGTGCACTTAGAACACATCCAAACAAGTCCAAAATCTATAATATGGCAGCCCCTTTTAACCCAAGTTTTTGGCCAACACAAACCAAGAACATGTGGGTTTATGTCCAAACAAACAAACCATCATATGATCTATATTTTTCAAGATCTTTACATGCATATAAAGTAACATCTTGAAAACAAAGGGACTTCCATGTAAAGAAATTTCCAGCCCACTTTTTAGAGAAAAAGGACCCGAAAATTTCATGTTGGAAGCATGTATCCATATAATCCGGCTCTAGATGCCATTGAAGGGTTTTGTAGATGTTAATCAAAGACATATTAACCATTTAACATGTAAAACGCAGCGGATTTTCAGTTCAAATAAGAGTTTATGTATCATATACATATGTTAAAGCAAAACCCAAAACAAGGATCTTATTATATGGAATAGCACACTATCTCACAACATACATATCAACCATATATATACTACCTTTAGAAACGTGGAATGGAGGCTAGGAGATGATGTTGAATGTCAAGACTTCAAAGTAGAAATCCTCAAGAGATGATACCCCAAGCTTCCTCCAAACACCCACTTGCTAGGTCTTGCAACACCAACCTCAAAGACACTCTTGAAGATCGATTTTTCCAGCCAAAACAACACTTGTTTGAAGCTGAAAATTGCTTCTAATTCAGCTCTAAAATCCGAATTTTAGAGAGAGATTAGAGAGAAAATGCTTTTGCTATGTGTGTGTGAGAGAAAGTGTATTCTTGGAAGAGTGTTGCAATGAATAATTTGCAAGGACCAAGGTGATTAATCAAAGGCTAGCAAGCCCCAAGGGCGGCCGAAATATGGACCTTTGGGTCCCTCTCATTTGAATTTTTATCAAAAATATCACTCTTGCACTCTATCTATTTTATAAGATTAAAACCCTTTTATCTTATAAAATTAATACACTTTTGTTTAATATTATTTAACCAACTTAAATAATAGAAAAAGTAAATTTCTCATGAACAATTATCCATATAATGTTGTTCATTATCAAAAGCAATGTTTTAGAAAACCCGGTTTCTATGTTGGTGCTAATATTTATTTGTTTGATCTTATCAACGAATAAATATTTATCGGTGTTTGTTTTGCTTGTTATTGGGTATGACCCGACTTGGATCATATCACACTAGCCACATCAATTTAGTATGTATCTTGGGCAGATCAAATCCTTCAGTATTTGAATTCCCTTTTCAAATTATCAAAAAATGAATCATCACCCTTTGATCCTTATCAGTCAAATCTACCTTTTTGGGGGTTTGACTGCTGACCAGTTTTCTTTTCTTCAATGGATGAGCACTGATGACTTCTTGTCCTTTGACTTTGACTTTGATTTAAGATCAGGCTTCTTCAATTTTGAACCTTTTTCACAGTCAGTATCCGTTTCAGACTTATCTGACTCTTTCTTCTTTGTGCCTTTTGTTTTGTTCTTTATGTTGAAATAACATTCTTGAGTGGAATGATTATTTTTGTTACATATGCCATAATGTTTGTTGAAGTAACATTCAGCTGTCATGTGATTGTTCATATTGCAAATGGAACAGTAGCTACTGAAGTAACATTCTTCAGTATTGTGATTTCTCATGTCACACCATTTGCAATATCTTCCATCTGATTCTTTTTCAGAATCATTCTTATGGTTTGCTGACTTTTGATGTTTCTCTTTCTTCTTAAGCTTTGGATGTGCTTCTTCTCTTTTAACTTTATGTTTATGATTGATTGTTACCGAATTCCTCTTCCGTAGATCATCTGTTGAAGTTTTCTTTTTCAGTTGATGATCTGCTGATACCTTTTTCTTTCCTTTTTCCTTGGATCTCTCTTTTTCCTCGGTGATGGCAGATTCAACGTTCAATTTCTTGGAAGAGTCTTGTAGCTGACTTAGTTCTTGAAGACCTTCATTCAATTGAGCTATTCTCTTGCAAATGGTCTTCAGCATGTTTCTTTGTTTAGGAGGATATGGCAACTTCGTTTCTCCAAGCACTTTTGGAATATGTGTTTTAATATGAACATTCTTACTAGTGGTTATTTGATCAACATCATGTTCATCAGAATCATCCAAGTCATCACAATTATCATAATTAAATTCTGAATCATTTTGATTTAAAGATTATGATTCAGAGGATTCAGTTTCACTCACCTCAGCTTCATCGTTTAATTTTGATTTGAGTTGATTCTTTTTCAAACTTGGTGCTAGGCACAAAATGATTTGACAGAGTGTTGGTCATTGTTGTAGGTAAAGATGTGTAATTATCATTTATAGGTGGTTCAACAGCATTATAACCCAACCTAGACCTTTTCTTTGATTCAATATGAAAATTTAGTAATTTCTCATATTGCTGAGATGATAATTGAAACTTCTGAAGTTTCACTTCAGTTGATGCATGATCAGCCATGGATTTTGTTAAGGAAGTGGTCAGATGCTCAACTTGGGCTTTTAGGCTATAGTTTTCAAAAACAAATTTTTGTAAATCCTTTTGCAAAGAGTTAATTTTGATTAGATACAATTTATGTTCTCTAACATGGGATTCATTCAAAATCATAGTTTCTTTTACTTTGTCAGCCAACTGTTGAGCATGGACTCTATAGCGTTCAACTTCCTCAACACATGTTGATGAACACAACCTTTATTTTACCTCTCTTTCCATTGGTGGAACTGTTTGATCCATATGAGCCATCAACGCTTGATTCTCTTCCAAGACTTCTTTTACATACACACTCCAGTCACACGTTCCATCTTGAAGTATGATCAGCCTTGTCTCCTTTGAGTTGCTAGGTCCAGCTGATTCTTTGGTGGCTGGTGGGGATGCATTGATCAGTTGAGATTGTCTGTGCAGAGGTCTTTGAGAATTTGATTGTTGATGAGGTTGAATCTGATGTTGCTGATGCTGCTGATGTTGTCTCATCTCTGGATGTGATGTTGATTGCATTCTCTGGAGAAATGTCAATAGAGATTGCATTTGAAGCATTTTACCTTTGATTTGTGAACGTCAATCTTTGATGTTTTACTTGCTGATGCCAAGTTCTTATTTCTCTTGAGATATTGCTTTGCTCTATAAGCAATCATGGCCATCTACCATCGTAGGTCCATTTCTTCTACTACATCAGGAGGTAGTTCTTCTATGTCTTGTTGGCAGATATTTGCTGACTTAGAGAGCTTCCCAGATATGCTTGGAAACTAGAACTAAAAGCTTCAAATGCTGCTCTTTGTTCTTTAGAGTCCAATATCACAGTAATTGGTTCTGACTGATTGGTTGAATTTGAAGACTTAGCTGTTGCTGCAGTTGTATCTTGTCGATCAGTAGTTCTTCCTTTATTCTTTTGATTCTTATCTTGAGATGACTTCTTTGAGGGTTTACAAGCATAAAAGCTAGCTTCCTCCTCATCATCACTCCTAGCACAAGAGTTATCACTTTCATTGTTTGAAACAAATGCACTTCCAACATTATTTGTTTCTTTGAAGTGATAGGGTGAGACATGAGTTCTCACACTCTTGTTTCTTGATTTTTCGTCCATTTCAAGAGCGTCCACTTTTGCAACCAGAGTATCTAGACCAGTTGATTTCAGATCTATAGTGTTATTGAACATGGATACAGTTTGCTTCCAACTTTCTGGCAAAGTGTGGAGCATTTTCTTGTTTAATTCCTCCCTGGTATACTTCAACTCCAGAATATTCATCTCAGTTACCAACTGCATGAATCTATGAAGTTGTTGAGGAATTGATTCACCCTGAATATGATGAAATGTTTCATATTGCGACCTGAGGGTGTCTCTCCTTATGCTTCTTATCTCATCACTCCCTTCGCAGAGAGTATGAAGTATCTTCCATAAGGAGTGTGTTGTTTTGTAGTTCTCACACCTGATCAAAATCTCTTCAGGTAAAGCCATACTAAGCAAACTGTATGCTTTGATATCAACTTTGAACTTTTTGACATCATCAGGTGATAGATCTTTGGTACTGATTGGTTGATTTTTGTTGTTATAATCCGGCCCAAGAGTGGGTGGAATATAAGAACCTCCAGTGATGGATACCCATAAGTCAAAATCAGTATAGTTTACATGATTCCTAAACTTGATTTTCCATGACTTGAAGTCTGCTTTGTTTCCAACTTCTGTGGTTGGTAAGATGATCCACTGAAGTTGCTCATGATGTTAATTGATGAGAATGATTAACAAGATCTGCTATTCAATTGATTTGAATATAGATACAAGTTAATTAAATCGATTGCGGTTAAACGACAATAGTAGATCAGCAAATCTACGAAATTAAAATCAATTAAACACAACTGACATTGATAGATCAATCGATCTAGATCAATGAGCACTTGGCTCTGATACCACCTGTGAATCCAAGGATCGCAAATAGGAATTATCAGTGTAGGTTGATGGCAAGTCAACGTTTGCGGAATCAACGTTGATTTGGTTTAATTGTTTGAAATAACTTTAAATATCAATAAATGTTCAAGAACACGCGTAACAAAACACAAGAAATGATTAATCAGTATTTCATTAGAACATGTTAATGATTACAAATATGATGAATGAATGATATCAAAGTATGTTATGATGTGACGGCTGCTAAGGTTTGATTGAGAGACTTTGAAGTGATTGTCGTATTGCTATTGCTGTTGTCGATCAATCAATCGTCTAAACAATCATAGTTGAATTGAAACCTAGGATCCATATATATAGACAATGATGTTTCAGTTATAGGAAACACCGGATCTCTTAGGATTTGATTTGTTTCGGTTAAGGAATCATCGGATTTCTCAGCATTCGCATAACTGCCTTGTTGACTTGTTGACTCGTAACACTTGTATTATACAAGTGTTTGAACTCCGCAGGAATATTGTCTTCCGTAGATGATTTGTTCTTCCGCAGAAGAATTGTTCTTCTGCAGAAGTCTTGTTCTTCCGAAGCAATCTTGTTCTTCCGAAGCAGTCTTGTTCTTCCGAAGCAATCTTGTTCTTCCAAATAAATCTTGTTCTTTCGAAGCAATCTTTTTCTTCTGTAGCAATCTTGTTCTTCACTTCTGGTTGTTCATCTGCAGAGGATCTTCGGATGTATAGTTACTTGTAAGAAATATATCTACGGAAGAACAGAATGTTGACAATTACGGATTAAGAAGTAGAAGAATCAATGCAAAAACACAATGTAAATATATTTCACTTCTATTTCTCTCTAAATTTAAGTGTTTACAAAATGAGTACGAATTCAGAAAATGATCAAAAGCTATACAATTACAAAACAAGCTAACTATTTATATTAATTAGTAAACTTCTTGCGCGGTAAGTCTTAACTTCTCTCTTGTCTTTATCTTGAAATTCGTTTTAATTTGATTTCCCGAACTCTAGGTTTAACCCTTACAATCTCCCTTTAGGCTTGGTAAACCAATACTCTCTTGAAGTCACATCATCAACTTTGTAGCTGCCCCCGTAGCATACATCCTTTTGTCCAGGGCCTTCGTAATCAACCCACCGAATTGTGCTGCTAGTAAGTGAACAGATCATCAGTGTAAGGTCGATGATACGGTAATCGTTATCTACACAATGAATCAACGCGTGACCCGTCTCCTTTTACAACTCCACCCCATTAACTTTGATAAGCTGTTAAATGGCATCGGACATGTATAGGGATCTTTCTCTCATACCTGGACGTTGAAAACCCTTATCTTTATTGGTTTCGACATGGGTAGGATTAAAATTTGAATTTGGTTGTCTTCAATGACTTTGGATTTGGCTGTCTTAAAGTCTTTGAAGTTGTTTTTGCTTTGTCTCTAAATTATATACCTTATCCAATTTCCTTTCCCATAGTTACTCGTATTTATGCATGGAATACGACCCATGGCATATAAATCATATGCTCTAAGTGTATGGAAATCGTGTTTATTTTGGAAATACTCTATCGCTCCTTATCTTCTCTTTATCACATACAACTTCTTTTCATCATCGTACGCCTGACTGATAATAGGCTCTGAATTTCCATACCTTGTGAAAGGTTTTGAATGCCTAAGTGTATGAATGTAAACTGGCGGTGGTGGTGCATCAACTGTAACGTTACCAATCTGACGAACAACCATTTGACTAGTTTGACCTAATGCCTTGTCAGTGGCCTCTATAGTGCTTGATTCTCCAACAATCTCTCCCTCCTCAATACAAATAAGTCTTTTAGACTATTTCCAAATATATCAGTGTAATTCATAACTTCATCCAAATCATCAAATGATCCTATATCATCATTCTTTTTTTCTTCCAATATACTTTGCTGAAATGAATAAAATTCTTTTTCATACTCAACTTTAAAGGCAGGATCTAACAGTGTGTAATCAACTGTATCATCGATACTTGGTCCGGAGACATTGGCAGTTCCTTATGATCTAGAAGTACCAGTAGTAGCACCTGTATCACATCCTTGATCATCATCATCATTCCACCATTACCATCATCGCCATCATCTCCATCATTACTATCATCACTATCATCATTATCATCATTATCATCATCATCCTCATCACTGAATCCATAATCTACCATATCCAAATCATCATTGTCATTGACTGGATCTGGAATAGTCATGATATGATCCGGCTCCACAAATTCCTCTTTAGTGTATAATACAGGTTGTTCCTGAGTAGCCTGAATAGGTTCATCCAAAATAGGCTCTCATCAACAACAGTAGTGTCTTTTGTCCTTTCTTCATTCACTGGATCAACAACATGCTCTGTATCTGTGATAATATCATTAACAGATTCTGGATAAGCTAATTGTTGTCCACTAGATTCTCTAACCTCAATGGTGTGTTGATGTGAGAAAGATGAATACACACGTGAGTTGAGATCTCTTAGATTTTTCTCTATAATCTAGACATAACTAAACATGAATTGCTGTTGGCTCTCTAAACTCTTAATTCTTTCATCCTTTTCCACCATATTCCTATACAAGTCATCAATGATCTGAGTTTTCTCTAACATTTCTTTCTCGAGTGTACTAACTCTCTGTTCCAACGTAACTCTCGTCGATGATAAAGAAGATGACTCTAGCTGTGGATGTGGTTCACGAGTAGTATTGAAACATTCAGCATCACCAAAAAGATCATCATGAATTGGCTGTCTTGGTGGAGTCCTCAAAATTTCAACAGTAGTGCGCATAGATGTTGATGTCACAGTTGTTGATTCTGTGACTATCACTGGAGTAGTGGCCTTACTGACCAAGACTGGGTTATTTGCCGTAGCAACATCATTAGTAGTCACGATGGTCATCGGGGTCTGATGTTCCCTCAACACTCCTCGTCCTCTACCCCTCCCATGAGAACTTTCACTAGAAACCCTGGCCATTTTCTTCCTTCAGCCTCGGGTTAGAGTAGGATTATCAACAAGTATGAAATCTGCATCACGATCCTTAGTAGTATGTTTTGCAGGAGTTTCACGTTCTATGGGACGCTCTTGCAGTACATAAGGCACATTTTCTATCTCATCACTATCAGTCTCACTGTCATCTCCTCCACCTCGTAACCATTCATCAACCTTTTCTTCAACATATTTCTCACCGGCCTGTGAACTTTCTAGAGCTTCCAGAGTAGCACTAGATGAAGTACCATCTGTATCATCAGTATGTACATCTACTGTCTTAGTCTCTTCAGCATGTGCCTCAGCTTGGAAATCATCAACAAACCTTCCAAGCTTTGAAAATGTGAACCATCCCATGCATTTCCTCGTGCTCCCATAAGATATATGAATATATATTTTTCTTCATCACCATAACAGAATAGGTGGATGAATCAGATATGGCTAACTCAGGATGAGCAGCATTCACAATTAGGTCTATGAATCTTGGTTACATGATGAACTTCTTCCCCGGAGCTGCAATAACATTCTTCTGCATCTCAGAAAATATGGCCTTAGATATGCTATATGGAAGATCGTTGACTAGAGAAACTAGCCTCGATCCAAAAAGGCACTTAGACTATCTATTTCTGCCTTTCGATTGCTATGGCAATGAATAAAAACATGAAATAAGTACTTATAGAAGGGAGGCAAGTACTTCTTCTCTAGAGATGGGTATCATTAAATGTAATCCATACGGACAAAACAACCCTTTGCATCATCATCATCAATCTTGATCGGTGCACGAGGAATGTCTTCTAACAGTAAAATACTGTTGATCACTTCTGCAGAAATAACCACTTTTTTCCCTTTCACTATTGTTGTAATACATACCTCACCCTCAACATCAATCTCATTAGCTGCAGTTCCCCAAAACTGATCTAACACGTCTGTATATATGGTCGTGTTAGCAGATATAACATGAAAGATCCGAGACGTCTTCAATCCTTCAATCAATGATCAGAATAGAGCTTTATCTTTAGGAACGTCTCTTAGATATGTGACTGGGTGTGAAAATGATATTCTTTGTTGATGTGAATCAACAAGGACCGAATATGATGATTGACTTAATGATTGTAAGGCGGAATCAAACAATCAATGAACATTGAATGCAGGAAACACTCATAAATGCTCTTTGTGTTAATGAAGGTGATCGGTTACAATGAATGCTAGGGTTTGAGCATTAAACACTAACAATACACCTTGTAAACATAAGACTAAACAAAATATTCTGATTGTCTAAATGTCGATCAATAGTCACCTTACATACGAGGATTTCTATTCTATATATAGGCTGACAAGATGCTTTTTACAAAAAGACTAAACTACCCCTGACCTATACATCAGAGAACTAGTCTAAGTACGAAAGTATTCATCAGCATTTCTTTTGTTCATCCGCATGAACTAAGGCGGATGTTGTGATCTTCGTCAGAATTTCATTTTCTTCTTCAGCATTAGTATTTGGTCATCAACATTGACAAATGCGGATGAACAAACAGTTAAGCGCATTTGTTGCTGAACATCGGCATTAGTAAATGTGGATGTACAAAATACTTTTCAGCATTTGTTTCGGCTATCCGCATTTGTTAATGCGGAAGAACAAACACTTATCATCATTTGATCTATGGTCATCCGCATATACAAATGCGGGTAGCCGACACTTGTCTTCTATTCTTTATGCAGATTCTTCATCTGCATTGGTTCTTAGACTTAGGGAGTTTCAGCAGAACAACCATCAACCCACCACTTGCATTGGCATGTATGATCCTTTCATGGTCCAACAATACTCCCCCTAAGGATTATACAACCTATGTACTTCTAGGGTTTGATGGTGGATGAGGTTGTGAGGATTCTGCTGAGTCTTGTGCAGCTGGAGTAGACACTAGTGGTTCTGTAATGATGGATCCAAAATGGCCTTTATCATGTGACAAAGTCATTGGCTTCATACATCTTTTCTCTATTCAGCACATGATTTTCATCTGGCTTATAGTGTGAATGGCTTCAATGGACAGTTTTCTCAATGAGATTGGCTCCCAGATGGACACGGTTGACAATCCATCTCTATGAATCTGAAGATATCCGTCCACATCACCCTCTAGCTTCACAATATTCCCCAATTGCAAAGGAGTCTTCTTTTTCCTCCTCTGCTTTCTCTTGGCAATGCTTCTATCAAATGCCATCTTCAGAATCTTTATGCACTTTAAGAAGAAGTGCATGTCTGCTTCTCTTAGCTTATTGTTTATCTCTCTAAAGTGCCTTTTGTATATGTAGTGGATATAAGATTCATCTAGCAATCTCACTTCATATGCACTAAACAATCTAATCTTAGCACCTTCTTTTCCTCCCCATCTTTTTTCAATCACCAGCTCATATGTCTTTTTATCATAATAGACATTTGAGATTGCTTTGGAAGAATGAGTTTCATCTACCATCTTTCTCTTTAATGATTTAGTTGGTTTCACCTTAAGCTCAGGGAATACCACTTCTTTAGCTGGTTTTGTCTTTTTCTTATTTAGAGGGTTAACATAGGATCTATCTTTCCTCATGCAGATAGCCTTGAGAGATTTGAAGTTGTCTATTCTTTTAAACATCCTTAGAATATCTTCAAACTCATAACCCCTAAACATAGCCTTATGATTAATCAATTCTAGATTGGCTAGTTCTTTTAGATCATGGATCTCCAGGGAGTTCACCAGAGTACTCTGTGAAGAATTGGACTAACCCTGAGATCCTTTTGACCATAAACATATTCCAGTCACTGTCATACTTCCAGGCATTATCTTCTGATCAGTCTTGCCCTGGGGAGTAGATACACCTCTGATCATCTCTGTAGTGGTGAACCCTTCTTGAAGTCTTAACTGTGAAGGCTCAACAAACCACTCAGGATATCTATGCAAAACAGGTGCCAAAAAATCATGATCTATATGGGTGAGCTGCATATCTTGTGCTGAAAATCTGGTTCTTGGCTATTTGTTGGTTATTTCTTCTTCAAGTTCCTTCGGCCTTTCTTTCTTTTCATTGATCAACCTAAGTATAGCAGCCCTTAGGGAATTTGTCTTCATGTTGCCCAGTTTTCTCTTTGTGAATCCTTGGTCAGACAAATAGTCCTTCATTTCCATGTCAGTTATACTGTAGGAATCAGAATACAGTGGTTGAGGAGTTGCAGTCTGCTTGGCCTTTGAAGAGAATTTGAACACTGGTGCTTTGGGTGAAAGAGTCTTCTCATACTCAGTCTCATATGTAGGGTCCAACAGTTTGTTTAGCTTTTCTTCTTCTGATTTCATTCTCTCATAAGTCAACCCAGATACCTCATTAGGATCATACCCATGGTTAATCAAAAACATGGCCTTCACCATCAGATCATCAGATTCGGCTTTCTCTACCATCTCCTGCACTGATGACTCCTCCTTCACAGGGCTTTCACTAGCTATAGGTTCATCAACCACATAGCCACCCTCTATCTCTCCTTCTTCCAGATCAATGAATTCAGCCTTCTTTTTCAATTGGGCTTCAGCGTTTTCATGTTCATCTAAGAATTCAGCAATGGCTGCAAGGCTATGGGGCTCATCTTTTTTCTTTTTGTTTACTGGTTCTTATTCTTGTATTGGTCTTTTACCCTTTTCCTTTTCAGATGAATATTTCCTCCTTCTGGTATATGTTTGCATTCTTGAACCAGATGAGGTTTCAGCCTTTTTAGCTTCTTGGGGCACTTTCTCAGCCTCTTTCTTTTTTGTTTTATCAGTTGCAGCTACCGATTCTTCTCTTTGTTGTTATTCTTCATATAATCTTCTTATCAGCTCCTTTTGTTCATCAGATAATAATACAGCAGGCACAATTTGCAGACTCAATTCCTTCTCAATTGGGGAGATTGAGGAATGACTACTTTTGGTTCAGCAACTTGCCTTTGATCAACAATGAAGTCCCAAAACTCATCATCTATAATGAATTCTTCTGTAGAAGGAGGGGAGTTATCACCACTCTCCCCTGATGAACCTTCATCACTGTTAACTTTATCACTTTCCTTTATTCTTTTCTCTTCTCTTTTATCTCCCTTATCATCTTTCTTCTTTTCTGCTTCGTTTTTAATTATGACTAACAGCTCTAACTCAGAGACTCTCTTGTTTAGAGATTCTATTTGTTTTTGCAGGTCTATAATAATATCAGCTTGCTCTTCAATCAGCCCTTCATGTTCTTCCATAGTAATGTTTTGGATGGCTAAAGTGTCAACATAACCACTTCATCCCTGGAATGCTGAAGAGCTGCCTTTAGACTTTCTATTTCTTTTTCTTTGTCTTTCTTCTCAACCTCATACTTTTCTTTCATATCTTTTAACTTTTTTTTCTTTTTCATCCAGTTCCAGAAGTCTGTCTTGAATGATACTAGATTTTCTATTTATCAGTTTCTCCATCTTTGCTAATTTCTATAGTAGTTCGGAGATCATCTCATCTTTTTCATCAGGCCTGTTTACCTCTAGTTCAGCAACACTTTCAGATGGAACATCCTTATAAATAACTTGCCTAATAGGCATCTATCTTTGATGATCCTCCTCATCAGATGATGATTTGGATTCCTCTAAAGAGCTGGCAGAATCACCATACTCAACAGGCTCAATAGTAGCAAGGGATGATTGAACAGGAGATGTAGGTGAAATATGGGGTGAGTGTATGGGTGATATATGTGGAGAGAAGATGGGTTGTGTTTGAGGTGATTATATTGGTGTGGGCATAAAAGGTGAGGCTATATTAGCTTCATGGACAGAAGGCCCAGTGTGAAGATCACCCCCTATATCAACCTGGGGTGACACTAGCCTCTGACCTTCATCCCTTTCAGCAGCATGCTCATCAACAGTTTGTTGATCATGAGCAGCTTGTTCTTCTTCTTGATCAGGCTCATCAACAGGAGCCTCTTGTTTTTTTGCTTATTTATCTGGATTAATCTGCTACAGCATCCAGGGAAACAAAGGAAAGAATGTTCCACTGTAGAAATTTCTAGGGTCTCTCTTCTTAATATACTTGTAGGACTTGGCATTAAAATGAGGAATATCCATCACAGGTCCTTCGGGTACAATATCACGGAAAGCTTCATTGATGAGGCATTGTAAGAACTTTGGATACATAAGGAACATGTGTCTTCTTCCTTCGTGAATGTTTGATGTCAGACCATTAAACACATAAGCAGACATGTTAATGGCCTGTTAGTGCACATAGCACATGTAGCAGATGAGGTAGCCACTTGAATGTCATTCCATCCAATCTTCCTCTTTGACAAACAATGTTGGTAGAGATGAATGAGGAATCTCCATTGTAACTCAACTAACCCCTTCATAATCTGCTTGCCTTCATAACCTCCCTCATATCCAATGTTGGCAAAGAAAGTTGTAATACCATCATCTTCAAATTCTAAAGGAGTGTTGGCATCATCACCAAACTGCAGACACTGTCTCATAGTATGTTCAGTAATGGCCAATGTATGATCATCAGAGATTCTTCCAGACAGAGTCCTCACACCATCTATCTCTGTCACCTCAGCAGTGCTCCAGAATGACCTTATGAATCTCTCTAAATGATTGGTCTGACTGTAATTGCATGAGCAACGCTGGTAGTGGATATGAATCTGATCATTTCTCTAAGACCTTCTGCCTCTGGTACATCAGGGTCGAGATAACCACTGACATTATGGAGCTTACTCCAAGTGAGATTTGCCATGTACCTTGCATTAGAGGCATATGAATAAGAAGATTTGATAATATTCATCAGATTCTAAAGCATACATCAATTGAAATTTATCAGTTTAACTTTTGATGGTCAAAATTGAATGTCCATAGGTACTGTTCCATAGGAATCATGCCTATACTTGATGTTATCATGAATAATCACTATTATTTTGTTTTTCATGTTTGTAGTGATCATCTTTTCTGTTTTTTAAACTCTTTTAACTCTTAGAATCAAGTTTTGATTTCAACATTTTTAAAATTTTGATATGCTCTGTTCATGCGATGAACAAGGTTATGAAAATCACTTGTTTGTTGTTATCTTCATAGTTAACAGGTTCATTGCAGTCGAAAATGTTCATCATTTCTTAATCTTAGTTTGATTTTGAGTTTTCTTTCTTGACCTAGGTTTCAAAGTTCATTATGGGTTCAAAGGTCCGACATTTTAGGTCATAAACTTCAAAGATTATCACCTTTTGTTCGATACTACAGTTTTAGAGAATCGAAACTGAGGACTAATCAGGGTGAATAAAGAGTAGAACATGGGTTTTGGTGATGGTGATGATGATTGATGAAGAACAGTGCAAATACGCTTGTCGCACTATGAAGTCTCTTAAATTTGAAAAGTGTTAAATGACATTTTGAACTGGTTTTAAATAGTCAATTAATATCTTTTACAAATGTTACAAGTTTCAGGACAAATGCGGTCGATCTTTTAAATTCACTGTAGCAAATGCGAAAGAGTTTTGTTCATCAACATTTGTGTACTGTTATAAATGCGGAAGAGTAAAAACTTAACATCATTTGTTCACTATAGCAAATGCGGTTGAACAAAGTTGGTCAGCATTTGTTCACTGTAACAAATGCGGTTGAATAAAGTTGTTTAGCATTCGTTTACTGTTGCAAATGCTACTGAACAAAGTTATTCAATATTTGTTCACGGTAACAAATGCGGTAGAGCAATATTCCTTTGTCCACATTTACTTCAAGAAATGCGGCAGAACAATAAGTTGTCCGCATTTCTTGACTTTCATCATTATGACATAAGAGATTAAGCACATTGTTTATTCATTTTGATACACATGAGTAAAAAGAAATACGACAGAACAATAAGTTTTTGATGTCAACCACATTCAGGAAATGCGGATGAGTAAAAAGAAATACGGCAGTACAAAAGTTCACATAAAACAAATGCGGTTGAAAACTTTTGTCCGCATAGGTTTTTGACCAAACTTTTCATGTATTCTATGAATCCAAGGATCACAATCAAGATTTATCAGTGTTAGAAGGGAATTAAGTTAATGATTGCAGAATGAACATTAACCTTGTTTAATTGTTTAATAAGTAAATATCAAACTGGAATAAATGTTGACTATGACGAACACAATGATATGAGCACAATAAATAAACAAACAGGATTTGATTCAAAAGTATTTCACTAAAACTAATTAAAGATTACAGATGAATAAGTAATGAATGCTATAAACAATAATTTATTTGAATGTGTTGATGTTTGGTGAAATATTGATGTGACGGCTGCTAGGGTTTGTGTTTGATTGATTGTGTGAATCGATGTGATGTTTTGTGTTTTCCATTTGGTCGCCTGTGTGTTCCCTCGCATTGCTCGTCGCTTGATGTGAAACCTAGGACTCATATTTATAGGCATGCATGTTTCTGTTATGGAAACAATGAATCTCTTGGGATTTGAAATTGTCTTGTTGACTTGTTGACTTGTTGACTTGTAACATTTGAATACAAGTGTTTGGTCTTCAGCAGTAAAGGTGTCTTCTGCAAGAGTGTGCTTTCCGCAGGAGTCTTCACCTGAAGTCTTTGTTGTATTGTTCATCCGTGGAGGTTTACTCTTCCGCATGAGTCTTCATCTTGAACTCTTTACTTGAATCCTTGAGTTCCAGAGCTGGTTGTACATCCGCAAAAGATTTTCGGATGTTTGTTTTTGTAAGAAACATATCTACAGAAGAACAAAAATGTTCATCCATAGATGTTTCTTACACTTAGTCAATTTCATAAATTGACAAAGCATAATGTTTTACCTGCAATCATACACATAAATCAACACATATGGGTTAACCTATATACATAAAGCATACATCAAAATAATGAATTACAAATATTCATTACAAGTTTTGATTAAAGTTCTAAGCCTATACAAAAGGATCTAGACCTATTGTTCCTAGATCTAACATATTCTTTGAAATAAATCCGGTAGAGTTAACTTGTCAGCATTAGTTTCACTTTGTTTTAAATGACATAAATAGTTACCCGCATTGGTTATATGCATGGGTTACCTTCACCCGCATTAACCAATGCCCTTACCCGCATTAACTTTTGAACTTAATCAAAAAATAATGTTTCTACAGAGTAAAATTATTTCTATTTTTCTGCTGATTCCTTTCTTGTTATGAAGAAATGTCTTTGATTGACTTGTCTCTTATGAAGTTTTGACTGTTGTTAGGGTTGTCAATTCTTGCTTGGATTGACTTTTATATCAGATGTGATACAAGTTTCATATTGTTTGAATGATCTTAGACTTCTTATGCTTCCAAGAATCTGCATAAGATGTGATACTATAGTATAACTTCTGCACCAACACAGTCAGTTTCTTTTTGATTTGTTTTATAAGTTTTAAGAAAGTAAATATCTATACAAACTGATCAAAATTTTAAATTACCCCCCTAAAGTTTATATCCATAACTAAATAGAAACTTTAAAGATTTAAAACTTTTGAACAATGAAATATTTTTTGATGTTGTTGTTTTTCTGATTTAAACATGAAGAAGAAGTATACCTTATGATGGGATCATATCAATCTTACATTACACATGTGCACTCTTTTGTTACTAAAATAGACATGGTTATGATCTTATTGATTGAAGGTATGTTTGTCCTCTTAAACACATACCTGGTTAATATTTTAATGCATGTGATATTTATAATGTTTTGGTTTATTTGAATTCAACATGTACTTCACACACAAAAGCATGGTAAGATCAACCATCCTCATGTGATGCATGGTAGAACTTTTTCACAACTTACTTGACCAGGTCACTTAAAGTATTAGATCTCATTTTTACCAATCCTCATTAGGATTCTTTTACTTTGATCCTTTTCATGATTTGATCCATATTGGGATTCTTTTTCACTTCACTTTGCAAGGTGATCCATGCTGGGATTCTTTTTGTTCATTCACAAAGAATGTTTTCTTTATTTGATTCATCCAATTTGGATGTGTTCCTCATTGTGAATCTTTTGGATCATTACATCAGCACTATGTTCTTGTTTCTTCAGGTCTTTGCTCAGCAAAACAGAGAACAGACTGATGTAGGTGAAAGAGATTCATAAATATCATTACCTAGTGTGTTTAGGTTATTACACACATATACACTTGGATAAGCCAATACGTACCCATACTCTGAGAAGAGTGTTTCACAATTGAATAAGATTTTAATTCATCACAGCATGTATCTTCTTTTCCAAGTTGAGCCTACCCACATACCAGGTAAGTCATGTCAGTCTTTCAAATTTTGAATTAAGCACAGTGAATGATATAACGACTGTAATTATATCATTTCCCATAGTATATCATTTTCTTCATCAAAATTGACTTCTTTTTGTAATTTTCTAAATTTTTGAATTGTTTTTGATGTTTTTGATTTTATTCAAGGTTAATCATGCCAATTGATTGAACTAGGAATTCAAACCTACTATGTTCAAATGCCTCGGTAAATAAATCAGCCTATTGATTGTCAGTGGGAACTTGAATCAATTTGATTATTTCTTTTACAACACAATCTCTCAAAAAATAAAATCTAATTTCAATATGTTTTTTTGAGTGCTGAACTGGGTTATTTGTAATAAAAACAGATACTGTGTTGTAAATGTGAATTGGAGTATGCAAGAAGTTAAAACCATAATCAAGCATCTGTTTTGAATCCAGAGAAGTTAAGAGCAACAGGCTGATGCTGCAATATTCTCAGCTTATGCTATTAAAAAAATACGTTTGTCTGTTTCTTGCACTGCCAGGAGACTAGTCTGGGACCCAGAAATTGACAACCGCCAGAAGTGGACTTCCTATTGAAGTTGCATCCCTTATAATCACTGTTAGTGTAGGCATAAATATTGAAATCTCGTTCCTTTCGATACCATAATCCAAGAGTAGGCTTGCCCTTAAGATATCTGACTATCCTTTTGATAGCATTCACATGAGATTCCTTGGGATCTGCTTGATACTTGACACACACACAAACACCAAACATAATGTCAGGCCTATTGGCTGTTAGATACATAAGTGAACCGATCATAGATTGATAGTGAGTCTGATCCACTGATTTTCCTTCTGGATCTGGACCAATCTTCACTTTAGTATCAACAGGTGTTCTGATAGACTGACAGTGAGCAAGGTAGAATTTCTTCAACTTTGTTTCCACATATTTTAATTGATTAATGAAGATTCCATCTGCTGTCTGTTGGACTTGCACTCCTAAAAAAAATGTGAGTTCCCCCATTGCACTCATTTGGAATTTTGAATGCATAAGGTCTTCAAAATCTTTGCTTGTTTGTTGAGCCAAAAATGATATCATCCACATAGATCTGGACTAGCAACATGTCTTTTCCTTTAGTTTTTCTGAAGAGTCTGATCAATATTTTCTCTTTCGTATCCATGTTCAAGAAGAAAAGATGATAGAGTCTTGTACCACTTTCTTGGGGCTTGGTGAAGACCATACTAGGCTTTGTCAAGCTTGTACACCCTGTGTTGAAAGTCAGGATCTTCAAAGCCTGGTGGTTGACTCACATAGACTTCTTCAGCAATCTTTCCATACATAAAAGCACACTTCACATCCATTTGATAAACAATTAACTTCGTGCATGCTAAGTATGCAAGAAAGATTCTTATTGCTTCTAATCTGGCAACAGGAGCAAACACTTCATCATAATCAATTCCTTCTTCCTGTGTATACCCCTGAGCCACTAATCTTGCTTTGTTTCTGATGACAATCCCTCTATCATATGATTGAGAAATATGTTCAACTTAGTCAGATGGTTATTCATGCTAATGGACCATACTTATGGACCATACGCACGAATGAATCTGTAAGGATTCCTGAAGTCTGATGCAACCCAAAACAGCCTAAGTGTCTCAGCAACATGCACTAAGTACTGAAGTGAAGAATGCTTCGGAAGTTTTACACAAAGCATTAGAAAATACTCTAAGTGTAAAATCTTCCGAAGCCAAGACCAATATCTTCCGAAGCCAAACATGAAGTCTTCCGAAGCTTCAGAGACAAAGTCTTCCGAAGCTTCAGCCTATGAAGACAGATTTCTTCCGAAGACTTTTAGTACACATGCTTTATCTGATGTACTGTTCCATAAAGCACCTTTTCCGCTGCATCTCTGTAAAGACACCAACTTACATGAGTTGGTGAAAAGGGCCTTGCTTTTGGTAACTGTACATTGAGGTCTTGAGTCTTCAACTTTCCACTTTATGTACTTTATCCTTTTTGTATTGTATAAGGATGTGAGCTATGGCATGTCATAGTCACAAGGTCAAAAGGCAGATATGCCTTTTGATCCTACAATTGATTTTGTTAGTGTCTAGTCAATTGTATCCAGCTGGCTTTCAAAGTATAGCCGGCTGTAGGTTGTAGTATAAGTATTTCAAGTTCTTGTATCTTTTCTTTATGCTTTGTAACACTTGTAAAAGAACTTGAGAAAGCAATATACTGCCTCCTTGAAACCCATACTCTCTTGTTCTGTCTCTTACTTTACTTGTGTTCTTTGTATCACCTTTGGTTACCCAGTTCACTGTTTGATTAGAGTTTAGTTAATCTCCTCATTGTGTTGTTGTGTTGTAATTGTGTTAAAGCCCTTAAACGGTCCTGCAATTGGTATCAGAGCTTTCCAGGCTCTTGATATAAGATCTAACCATCTTAAGATCCCTCACACACACAAAAGCTAAACTCTTCAAATGGCTTCCATCTCAAAGACTGATATGGAGACTGGAACCATGAACAAATCCCCACTGATCACTCTTGATGATTTTGACACCTGGTGCATGAGGATGGAAGGCTTCATCAGGTCTCTTGATTCAAGAATGTGGGAATCTGTTGAGAATGGACCTTTCATACCCAGCACCCCCTCTGCTACTGGTGCTGGTATGATTCCTAAAGATGTGGCCAACTACTCAGATGAAGATAGAAAAAGAGTAGAGATTGACAGGAAGGCCATGACTGCTCTTCAGACTGCTCTCCCAAACTCTGTATACAGAGGTTTTAAGAAGTGCAAGACAGCCAAACAGCTGTGGGATGCACTGAAGCTGATGTATGAAGGCTCCTCTGAAGCCAAGGAGAACAAGAAAGATCTTCTGAAGCAGCAGTTTGAGAATTTCACCTTCAAAGCAGGTGAAACCATGACCCAACAATACTTCAGGTATGTTGAGATTGTGGATACCCTAGTGGATGGAGGAGTTCCTCTTGAGAACAGGGACATTGTAAGGAAGTTCATGTCCTCACTTCCTAGGCAATGGACACACTATTGTGTGGTGATCAAGAGGACTGAGAACCTTAAGACTCTTACTCTTACAGAGTTGTATGGGATTCTCAGTGGATACCAGATGGAGATGAACATGCAAGGTTCATCTGGCAACTCCAACAATCAAATGGGTTCAGCCCTTCATGTGGTTGAAAGGGACAGCATAGAACCCCAACATCATCTCATATGCTACCCTGACAACTCACAAAAGGGTCCTTTCATCACCTTCCCGGAGACACCAAGGGAGAACTTTACTCAAGGAAGCCCATTCCAAGAGACAAGTTCTTCTCAAGCCTTTGTGTCTGCAGATGAAAGCTGTGGGAATTATCTTTTCACTCTTGAAGACCTGGACTGTATCCATCCAGATGACCTGGAATACATGGAGATAGTTCAGCAGATGGCTCTCCTCACTCACAGAGCCAAGAAGTTCTACAAGAGGACAGGAAGAAGATTTCCAAGCAATGCTACCAGTAGTAAGTTTGGGCTGGATAAAAGCAAGTTAAGTGTTACAACTGTAACCTTATGGGTCACTTTGCTAGGGAGTGTAAGGCACCTAAAGCAAATGGGGGCCAAAACAACCCAGACCAAACTTTACTGACAAAGCTCCTCAGGCTGAGAAGACAAAGCAACATGCTGCTGTTGCTGTTGAAGAGGGAGGCTTTGACTGGAGTTTTCAGGTGGAGGATGCTTCTCCAAACCAAGCACTGATGGCTGACCATGATGAAGCCAAGGTATTGGAACATCTTTGCTCCCCTGAATGCATTGCTAAAGTAAATAGATACAGGTCCTACAACCTAGAGATGAGATCTGATCTTGAGTCATTAAACATATTAAAATCTGATTTTAGAAAGTCTGAAAATGATTACAAGTTAAAGATAGAGGACTTGGAGAAAACCATTTCAGTACTAAAACATGAACATACAGATTTTAGAACTCAGATCCAAGATCTCATCACTAAGTTAACTGAGTGCCAGGCTGAGCTTGTGATCAGCAAAGCCAAGGCAGAGAAGAGTGTTCTTGAAGAAGAGACCTTCAAGAACATGATATCCTCATCCCTGCACAACAAGGTTTGTTATCAAAATAGACAGGGACTGGGATCAAATGAGATAGCTCCTCCACACACAATCTTGTCTGTAAGATCTCCTAGGTGTGGAACTTGTGAAGATGAGCTTCCTCTCATAGATCCTATAAGTGAGGATGATGAAGAAGTGATAGTGAAGAATTCCTCTGAGAAGAGTGAAGAAGAGGATTCTTCCAAGGGCCACTATCCTTCTGAGGAGAAGAAATCAACTGTGATGACCAAGTCCAAAAGAAAGAACTTGATCAGGAAGAGCAAAAGGAAAGCAAAGAAGGCTCAAAAAATCAAGGCTACTTTTGATGCTAAGTAGTAAGGACTGAAGACATCAACCAAGACTCCTCAGCTAAGAGTCATGGTTCTTGTTCAAATCATCTCAGTGCCAAGAAGAAGACTGAGCTGCTGTGTACCACTGCTGCACAGCCTGGACCATCAAACTCCAAGAACAGTTCACAGCCCAAAGGAACTGTCTCAGCATCTACCAAGATGAAGGTGGAGAAGGGATGTGACCAAAGCCAGTCTTGCTCTCAAAAGGAGACTTCTTTGAAGAAGAAAATGTGGTGTGTTATGTGTGAAAGTACTTCTCACATTGCTAAGGATTGCCCATACAATCCTAAAGTACTGTCCACATGACTAAAACAAAGACTTCAAAGAGTCTCAAGAAGTCTCAAGCTTCGGAAGGAAAGTCTGTTTCCTTCGGAAGCTCCAAATCAAAGAAGAAGGTAAGTGGAAAATTACCTTCGGAAGCAAAGTTGGTCTCGGAAGAAAGGAGTTCTTCCGAAGCACTAAAGTCTGCTGCAGTGACTGTAGATTCTTCCGAAGGATCAGTCATCAAAACTTGTGAAGTTCCAAAAGCTTCTAAGTTTTGAAGGTCAAGTCCAAGACTCCAAAGGTGGTGTGGAAGTCTAAGAAAGACCAAATGACTGAGGTTTCTCCATCAACAACAGCTGAAGATCCCCATAGTACAACCATAGGATCTATTACTGTTGCATTACCTTCTATTACTATTAATGAGCCCAAGACAAGTAAGGCTTGGGTTTCCAAATGTAACTAATCATTTTCTTTGTGCAGGAACAGCTCAAGACCAACAGGAATGTCTGGATAATTGACAGTGGCTGTTCCAGGCACATGACAGGCAATAGGTCTCTACTCCATAATTTTGAGAGAATGATGGAGGACCAGTTGCTTTTGGAGGAGATGAAGGTGGTTACATTTCTGGAAGGGGCAAGGTCACAAATGGTAAGCTCAGCATTGAGAAGGTAAACTTTGTTAAGGAGCTTGGGTACAATCTTCTGAGTGTATCCCAATTTTGTGATCAGAGTCATAACATGCTCTTTACTGAGCATGAGTGCATTGTTCTCAAGCCTGGTGTGGTCATTCCTCATGAGCATATCCTGCTCAGAGCCCCCAGGAAAGGGAACATGTACAAGATGGATTTGCAAGAAACATCTCCCTCTGGAGAAGTTTCATGCTTTCTATCTAAAGCAAATAGTGATGAGTCTTTCCTATGGCATAAAAGAATGTGCCATGTAAACTTTAAGAACATGAATAAATTAATTAAACATGATCTGGTAACTGGAATGCCAAAGAAAGAGTTTACAAGTGATGATCATTGTGTTGCATGCCTGAAAGGGAAGCAACACAAGGTATCTCACAAGCCTAAGGAAAAGAACTCCATCACTACTCCCCTACACTTGTTACATATGGATCTCTTTGGCCCCACCAGTGTAATGAGTTTAGGAAGGACCTCTTACTGTCTGGTGATCACAGATGATTTTACAAGATTCACTTGGGTCTTCTTCCTTAGAACTAAGGATGAAACCCCTGAGATTCTGAAGAATTTCATCTTAAAAGTTGAGAATCAATGTGATCACAAGGTCAAAACCATAAGATGTGATCAAGGAACTGAATTCAAGAACCAAATCCTTGATGCATTTTGTGATGAAAAGGTATTACAAGACAATATAGTGCTCCCAGGACTCCTCAGCAAAACGGAGTTGCTGAGAGGAGAAACAGGACACTTATTGAAGCTGCAAGAACTATGTTGTCTGACTCTAAACTGCCTATCACCTTCTGGGCAGAGGCAGTTAATACTGCTTGCTATGTGCAAAACAGAGTTTTAGTAGTTAAGACACATGGTAAGACTCCTTATGAACTTTGGCACAAGAGGAAACCTTTCATTGGTTTTCTCAGGTCATTTGGATGTCCCTGCACCATCTTGAATACCAAAGATCAAATTGCCAAGTTTGCTGAGAAATCAGATGATGGACATTTCATTGGATACTCTTCTCAAGCTAAAGCTTATAGAGTATACAATCTCAGAACTAGAATTGTTGAGGAGTCAGCCAATGTGACTTTCAATGAGCACACTCCTTGTGTGGCTGGTTCTGGTCCGGATTGGCTGTTTGATCTTGATTTAGTTACCAACTGTTTTAACAAATCTTGTGAGCATGTTTCAGGATCTGCAGAAAATCTAAATACAGGTGATCCTGATCCAAGATTTGAGCTAGGAAGACCTTCAACTCATACATCTTCAGCTCCAGTTGGAACTACTTCAGCAAATGAGGTTTCTATCAGCACAACAATGACAAATTCAGCTGATACATCTGGCATGCCTTCAAATTCCAGCTCAGAGGCCTCTCAACCAGATAAAGACACCTCACTTGTAGAAGACAACAATGGTGATGGTGATAGTGATCAGGAATTTCTTGATGCTAATAACCATACCATAGATGACAACATCAATGATGTCTCACACTCATTGGATCAAGTTAATCTTGATAAGTGTGATAATGTGGAGGGTGAATCTTCCAGACCAGATTTAAATTTCTCAAATTTAGATCTTTCTCAACAACTTGCTGTGATCCCTCAGCTAAGGATCCACAAGTCTCACCCCACCACAAACATCATTGGAGATGTTGTCACAGGGGTAAGAACAAGAGGACAAACCCATGAAGCAAATGTTTGTCTTCACTCTTGTTTCTTATCTCAGATAGAGCCCAAGAAAGTTGATGAAGCTCTAAAGGATGGAAGTTGGGTTGAAGCTATGCAACAAGAGCTGCTTCAATTCAAAAGGCAGAAAGTTTGGAACCTTTGTCCTCTTCCTCATGGGAAGACTACCATTGGAACCAAATGGGTTTTTAGAAACAAGAAGGATGATAGAGGAATCATCATCAAGAACAAGGCAAGACTAGTTGTTCAAGGATACACACAAGAAGAAGGGATTGACTACACTGATGTCTTTGCTCC
Organism: Flaveria ramosissima; assembly: GCA_025215565.1. Lineage (NCBI taxonomy): Eukaryota > Viridiplantae > Streptophyta > Magnoliopsida > Asterales > Asteraceae > Flaveria > Flaveria ramosissima. The sequence continues at coordinate 26,795,711 of CM046035.1, forward strand.
TGTAGCAAGACTAGAAGCTGTTAGGATATTCCTGGCATTTGCTGCATCCAAGAACTTCAAGGTCTACCAACTTGATGTAAAGTGTGCTTTCTTATATGGAGTGATTGATGAGGAGGTTTATGTCAAACAGCCACCTGGTTTTGTAGACCCTGATCATCCTGATTATGTCTGCAAGCTTGACAAAGCTCTTTATGGGCTGCATCAGGCACCCAGGAAGTGGTATGAGACACTATCTGAGTATCTTTGTAAGCATGGATACAGAAGAGGTACTATAGATGGAACTCTCTTCATCAAAGGACAGGGAAATGACTTATTGCTGGTTCAAGTATATGTGATGACATCATCTTTGGTTCAACTAATCCAAAGCTCTGCAAAGACTTTGAGAAGCTGATGAAAGACAGATTTGAGATGAGTTCAATGGGAGAACTCAACTTCTTTCTGGGAATTCAAGTGAAGCAGGTTGAAGATGGCATCTTCATAAGTCAGTCAAAGTATGTTCAAGACATACTCAAGAGGTTCAATATGACTGATTGTAAGATTGCTAAGACACCCATAGCCAGAAACCACTCCCTTGGTCCAGATCTTGAGGGGGAGTGTGTAGATGAGCACTTATACAGGGCTATGATTGGGTCTCTTATGTATCTTACAGCTAGCAGGCCTGATATCATGTTTGCTACATGTATTTGTGCAAGATATCAAGCCAACCCTAAGATGTCTCACTTAATCACTGTGAAAAGGATTTTAAGATACCTCAAAGGTGCTTCAACACTTGGTCTATGGTATCCAAAGAATCCAAATTTCAATCTGTATGCCTATACAGATAGTGATTATGGTGGTTGCAATATGACTGCAAAGTCTACATCTGGGGGATGTCAATTCCTTGGTGGAAGGGTGGTCTCATGGCAATGCAAGAAACAATCCTGTGTGTCTGCATCAACTGCTGAGGCTGAATACATTGCTGCTGCAAGCTGCTGTGCTCAAGTGCTTTGGATTCAAAATCAGATGCTGGACTATGGATTTAACTTCAAAGAGACTCCTATCCACATAGACAACAATAGTGCTATCTCTATCACTGAGAACCCTGTGCAGCACTCAAGGACCAAACACATCAACATCAGGTATCATTTAATAAGAGATAACTATGAAAAAGGATTAATTAAACTAGTCAAAGTTCATACAGATGAACAATATGCTGATCTGTTCACCAAAGCTTTTGATGAACAGAGATTTAAGTATCTGATATCAGCTATTGGGATGATTAACTTTGAGTAGACTTTTTATTAAAACTAATTCTAATTATTTCTTCTTAAAATATGTGTGTCCTAAGTTGTCTAGTTCATCACTTTCATAAGCTCATGTTTTCTTTGGATGTAAAATTCTTTTTGAAGACTTTCCTTAGATTCTTGAAAATTTTTGATACTTCGGAAGATAAAATTTTATCTTCGGAAGAAAAACATGTCTTCAAAATAAATAACTGTCTAAGAGATTTTACCTTCGGAAGAAGTCAAATTCATCTTCCGAAGCTTAAAATTCTTATCTCAGACACTTATTTATTTTTAAGGACCTTTTCCTTCCGAAGCAAAATTAACCTTCGGAAGCTTTGTTTATTTCTATACAAAGCATTCAAGGGTTTATTTCTCTTCCGAAGCATAAATTTCAAGACTCTCAGGAAAATCTTCCGAAGCCATTTTAGCTTCGGAAGCTTTTTCAATCAAAACTTCCGAAGACAAATAAACTTCGGAAGCTTTTCGAATTCCAAGAAAACTACTTTTTGAGCAAAAGTAAACTACCTTTTCAGAGGTGGGACCGACTTTCGGATTTCAAAGTTTATCCTCTTTCATTAACTTTGGTTCAAATCCCTTTTCATATAAATACCCAACGGTTCCCCCTCTTTCCCACTATCTTCCTCAATTCTACTGTTTCTCTAACCTAATTCTCTAAACCGCCTTTGCTTTCTACCTTTCTTCACCCTTAAGCTTCTGAAATGGCCAACCTTAACCGCAGAAACAACCCTGATTTCTCCATGCAACTACACAGGCAACATAATCAAGTTGCTCTGTTAAGCTCTGAGAAAGATGCAAGTTTCTCAGAGATTTGCCAATTCTTGACTCTGTCAAACTACTTCACCTCCCTGACCATTGATCCTACTCTATATGAGGATCACTTGCTTGAATTCTGGAAGACCTGCCAAGAGGTCATTATGGATGGGGAGAAGGCACTGTCTGCCACAGTGCAAGGGAGGACAATCTTCATCACTCCGGCCATCATTAACCAACATCTACAGCTGGATGATGAAGAAGGTGAGGTGTCCTTCCCAAAAGAAGCTGTTAATCATTCTTTTGAGCAGATGGGCTATGAGGGAGATTTCTCTGTAAAGACCTTTAGGAAAGGGAAGGTCTCATCCCAATGGAAATTCCTGCTCCATGTGGTTATCCACAGCTTGTCAAACAAGCATGGTGGATGGGACCAGATTCCTGAGGATCTCTCCTTTATAGTTCATGGAATGGTTCAAGGGGTCAAGTTCAGGTATTCACAATTTGTTTATACTAATTTACTTGCAAACTTAGACTCCTTAGAGTATTACATGTTTCCTAGATATGTTCAACACATTCTCAACTGTGAACTGGGCTCACAGTTGAGGGAAACAGGTAATATTCTTAAATTGGGACAGATGAAGCCCGGCATCTTTAAAATAATGAAGAAGCCAACTGTAGGCTTCTCTGGGGTAGAAACAGCCCTAGTCCCAAAAATGTTAGAGCTCATTGCTCAAGGTGACAACCTAGCAACACAAGCTAGTGTTGAACCCACACCTCTTTTGTCCTTACCATTAAAAAGACCAGAAATCACCCTCACCTACCAAAGAAAATCCAAACGAACCCCTGCTCAGGCTATTGAGTCTGTGCAGGCCCCCAAATACTCAACCTTACAGGAAGAAGTGGACACTAGAGCTCCCACTTCTCCTGAGGAGCAAACCACTCCCATTACTTCACCTATCAGGGCTGAGGTTCCTCAAGCTCACCCTGATGAGCTCAATAGCCCAACAACCTTAAGCCTTCACTCTGAGTCTCAACACTCAAGTGGAACAACCTTCAGGGGACAGCTACCATCCCCAGCCTTTGGATCTCAACCAACCAATTCCCAACCTATCCTTTTACACTGATGAAGACTTAGGATTCAGTGAGTACCATGAGTCTCTCTTCTCCTCCCCTACTCAAAGAGAGATGAGTACCTCTGACTCTCCTCAGTCTATCCCCCATCAGTCACCTATTACTGAGGTGGACACTTCTGAACCTGTTCAGGATGTCCATATGGAAGAGGCTCTCACTTTTGAAAGTGATTACATCATTAAGACCTCAACCATGGCAACTCAGCCCATTGGCATCTCAACTGAGGCTGCCAGTGAGCAGAGGAAAACCAGCAGCCAAGAAACTCAAGCTGGTGGTGAGAGAGAGGACTTTGGTCCAATCATCTCATCCCCCAATGAATCTTCTGATGAAGATGAGGGGAATTTGAGACTAAAGGTGCAAAAACTGTCAAAAACATGCACCTATTTAGTCTCTAAGGTTAGTCACTTGGAATCTCAGGTGACTACCCTGCAAAACAGGGTCAATGATCAGCAACTCCAGATTTCATATCTGCAGGAAAAACTAGCTGGGAGACCTTTAAGGAGAGCTCAACCAGGAACACAAGAACCTGTGGAAGTGATTGACTTATCCTCCAGCTCACCTATGCAAGTGGGTGATGCTACCAAAAAGGGGGAGAAAGTTGTTACAACCACAGAACCTGGGAGTTCTTCAGAGAGAATGGACATAGAGGACTCACCATCCTCACTTGCTGTTGTGCATTCTCAGCAACTTCCTCAAGTTCACATTAATGTGGACTCTATAGACTCTCTCATCAGGAGTCTCTTTGAGGAAGGTATACCAAGGGCTGTCTCATCTCCACCACTAGGAACTGGCAATCACATCATAAGGTGGAGGTATGATGATGACAGGAGAGCCCTTATACTTCAAAGAGTTCAAGGCCAACAAGAAGTTTTTCAATTCCAAAGCCTGAGCTTTTATGAAAGACTGGATTTAGTCAACTTGCCACTTGTCAATCCAAGCAATTCAAGACAAGCTGACAGGCTGGCTCAAAGAATCCAAGACAGGATCCTTGCAGAGTTTACTCTAAGAAGGAGACTTAGGGAATCAGGCAATGTCATCGGTCAACTGGATGTTGAGGTGGACCCTAAGATTAGTTTCATAGGGGAAACCTTGACTGAAGGCCCAGTGACAGAACCTGAGACCCCTGTCTCATCATCAACAACTGCTGCTGAGGTCCAAACTCCATCTGAGACACCTGCTGGTGAAGGTGTTTCTCAGCCTCTCTCTGGCCAGAGCATGGAAGCTACTCCAAGCAATGAAGGCCAAGCCTCAATCCACCCTGAGTCACAAAGGTCTGTTGGTGACAAAGGGAAAAGGATAATGACTCCTGAGGAAATTGAGGAGGAAGAGAGAGAGAGGAAAAGGAGACTAAGGGGAGAAAGTTCCACTGGGTCATCTAGCTTCATGCAAGCTGCAATCAGGGCTGCTCCCAGACCAAATACTCAAGATGATGAGTTAA
>CM046035.1:26805315-26851864 GCA_025215565.1 Flaveria ramosissima
TAGTCATTATACATTGATATAATTGGGTTTATGTATTAAAGGTGAATTGGTATATGCTTGTGCTTGCTTGGGATTGGGGGGAAATGCCGTTGGCCAGCATTGTAACCGTATCGTTAGCATGAAACCTTATAATTCTATTATTAGTATTTAATGTTAATTAAATATAAAATGTAAATCCAGGTTATCCAGAAACCTAATTTCCTATTCTTCGCATTACTTTATTGCTGTGATTTCAAGGTGAGTTTACAGCCTCGGTTTACATATATTCTTTTTGGGGAAAAAAGCATATTCATTTTAAGCGTTCATTCCTTTGATTAGTATTACTGTAATTATCGCATGCTTACTAGTGTTATACCAATTCAAGTCCTCACTTTTGAACTGTTAATGTATGTTCTTTATCGACTTAATTCTAAGTATATCTACTAGGTTTGACAAAACCCACCCGGGTTAGTCGCGTTAGCACGACTGCATGTCAAACAGATGTTTAATTGACCTAATTTTTGTTGCTGGGGTTTGGCAACCACAGCCGAGGCATACTTATATTTGTCAGCTTCGGTTGCGAACGTCATACACTGTGTAAGTTGTTATTTAGACTAGCTATCTACTGATATTACTTTTTTACTGGATCTACTTTCAATTATTTTGTTGTTTATCAAAACCTGTGAACTCACCAATCCTGTGTTGACACTTTAGCATGTTTCTTTTAGGTCCATAAGGTGCGCACGATTAGGAGTATTGTGCAGGACCGGTGAATGGTATGCACTTACAACACAACAACACAATGAGGAGAGTTGTTTACAACACTTAACAGATCAAATAGGAACTTGTTAACTTGTTAATGAAAGATGCTAAGAACACAAGTAAATATGAGATAGAACAAGATGGCAAACAACACAAGTAATTGGTTTTCAAGAATGTGTATATTTCTTCTCAAGTTCTATTACAAATGTTACAAAGCATACGATAGAAAGTTACAAGTACTTGAGATACTTTATACTACATCCTACAGCCGGCCATACTTTGAAGGCCAGCTGGATACAATTGACTAGACAACTACAAAATCAAATGTAGAGCCAAAAGGCAGATTTGCCTTTTGACTAGTGACTATGACATGCCATAACTCGCATCCTAATATATTATAAAAGGATAAAAGTACATAAAGTAGAAAGCATGGACTCAAGACCTCAATGTACAGTTACCAAAAGCATGGACCTTTTTACCAACTCATGTAAGTTGGTGACTTTACAGAGTTGCAACGGAAAGGTGGTCCAGCTTTATCGTAAAGTACATCAATAAAAGCATGTCTTTAAAAGTCTTCGGAAGAAATTTGTATTCACTCGTTGGCTTCGGAAGACTTTGTCTTTGAAGCTTCGGAAGACTTCAATTTTGGCTTCAGAAGATGTTGTTTTTGGCTTCGGAAGATTTTACACTTAGAATATTTCTAGTGCATGGTGTAAAACTTCCGAAGCATTTCTACTTCTGTTCTTCAGTGCATGCATACAGAGAGACTTTGGATTTTTTGGCTGCATCAGACTTATAAAAATCCTTACAAACTCCCCCCAGGCTGATGCTACCAAAACATTTAGAAGATCTTCAGATGTTGGTAGTCTTCAGGATGATGATGACCATACCTTCTTCATCAGACGGCCAGGATCACTCAGACTCTCATAATATCTTCTCATCTCAAAGAAATCATGCAGAGGTAAGTTGATTATGTCTTGCCATGTATAGACATTCTCAACACCTTGATCTCTGATCACATGCCATCTCTCTGGATTAGTAGTGAAGTTCCAGGATAAGATAGGTCTCTCAGCTGCAAGAGGAGCCACTTGAATTGGAGTTGATTGGGTTGCCTCTTCATGCACTTCCTCAGGTTGATCTGACTCAGCCTGAGGTGTAGAGGTGGATGATTCAGGCTTCTTCTTCTTGATTTTGGTTTGGAAGCCATCCTCTTTTTCCTCTTAGAAGACTTCAAATGAGAAGACTGGTCTGCAGCACCTTGTTGATCATCCTTGTCTTTCTTAGTTAGGTGTTCCTCCCTCACAAGTTCAGAAAGAGAGGGAGTTTGACCCTGCTGTGGATCAGAAGATGAAGCTTGCTGAGGCTCAGCAGGAGGTCCAGGTTGTGTTGTCTCAGGTTGTTCAACCTTAACTTCCACTTCATGTGGGATATACTTGGAGGGGAGTGTAAGTCAATCAGCTCTCCACTCTTGATCTTCTGCTTGATTACCCTGATATGCTATCCATTGTGGATAGAGACATAGGGCCAAGTCTCCTTCCGAAGAATCCATACAACTTCAAGAAGCTTATAATCCTTTGTCTGTCAGCAGACTTCTTCATACTCTTTTGGATGATGGCTCTTGACTTTGCAGTATCTTCCTTCATCTTTTTCTTTGTTGCCTTTTGTTCTTTGAGCACTTGAAGTTCAAGCTATTTAAGATACACAAACTCAATGTACTTAAAGGACAAAAGAAGAAGTGCAGATGCCTGGTAGAGACTTGTGGCACTCAGGTAGTTGATCATGTTTTGCCTTTCTATTTCCTTGTCTACTTGAGGTTCTTGTGCAGCTGCCACATCCTCTTGCACAGGGCTTTCTTGAACTGGGGAAAGAGTTCTAACACGCTTGTATAACCTATTCTGTCTCTTTCCTCTTTGAATTGGAGAAGTAGACTTGCATTCTCTGCTTCCTTTATCTTTCTTGACACTTTCATGTCAGCCAGTTCATTTAATTGCTCTAAGGGGAGAGATATAATCTCATCTATGTCATAGTTCCTAGTCTGCAGGTGAGTAATCCTGACTGCCCTCAACTCATCTTCGTGAGTGTTTGGTCTGGGGCAGCCCTGATTGCAGCTTGCATAAAGCCTGAAGACCCAGATGAACTTTCTCCCCTTAGCTTCCTCTTCCTCTCTCTTTCCTCCTCCTCAATCTCCTCAAGAGTTGGAATCCTTTTCCCTTTGTCACCCACAGACCTTTGTGACACAGGGTGGAGAGAGCTCTGGCCTTCATTGCTTGGTGTAGCATCCAAGCTCTGGCCCGAGAGAGGTTGTGAGACACCTTCACCAGCAGGTGTTTCACTGAGGGAATGAATTTCTGAAGCAGTTGTTGGTGTGACAGGGCTCTCAGGCTCTGTCACTGGGCCTTCAGCCAAGGTTTTCCCTTTGAAGCTAATCTCAGGGTCTGCCTCAATATCCAGTTGACCAATGACATTACCTGATTGCCTATGTCTCCTTCTTAGACTGAACTCTTCAGTAATTCTGTCTTGATCCTTTGTGCTAACCTGTCAGCTTGTCTAGATTGACTTAGGTTGACAAGTGGCATGTTGACCAGGTCAAGACCTTCATAGTACTTCAAGGTCTGAAAATTGAACACCTCCTGCTGCCCTTGAACTCTTTGAAGAATCAGGGCTCTTCTATCAGCATCATACCTCCACCCAATAATGTGATTTGAAGTTCCATGAGGTGGGGATGATATAGCCCTTAGAATGCCTTCCTCAAAGAGACTCCTAATGACAGAGTCTATAATGTCAACATTAATGTGAACTTGAGGAAGTTGCTGAGTATGCACAATTGCAAGTGAGGATGGTGAATCCTCAATGTCTATACTCCCTGAAGAACTCCCAGGTTCTGTGACTGTAATGACTTTCTCCTCCTTTTTGGTAGCATCACCCTCTTGCATAGGTGAGCTAGGAGTTAGGTCAATCACATTCACAGGTTCTTGTGTTCCTGGTTGAGCTCTCCTTAAAGGTCTCCCAGCTAGTTTTTCTCTGAGATAAGATATCTCAAGTTGCTGATCATTGACCCTGTTTGAAGGGTAGTCACCTGAGATTCAAGGTGACTAACCTTAGAGACTAAATAGGAGCATGTTTTTGACAGTTTTTGCACCTTTAGTCTCAGATTCCCCTCTTCTTCATCAGAAGAATCATTGGGGGATGAGATGATTGGACCAAAGTCCTCTCTCTCACCACCAGCCTCAGGTTCTTGGCTGCTGGATTTTCTCTGCATATTAACAGCCTCAGTTAAGGTGTCAGTGGGCTGAGTTGCCATGATTGAGGTCTTAATGATGTAATCACTTGCAGAAGTGATAGCCTCTTCCATATGGATATCCTAACAGGTTCAGAAGTATCCACCTCAGTGATAGGTGACTGATGTGGGCTAGACAAAGGAGACTCAGGAGTACTCATCTTTCTTTGAGTAGGGATAGAGTAGAGAGACTCATGGTACCCACTGAAACCTATGTCTTCATCAGTGTAGAATGAGAGGTTGGGAATGGGTTGATTTAAGTCTAAAGGCTAGGGATGGTAACTGTCCCCTGAAGGTTGTTCACTTGAGTGTTGAGACTCAAAGTGAGGGCTTAAGGCAGTTTGGCTTATGAGCTCATCAGGGTGAGCATGAGGAACCTCATCCCTGATTGTTAAAGAGATGGGAGTGGTTTGCTCCTCAGGGGAAGTGGGAGCTCTAGTGTCCACTTCCTCCTGTATGGGTGAGTATATGGGGGCCTGCACAGACTCAATAGCTTGAGCAGGGTTCGTTTGGATTTTCTTTGGTAGTTGAGGGTGATTTGTGGCCTTTTTCGTGGTTGGGAGGTAGAAGGTATGGGTTCAACACTAGCTTGTGTTGCTAGGTTGTTACCTTGAGCAATGAGCTCTAACATTTTTGGGACAAGGGCTGTTACTACCCCTGAGAAGCCTACATTGGCTTCTTCATTATTTTAAAGATGTCGGGCTTCATCTGTCCCCATTTAAGAATATTATCTGTTTCCCTCAACTATGAGCCCAGTTCACAGTTAAGAATGTGTTGAACATATCTAGGAAACATATAATACTCTAAGGAGTCTAAGTTAGCAAGCAAATTTGTATTAACAAACTAAGAGTACCTGAACCTGACCCCTTGAACCATTCCATGTACTATGAAGGAGATCCTCAGAATCTGGTCACACCCTCCATGCTTGTTTGTGTTAGGACCTGGTATTTGAACGAAATACCGAGTGATTGCGTGTTAAACCAACTCAAATAGTGCGGAATCCTATTTGATTGGCGATCCAATCAGTGAGAACACACGATGAATCAATCAAGAATTGAAATCAACGTCAGAAATCGATTAGGAACCGATCTGATGTGTTCTATGAACTTGGAGAACGATTTGGGAGGCTTCTGGACGGCTAGGGTACGTCTGGAATCGTAATGGGATGAATGCTTGCGTTTTCCCACGAATTGGGTCTATTTATAGGTTAGTATTGTTCAATCGTGCGACTGGGCCATAAGTATGGTTCAGTCGTGCGATTGAACCATGCGGTTGATTCATCCGCACGACTGAGTGTTCAGTCGTGCGATTGAGTCAATCTTATGTGTCAATCATACGACTGATCCAGTCTCCTGGTTCAGTCGTGCGATTGAGTCAATCGTATGAAGTTATTCATGCGTGTGGTCCATTCGCATGGGCCATTCGCATGAGAACTTCATTAAGTTAAGTTTGAATGTTTTAATTAATATAACATAATGTGCAATCATTCAAACATTCATAAACCCAATCAATACATCACAACTTATTAATGAAATATTAAACATCACAAGTAACAACCAATTCATATCATTTCATTAATTAATTACAATTACTTCATAATCAGACAGACAAGTTCATTACATTACAAATCATGATCTAGGGACATACATGTATCAACAAACTCCCCCTTGGACCTAGATCTATCTATTCTCTTGTCTTCTGCATCACCTCCTTATACTTCTTGTACTTCTCCTCTTTAGTGACTCCTGCGTGTATCTCAAAAGCAAAGCAGAGTCTTATGACATTTTGGAATTGGAGGGCTTGTACAATATCTTGCGTGTCATAGAATAGTGGCCACTTATATAATGTGTAGACATCATTAGCAGATAAGTTGGTTAGCCACATTGGGTCGAATACCCTGATAGTATCCATTTGTCCCTCTTTATTCAATACTATGACAGCTTCAGCGGTTCTCCAATCGTAGTACCACCATTTGAAGTGGGGAGTGAAGTCCTGTGGCATTTCCCTGAGAGGGATTCTCGACATTGTTCTCGGGGGACTCCACTTCAGCACTATCTTTGGCTTTCCAGTTATGGGATCAACTTCAGAACGTCTGATATACCTCGTAGGTTGTTGAGGTTTGAAGTTGACCCACCTGGTGTGGTACTCTTTCCTCAGGGCAGCCTCAAACCAGCCTGACATCTTTCTCGGGTCAGCATACAGCAGCTTTAGTTTAGCCAGCTGGTTGAGCTCAAAACCAGGTAGAGTCTTCAGATCATGTGGGAACCTGAAGTACTCTATGCCCTGCTCCCTCTTAACTGCATAAGCGTTAAGGTCTTCAAAATAAGCCCAAGAGATAATCCTGCCCGACACCTTATGGTGTTTCTTGACTCTGTAGAGCTTGGTGTAGGCATCTCTCTTTGGTGCAGCACGCTGGGCTCTTACTTCTTCAAAACAGGCAGCCCATTCAGCCTTGCGAATATCTACGTCTGCATTGGAGGCTTGGGCTGTTTCTTCAGTCTTTCTTTTTCTTGCTCCATCTTGTCAAGTACCTCAAAGTATCACTGACTAGGGATTCACCCAGATTGGGGACCACATTTCCCTCGGCGTCAGCGTACTGAGGATACTCTTCTGCAGTAATGTCTTCAACCTCAACTTCATCAATGTCATTCAGTTCCTCATCACTGGTTGAATCAACTGTTGGAGCGTCCTTCACTATTTCATCGGGATTGAGTTTGAACATTTCTGCTATTTGCTCATCAGACAGGTCATGAATTATCTCCCCTTCTTCAGGGGTATAACTCACAGACCGTCTTACTATCCCTTGTAGGTCAAGAATCATGGTTAACTGAGTCTTGACCATTTGAAGGGGAGCAAAGTCAAACTCATCCCTTTGAAAGTTTGGATCTGTTTGATATAAACATTCAACACATAAATCATTAGTAATTAATCAAACAGACATACATTAACTTAATATATATAAACATTTAATACATTTGTTTTTCATTACATGATTCAAGTACAAAATAAATAAATACATAAAACGTCTAATCAGTACTTTTGTCTTGAATCTGTGGCGTGTCGCTCGGAGGAGCAGAAGTAGTGGATGACTGGTCTTGTCGACGTTTAGATCTCCGCTCTTGACCTGAAGCAGAGGCCGATGCAGCCGCATCCCCTCCTTCTGCCTCGTCATCATCATCACGTCCTTCTGTCCTATCTTCTTCAGTCTCCTCATCATCATCATCTTCCTCATCATCATCCTCATCTTCATCATCATCATCTCCATCATCTCCGTCACCTTCCTTTAGCTTCAGGGGCTCATCCTTCGACCCCTTCAGCCTCAGCATGATAGTCTTGTTGGTCGTCTCCAACTCCTCAATACGTTTGACGGACTGAGCCTGAATGTCTTGGAGTTGGGACACCTCAACTCTCTGCTGGTCTATGACTCGAGCCTGAGCCTGCTGCCAGTTGCTGAGATTGGGCAGCAGCCAGGTCGGTCAGCTGGCGGATCTGCGCCGCCTTCTCCTCGTCTGCAGCAAGCAGTCGCATCACCATACGGTTTAGCGCTGAGAGCTGCTCCTCTACCCCGATGTGAGGTAGAGTGAATCCATGAGCATGTGAGGGCTGGGCTGACGGTCCAGCATGATGTGTGGTGGTGGTGGCAGTGGCCGTGGTGAATATGGGTCGGTGGGCTGATGCTGGTGAAGTAGGAGTGAATGATCTGGTGATGGATGGGATAGCTACAGTGGTGGTGGGTAAAGTGGTGGATGTGGTAGTAGGAGTAGTGGCTGTGGTGGCTGTGGTGATGGGTGGAATGTCAGTAGTGGTGGTAGTGGTGGCTGTGGTGCTGGAAGTGGTAGTCACGAAGGTCAAACGACGCTTCTTCTTCTTCAAGCCATGTGGTTGAGCCATCCGCTTCCTCCTAGTCCCGGAGGAAGTAGATGCTCCCCCTGCAGCTCTGCTAACTGACCCCGGAACGTAGTTCGGGTCAGTATCTCTCTCCGAGGAGTCCCTGGGGTGTTCACCAACCACCTTAAGCCCGTGGTCTGTGGGAACTACTTTGCTTCCCACAGTCCTGGTGAGGGGCTCCTCATCTGACTCCTCCTCCTCGATATCACCAGCAACAAACTCTTGATGGAAACCGGCCATCTCTGCGACCTCTCCGGCAGTGGCTGACCCCGGGGGAATAACGTCTGTATCTGTGCCTCTAGATGGGGCAGGCATGTCATCCCCGGCGTCGCCGCTATCATCATCATCAGAGTCAGTCTCTGGTATAGCAATATGCTCCACATCTGAGTCACTGTCCTCGTGGCGCCACTTCCTCTTTGCTGGCGCCACATAATCAGCACGGGCCAGATGCCCAAACAACCTCCTGACAGGGGGCTTCACCTGCTTCCCCCTGTATACCTTCATCCTGCCAAGAGTCGTGTCGTCCATGACCTCAAGAATAACAGCGTCCTCCTTCTCCTTCGGCAGGGAGGGAAGCTTCTGATCAATGATCATCTGTAGAAATCTAGGGTACATACAGAAGCCTTCCTTCCCCTTCCCCTCGAGGTTCTCCACCAAGTAGCTGAATATCATCCTGGAGAAGCTGAACGGGTGGTTCAGCACCAACGCTGCATAAGCGTTCTGGATCTGGTCAGAGAGCTCGTCAAAACCTCCCTTCCGTGATGCTATACACTTCAGCAGCACGTGCGCAGGTACTTAAACTGGGGACAGAGGTTACTCTTGTTTAGTACCCCGGCATTGATGTCCCCAGAGTACTTGGCTCTCATGAACATCCACGGACCGTGAGGGGGTGTAGACGTGTGGGACACTCAGCATCGTCTCCAAACTGAAGAACTATCCTCAGATCCTCCTCAGAAACAGTGATAGCCTCACCAAAAATCGAGCTCCTGATGCAATGAGGCTCGGTGGATCTGTCTACAGATGCGCCTTCCCAGAAGGCCTGCTGCACTGATCTGTATGGTGTGCAGGGAGTGGATATAGCGTGAGCGATCCTGGATCTCTGTAGAAAAGAATAATGCCTGCGAAGTCGGCTGCATTCCTGGATGTCAAGTCCAGGTGAGCACATATGTTGTGCTTGGTGCTCATATTCCATCTACTCGCCATCTGTAACACATAATAACATAAACGTTAGTTTCGTTGGCTAAGAGTATAAAGCAACACTTAAACTTTGAATAAAATTATCTGTCATGCGATTGAGGTTGTACGACTGAAGACAGTCGTGCGACTGAATCGTGCGATTGAGGTTCAGACGTGCGATTGAACTCATGCGCACGACTGAGTGTGCGACTGGACTCATGCGCATGAACTCTTGTGCGGTTACACCAGTCGTGCGACTGAGTCTCATTCGCATGGTTCAGTCGTGCGATTAAGTGAATCGTTCCCTTCAGTCGTGCGACTGAAGTTCATCCGGACGACCAGTCGTCTGTCTCATGTGTTCAGTCGTCCAAAATCGAATCTACGCAGAATAAGTCTTATCACTCAATTAACCGGTTCTTTAGTGTCGCATTCTCTTCACTAACAACCTATTTGACTCAATTTTAACATATTGCTTAGTTTTAATAGGTTATTAGGGTTTGAGGTCTCGGTTCGCCTTTCACAGTTTTAACAATCATTAGGGTTCCATTCTTTCTGATTTTGATGGAAATGAACTTCAAAGTACCTGTACGATGATGAACGAACGTCAGTATCACAGAATCAACAAGAAAACTAAGGCAAATAAAATTTTGGCAGAGTAACGGTACGATATGCGAATTAGGGGCGATTTGAGAATGAGGAGTCTCTGCGACCGACTCCACCTCTATTTATATCCACCCTAGATCCAATCGTGCGACTGAGTTCATTCGCACCTTTCAGTCGTGCGAGTGGGACTCAGTCGTGCGATTGGGTCAGTCGCCCTTCTCCAGTCGTCCGACTGAAGTTCAGTCGTGCGACTGACTCACTCGTTCGCACTTAAGCCTCCGATTGGACTAATCGTATGATCCATTCGTGCGAATGGACTTCATTCGTATGGTTAGTTCATACGTATGGTCCATTCGTGCGAATGGGTCATACTTAGTTAATTTTTCTGCTATTTTACCAATTTACCTTTATACTCTTTTATATTAATTAAATTAACGTTATGACCTTTTGATCATCTCAGACATGATCCTTTTATCTTGAAAACACTTTGATCACCTCAGACGTGATCCTTTTACCCACTTTGGTCACCTCAGACGTGACCCCTTTTAAAATTACTTGGTCACCTCAGACGTGACTGATATAACCTTTCAAAGTACATATGGTCATCTCAGACATGACCCTTTTAGTGAGTTTATTCCTTCTGATTTTCCTGATGTAGCCCGACACTTGACTCAAGTTAAAACTTAAAACAAACTAACTAATTTAAGAATTTAAACTAATTACATAATCAGACATATTTTTGGCTTTTTGTGAGAGATAAATCCAGAGATTGATATCTACGGGATTTGGATCGGGAGTAGATAGCTTCAACTTAGGTTGATCACATCTGGACCAATTCAATTTTTGGAATCATACAGGCAATTCAAATCATTTGGGACTCGTTATAAACCTTTTGATGCTCAAGTTCTCGGTGTTCATCCAGAGTCGTTAGCAACATAAGGAAATCATACTGAAACTCTTAGTTTTCACATTGATTTGAACCTTTGAGAATGTAGCCACAATGATTGTCAGTATGTTTGTCCACTTAAATCCATACACAGACTTTTGACACAGACTGGTGACTTATTTAGGTTTAATTATTTCAACTAACACTTGTGGATCCCACACTTATATGGTAATCAACATCCCTCAGGAGCTTTTGAGCGGTCTACGGGTATTATTACAAGAAGAGACTATTCTTAGAGCTTTCAAAGAGAAGCCTGTCCTCAGGTCAGTGCCATCGCACAGCAGAGAGGCGGCAAACAACAATGAATTCTAGAATATCTAGGTTATGCTTATCCTCAGGTCAGTGCCATCGCACAGCAGAGAGGCACATAACCTATCTCCTTGTTAGAGCAGCTTATTTTATTTTGCACAAAATGCACCAACAACATAAGTCATTAGCTTTATTGCATTTGTCTTTCATTTTTTTCTTTGCTTTGCTCTAGTTATGGTCATCCGCACACATTTGTGGCGTTTACTTGCTCATTACCCCTTATTGGAATATTGTTGATTGTGTTAACCAGTGATAAGATGGACGCCCACAGTCAGTTGAACACTTTAGTTTTATCTTGAAATCACCAATCCGGTCTAGTTGTCTATTGTGTTGAATCTACCAACATATCATATATGGTCTAGCAGCCTCTAAGTCTACTTTCTTTGTGTCACCTTAGGAGTTGCCAGTTTTCTATCATCTTTCCTTTTAGTATTGCTTAGACTACACAGATTTATTTCTTTGAACTTTTGCATATTACTAAAACTTAAATTTTAAAGTCCCTCTTGATTTGTTCCTGTGTACTATCATTTTCCAAAGGTATTGAATCGGTATCACAGATACAATCTACCTTATTTCAGCTCGCTACTCCTTCTCCCTCATTTTTTTTTTTTTTTTTTTTTTTTTTTTTTTTTTTTAATGTTAACTTGCTGACATATTCTCCCCCTAAAATACTAAAATCATTTCTGGTTTAATTATTTTAGGATTTTAATAAACAGCAAGAGAACATGAGTTTAAATAAATTAAAATCAAATAGACAAATCAAAATAAATAAAATAAATAAAATTTAAGTACACGACATCGGACTACACATTTTCATCATCAGGAATTACCTCACTTTTCTTTTTAACACCGTTGACCTCTAATAAATATTGAAAACGTGGTTTATCAAAAGCTTTAGTATAGAGGTCAGCGCGTTGAAAATCAGTATTAATTTTAACCACATCAATTAAGTTCTTTTCAAAACAATCTCTTATGAAATGGTATTTAATACCGATGTGTTTGGTCTTAGGATGTTGGACCGGATTTTTAGTTACTGCAATTGCAGCAGAGTTATCAACAAAAATAGGAGTAGATGAGAATTTTAAACCGTAATCCCGCATTTGCTGTTGAATCCAGATGATTTGAGAACAGCAACTTGCAGCAGCAACATATTCGGCTTCACAGGTTGACAAGGCAACCGATGTCTGCTTCTTACACTGCCAGGTAACTAATCTTCTCCCAAAGAATTGACACCCTGCTGATGTAGACTTGTAGTTCATCTTGCAGCCCCCGTAATCCGAGTCACTATACGCGGTAAGCTCAAAGTCATCATCATGAGGGTACCACAATCCAAGTGTGGGTGTACCCTTCAGATAACGAAAATCCTCTTGACCCCATCAGATGGTTGACCTTTGGTTTAGCCTGATATCTTGAGCATAGACATGTAGCATACATAATATCAGGTCTTGAGGCAGTGAGATACATGAGAGATCCGATCATTCCTCGGTACATAGTGGCATCTACTAGATCTCCATTATCATCCGGTGCTATATCATGATTAGTAGCAAGTGGAGTCCCAGCAGCAGAAGCATTCTCCATGTCAAAGCGACTGAGAATGTCTCCTACATACTTGGTCTGATGTAGAAAGATCCCATTAGGTGTTTGATCCACCTGTAACCCGAGAAAGAACTTCATCTCCCCCATGGCACTCATCTCAAATTCTTTCTTCATTACTGCTTCAAACTCTTTACATAACTCTTCGTTCTTTGACCCGAAGATTATGTCATCAACGTATATCTGTACAAGCAGTAGGTCGCCATCCTTTTCCTTAATAAACAGTGTACAGTCAATTACTCCCCTGCGAAAGCCGTGTTTCACAAGATGAGTTGAGAGTTTCTCATACCAAGCTCGAGGAGCTTGATGAAGCCCATACAAAGCTTTGTCAGCTTGTAAACTCTATCCCGATGATAAGGATCTTCAAAACCCTCGGGTTGACTTACATAGACTGTTTCTCTGATTCCCCATGAAGGAATGCACTCTTTACATCTAATTGGTAGACTTTGATCTTCATGTACGATGCATAGGCAAGGAAGATACGAATCGCTTCCATCCTTGCCACGGGTGCAAACACCTCATTGTAGTCAATTCCCTCGACTTGGCGAAAACCTTGAACCACCAGTCGAGCTTTGTTCCTGATAATGACCCCTTGGTCATCCTTCTTGCATTTTAGTACCCATTTAGTGCCAATGACTTTAGCACCTTTAGGTTTATCAACTAGTGTCCATACACCTAACTTCTTAAACTGCAGAAGTTCTTCTTGCATGGCACTCACCCACGCCTCATCATTGAGTGCTTCACTGACATATTTTGGCTCAACCTGCGAGACAAAACATCGATAGGCACCATCATGAATGTAACCTTTCTCCATAACCGAGGCGTAATCAGCTGAGTACAACTGATTTCGGGTTTGTACTCCTGATCTGACATCTCCAATGACATTGTCAAGGGGATGATAAACATTTAGTCGTGATCCTGGAGTAGTAGGAACAGCTACCTCAGAGCCAAGATTATGAACATTTGGTTCTGCATCTGAGGTAGTTGGAGTTTGAGGTTCTGAAGTCGAAGGTGCATCACTCGTAGATGCTTGTGGACTTGCTGGAACTGGAACCTGTTCCTCCTGACTGTTCTGTCATCTTCTTCAGCTTCATCTTCAGAGGAGGAGTCACTGTCGTTGACTACTCCCCCTGACTGAGTAGATGATTCTCCCTGTGTGCTAGATGGTGTATTCAGAATATCATACATCATCCTAGTTGCTAGCTCATCATCCGAGGGAGAGAGAGGTATGTTGAAGGATTTGAAGAATCCATCATAATCGAAGAAGTAGGCGGGTCCTTTTCCTGTAGGTGGTGTGGTATATCTCTGAACGTCGACATTACACCACACTTCTACAAGACCCGTTGAGTTATTGTAAACTCGCTTATTCGGTATGTTGTATCCTAGAAAGATTCCTTCATCTGCCTTCTCGCTGAATTTTCCTTCTTGCGTCTTCTTCAGAAGTGTACACGGCGCGCCAAAAGGTTCAAGATACTCCAAATTCGGTTTGCGTCTTTGGAGTAGCTCATAACATGTCTTTCCGTGGCGCTTGACTATTAGGACTCGATTCAGTGTATAACATGCATTTGCTACTGCCTCATTCCAGAATTGGATAGGCAGTTTCGAGTCCGCCAGCATAGTCCGTGCAGTCTCTATCAAGCTTCTATTTTTCCTCTCAGCAACTCCATTCATCTGAGGCGTGTATGCTGAAGTGAATTGATGAACAATCCCCTTTTCCTTGCAGTATGCCTCCATCCATTGATTCTTGAATTCGGTCCCGTTGTCTGAGCGTACTTGTCTAACCTTTAGCTTGTAGAGAGATTCCAGAGTGGTGACTAATTCCTTGAATGACTCAAATGTTTCTGATTTGGATTTCAGAAACATTACCCAAGTGAACCTTGAGTAGTCATCAGTGACCACAAAACAGTACAGATCGCCTGCAATGCTCCTTGTACTGACTGGACCAAACAGATCCATGTGAAGAAGTTCAAGAGGAAGTTCTATTGAATGAACTTTCTTTTCCTTATGAGACTTCTTTGTCTGTTTGCCTTTCTTGCAAGCTACACAAAAGTCAGGAAGTTGGAAGTTCTTGACATTTACTCCTCTCACTAAGTCCTTCTGAATCAAGTGATTCATCTTCCTTTGACTAATGTGTCCCATTCTCCTATGCCAGGAGATTGAGTCCTTCTCAGTAGCTTTAGATAGAAAGCACTGCACTTCTTGATCCGTTGGAGCAGCTGTTGACAGATCCAAGACATATAGGTCCTTATATCTTGAAGCAGTCATTAGAACTTGATCCTATGGAATCATATAGTCTTTCTTCAGCACGTAACACTTGTTGTTGTCGAAGATGACTTTAAACCCTTTATCGCAGATTTGGGAAACAGAAAGCAAGTTATTTTGAAGTTGTTGAACATAGTTCACCTTATCAAACTTCACCTTCTGATTTCCCACTTCTCCCTGTGCTGTGATGTACCCTCCCTTGTTTCCTGCAAAGGAAACATGCCCTCCTTTTATTTGTTTGACATTTGATAAAAGGGCTCTATTTCCTGTCATGTGCCTGGATGCTCCGCTGTCTATAATCCACGTGTTAGTCTCAGCGCTATACCGAACACCCTGCACATATCAAGTAAATGTATTAGTTTAGGTTAGGAACCCAAGCCTTTACTGTCTTGGGTTTCCCAGAGGCATCACACATCATAAACTCTACCCATTGACCTTTAGAAGGTGAGGGTAACTCAGATTCCTTCTTGTCATCAGTATCAGTCACACAGGTAGTCTTCTCTTTCCATAAACCAGATTTGTGCAATGCCTGTTTGTGATAAACAGTCGTCTGGCTTACAGGTTGGACTTTAGGTTCACTAGATCTTCTAGGTGGAGTTAGAGAACTCCTCTTAGAAGACCTAGGTCTAGAGTCCTGAAGATCAATCTTCTTCCTAGGTGTCTGATAGAAAGGACAATAGGAAGCAATATGTCCACATTCTCCACAGTTGTAGCACGATCTGCTATCAACCTTATAGTTTGACTTTCTTTGTGGAGAAATGCGTGACACTTTAGTAACATCAATTACCTTAGGTTTTGACTCTTGCATGTTTGATGTTTTCTCTGGTTTAACAAATTTAACTGTTTTAACCTGTTAATTGTTCAACCTTTTGGTTAACTGGTTTTTGACTTATAGCATGTGAAAAATTAACGTTTGAAGTCTTTTTGGGTTCTGATTTGACTCTGTTTGACCCTGACTTTAAGTTAACTTTTTCAAATTCATTTTCCAGATTAACACAAGGCAATTTACCCTTTGCCTTTGAAGTGGCCTCCTTTTGTTTCTGTCCAGATTCAGTAGATGAACATGATGTGTCTGGATCAGTAACAAGAGGAGTGGTCACCACATGATCCTTGATTGGGTTGTTGTTTACTGGTCTAGACTTGGTGTTCATCAAGGTCTCAGGTGGTGGTGGAACCACTTTGTATCCTAATCCCTCCCCATTATTTCTTTCTCTCACTAAGTGTTGAACTATGTGTGAAGAACTAGTCCAACTATGCAGTTTCTGTTTTAAGGAATTAACTTCTACTTCTAGAACTGCCTTTTGTTTCTTAGTGTCCTCTAGGGAGTTTAGATAGTACCTAATGTCATTTGATTGATTAAAGGCAACTACTTCGGTTTCCCTAAGTTGCTTAGTCAATAGGTCTATCTTTTCCTTATAACTATGCTCATTTTGTTTTAGAACTCTATTGGCCTCAGTGCATAGTTGTAAGTCCTTTACTAAGTTATCATTGTGATCTAATAACCTAGCAAATTTTTCATCAATGCTATTCCTAAATATATCACAGTTAGAACAAGCATGATTATTAAACAATTGGTCAGTTGTACTTACCTGTGTTGTTTCAGAAGAGTTAGCCATCAACGCAGCATCAGACGTCTCTGGTTTTGGTGATTCTGACTTTTCTGAATTTGACTTGGAAGTTTCCTCCTTTGGTGTGTAACTGACTTCAGCTGCAGTTGTTTCTTCACTGTGTGACATTGCTATATCAACTGCTAAATCACCTTCACTCGCAGAATCATCATCAATATCTTCAACACTGGCAATGTTAGATTCTGGGTTGACAAATCTAAAACTCCAGTCCTGTCCTTCATCATCATGAGCAGTCAAGGCTTTTGGGTCCTTGTTTGATGAAGTAGAACTAGAGGCTTGCTTGTCTTGGTGAGTAAAGGATGAGAACGGGTTCCCATTACCCGTCTTCTTTGGTTTGACACATTCCCTCTTGAAGTGCCCTTTCTCTCCACAGTTGAAGCAAGTCACCTTGCTCTTGTCAAAACCAAATGTGGTATCCTTAGTAGCTATCAAGTTCTGTCCAGTCTTCTTAACAAACTTCTTCGCCCTTCGGACAGCGCTAGCTAAGGCCCACATTATATCCATCCTTTCCAGCTCCATTTCATCTACCTGCTCGTAGTCTTCATCAGCCAAATGACAGTTTCCAATCTTCCCAGCCACAAGTCCATCATATGAATGAACTACTGCAGCTAGAAGATCCATATGCTCTCGTGCTACTTCTACGGTCACATTACCGAGGTTCTCGGTCTTCAATTTAGTAGCACTTGCTTCTGATCCAATATAATGGGTACATGATGACCCTGACGTGTCTGATCCAGAAGTAGAAGCATGTGAAGGACCTGACGAGCTAGACACAAATGCTGTCTGGAGAGGTGCTCCAGAAGTCTTAGCTTGAGGCGTGGCATTGTATAAAGCTGGGTTTTGTGTATATGATGACTTCTGTGCTCTATACTTCATCCTTAGTGCTTCTTCACGCAGTCTAAGAATAAAGTCATTTATATCCAGCTTTATAAGTATATACCATTCTGTCTAAGATTAGACACGAATGAGGCCCACTTATCAGGCAATCCATCTGCGAAGTTGCTTACTTTTTCTTCCATAGTTGTCCTCACTCCATGTGTATGCAACTCGCTCATCAAATGGTAGAATCTGTCTATGACTTCATCTAACCCTCGTTACCAATTGATGAGAAGTTATCGAACTCCTTCTTTAATCCTTTGCTTTGATTGCCTTTAACGATGCATTCCCATCATACCTTTTCTCTAGCTCATCCCACAGTTTCTTGGACTGCTTGTTCTCTGAGTACTGGTGGAATATATCTTTGGGGATAGACTGAGTTATCATAGCATAAACTCTTTTCTCAGCATTATACTTTATTTTCTGAGCATCAGTCATCCCACTCAACGTTAGTTTCACTCCATCTGCTCCCACCGGTGTACTATACCCTACTTCGATAGCTTCCCACAGATTAGGATCTACTCCATTGAGGTAGATCTCAAAACGTTGTTTCCAGTGAGGAAACTCATCTAAAGTCAAGAGCTTTGGTGGTTTATTGTGAATACCCACCTCACTCTCAAGCAGCAGCAGGTTCTGAATTCTTGAGTCCTTCCCCGCAGTAAAGGCTGACATCTGATCTTCCATGGTTACTAAACTTAGAGTCTAATCAAATCAACTTTAACTGGTGCGACTGAAGAATGCGAATGGTCCTCTCGTGCGAATGAACTCTGCGATTGGTTCAACCGTGCGACTGAACAGGGCGATTGGTTCAGTCGTGCGAATGAATCTGGTTCGTGTGAGCTATGCGAACGAAAGGTTCAGTCGTCCGAATGAAGGTGCGACTAGGTCCAGTCGTGCGAATGAACACTGCGAATGAGTCTAGTCGTGCGAATGAGTCACTCGTGCGACTGAAGCTGCTGTTTTGCGAAAATTTCTAGGTTTGACGGGTTTCAGCCGTAAAAATTCGAAATTTTGCAAGTCCAAATCGTCTAGTTCGTCCGTAGAAACTGAACTTCAATGAGCAGGGAACGTCCAAGATCACTTTTGATGCAAAAGATTGCGTTTTTCGTGCAAAAACACAAACTTTTATGCAATCTTGATTGAATCAACACGAAATCAAGAGCCAAAGCTCTGATACCACTTGTTAGGACCTGGTATTTGAACGAAATACCGAGTGATTGCGTGTTAAACCAACTCAAATAGTGCGGAATCCTATTTGATTGGCGATCCAATCAGTGAGAACACACGATGAATCAATCAAGAATTGATTTCAACGTCAGAAATCGATTAGGAACCGATCTGATGTGTTCTATGAACTTGGAGAACGATTTGGGAGGCTTCTGGACGGCTAGGGTACGTCTGGAGTCGTAATGGGATGAATGCTTTGTTTTCCCACGAATTGGGTCTATTTATAGGTTAGGTATTGGTCAATCGTGCGACTGGGCCATAAGTATGGTTCAGTCGTGCGATTGAACCATGCGGTTGATTCATCCGCACGACTGAGTGTTCAGTCGTGCGATTGAGTCAATCTTATGTGTCAATCATACGACTGATCCAGTCTCCTGGTTCAGTCGTGCGATTGAGTCAATCGTATGAAGTTATTCATGCGTGTGGTCCATTCGCATGGGCCATCCGCATGAGAACTTCATTAAGTTAAGTTTTGAATGTTTTCATTAATATAACATAAGTTGCATCATTCAACATTCATAAACCCATCAATTCAATCACAACTCATTAATGAAATATTAACATTACAAGTAACAACCAATTCATTCATTTCATTAATCCATTACAATTACATCAAAATCAGACAGACAAGTTCATTACATTACAAATCCTGATCTAGGGACATACATGTATCAACATATTCACTGAGCATGAGTGCATTGTTCTTAGGCCCGGGGTGGTCATTCCTTATGAGCACATCCTGATCAGAGCCCCCAGGAAAGGGAACATGTACAAGATGGACTTGCAAGAAACATCTCCCTCAGGAGAAGTTTGATGCTTTCTGTCTAAAGCAAATAATGATGAATCTTTCCTCTGGCATAAAAGAATGTTCCATGTAAACTTTAAAAACATGAAAAAATTAAATAAGAATGATTTGGTAACTGGAATACCAAAGAAAGAGTTTACAAGTGATGACCACTATGTTGTATGCCTGGAGGGGAAGCAACACATAGTATCTCACAAGCCAAAGGAAAGAAATTCCATCATTAATCCTCTACACTTATTACATATGGATCTCTTTGGCCCTACCAATGTAATGAGTCTAGGAAGGACCTCTTACTGTTTGGTGATCACAAATGACTTTACAAGATTCACTTGGGTCTTCTTTCTTAGAACTAAGGATGAGACCCCTGAGATTCTGAAGAATTTCATCTTAAAGATTGAGAATCAATGTGATCACAAGGTCAAAACCATATGATGTGATCAAGGAACTAAATTCAAGAATCAAATCCTTGATACATTTTGTGATGAAAAGGGTATTACAAGACAATATAATGCTCCCAGGACTCCTCAGCAAAATAGTGTTGCTGAGAGGAGAAACAGGACACTAGTTGAGCTGCAAGAACTATGTTGTCTGACTCTAAACTGCCCATCACCTTCTGGGCAGAGGCAGTGAACACTGCTTGCTATGTGCAAAACAGAGTTTTAGTGGTTAAGACACATGGTAAGACTCCTTATGAACTTTGGCACAAGAGAAAACCTTTCATTGGTTTTCTCAGATCATTTGGATGTCCTTGAACCATCTTGAATACCAAAGATCAAATTGCCAAGTTTGCTAAGAAATCAGATGATGGACACTTTAGTGGATACTCTTCTCAAGCTAAAGCTTATAATGTATACAATCTCAGAACTAGAGTAGTTGAGGAGTCAGCTAATGTGACTTTCAATGAGCACACTCTCAGTGTAAAAGGTTCTGGTCTGGATTGGCTATTTGATTTTGATTTAGTTACCAACTGTTTTAACAAATCTTGTGAGAATGTTACAGGATCCACAGATATACTACCTACAGGTGATCTTGACCCAAGATTTGAGCTAAGAAGACCTTCAAGCTACACATCTTCAGCTCCAGTGGTAACCAATCCTGCAAATGAAGCTTCTACCAGCACATCAATGACAAATCCTGCTAATACTTCTGGGGTGCCTTCAAATTCCAGCTTAGAGGCATAAAACTCAGAGGAAGGAGCTTCAAATGTTGGAGAAAATCGTGGTGGTGAAAGTGATCAGGAATTTCTTGATGTTGATAACCACTCCATTGAAGACAACATCAATGATGTCACACACTCATTGGATCAAGTCAATCTTGATAAGTGTGCTGATGTGGAGGGTGAATCTTCCTTGCCAGATCAGAATTTCTTAAATTTAAATCTGTCTAAGAAACTTTTTGTGATCCCTCAGCCAAGGATCCACAAGTCTCATCCTACCACAAACATTATTGAAGATGTTGATTCAGGGGTGAGAACAAGAGGACAAACCCATGAAGCAAATGTTTGTCTTCACTCTTGTTTCTTATCCTAGATAGAGCCAAAGAAAATTGATGAGGCTCTAAAGGATGGAAGTTGGGTTGAAGCTATGCAAGAGGAGCTGCTTCAATTCAAAAGGCAAAAGGTTTGGAAACTGTGTCCTCTTCCTCAAGGGAAGACTACCATAAGAACCAAATGGGGTTTTAGGAATAAGAAGTATGATAGAGGACTTTTCATCAAGAACAAGGCAAGACTAGTTGTTCAAGGGTATACTCAAGAAGAAGGAATTGGCTACACAGATGTTTTTGCTCCTATAGCAAGACTTGAAGCTGTTAGGATATTCCTAGCTTTTGCTGCATCCAAGAACTTCAAGGTCTACCAACTTGATGTCAAGTGTGCTTTTCTTTATGGGGTGATTGATGAAGAGGTGTATGTCAGACAACCACCTGGGTTTGCAGATCTTGATCATCCTGATTATGTCCGCAAGCTTGATAAAGCTCTTTATGGGCTGCACCAAGCACCAAGGAAGTGGTATGCGACTCTATCTCAGTATCTCTGTCAACATGGCTACAAAAGGGGTACTATAGATGGAACTCTCTTCATCAAAGGAAAAGGAAATGACATAATGCTAGTTCAAGTATATGTAGATGACATTATCTTTGGGTCAACTAATCCAAAGCTCTGCAAAGACTTTGAGAAGCTGATGAAGAACAGGTTTGAAATGAGTGCCATGGGGGAACTCAATTTCTTTCTAGGTATTCAAGTGAAGCAAGTTGACAATGGCATCTTCATAAGTCAGTCAAAGTATGTACAAGACATACTTAAAAGGTTCAACATGACTAATTGTAAGGTTGCTAAGACACCCATAGCCAAAAATTACTCCCTTGGACCTAATCTTGAAGGGGAGTGTGTTGATGAGCATCTCTATAGGGCAATGATTGGGTCTCTTATGTACCTCACAACTAGCAGGCCAGATATCATGTTTGCTACATGCATTTGTGCAAGATATCAAGCCAACACCAAGATGTCACACCTGGTCACTGTCAAAAGAATTTTAAGATATCTCAAAGGTGCTCCATCACTTGGCCTTTGGTATCCAAAGAATTCTGACTTTAATTTGTATGCTTATACAGATAGTGACTATGGTGGTTGCAACATGATTGCAAAGTCTACATCAGGGGGATGTCAATTTCTTGGTGGAAGAGTAGTCTCTTGGCAATGTAAGAAACAATCTTGTGTGTCTGCATCAACTACTGAGGCTGAATACATTGCTGCTACAAGTTGTTGTGCTCAAGTGCTTTGAATTCAAAATTGGATGCTAGACTTTGGATTCAACTTTAAAGAGACTCCCATCCACATAGACAACAACAGTGCTATCTCCATCACAGAAAATCCTGTGCAGTACTCAAGGACAAAGCATATCAATATCAGGTATCATTTGATTAGAGATAACTTTGAAAAGGGATTAATCAAAATAGTCAAAGTTAACACAAATGAACAATATGCTGATCTATTCACCAAAGCTTTTTATGAGCAGAGATTTAAATATCTTGTTATCAGCTATTAGGATGATTAACTTTGAATAGCTTTTCTTAAAACTTAATCATATTTATTTCTAAAACCTGTGTATCCTAAGTTGTCTATTTTATCACCTTCATAAGGCTTTGTTTTCTTTAGAAGAAAATCTTTTCAAAATACTTATCTTAGATTTTTGAAAATATTGAACTCTTCGGAAGATTTAAAATTACATTCGGAAGAAATTTATGTCTTAGTAAACAAATAACTACTTCAGTAATTTTACCTTCGGAAGAAATTTCTGAAATATCTTCCGAAGCTTAAAATCAACTTAAGTACTCTGTATGTTTCAAAGAATAAGTTTCTTTCGAAAGCAATTTACCTTCGTAAGTTTTTATTCTCCTTAAAAAAAATCTCTGAGTGTTAATTCTCTTCCGAAGAAAAATTCTTAAAAACCTTTGAAATTTCTTCCGAAGCCAAATTGCCTTCGGAAGTTTTTTTCTTCAAAACTTCTGAACCAAATAACATTCAGAAGATTTCTCGACTTCCAAGAAAACTAATTTTTGGGCAAAAGTAAACTACTTTTCAGAGGTGGGACCAACATCCGGATTTCAAAGTTTATCCTCTTTCACTAACTTTGTCTCAAATCCTTTTCACATAAATACCCAACGGTTCCCCCCCCCCCTCTTTCACTATCTTCTTCAATTACACTATTCCTTAAACCTAAATTCTCCCAAACCGTCGTTGTTCTTCATCTTCCTTCACCCTTAAGCTTCTCAAATGGCCAACCTAAACCGCAGAAACAACCCAGATTTCTCCATGCAACTTCACAGGCAACACAACTAGGTTGCTCTGTTAAGCTTTGAGAACGATGAAAGTTTCTCAGAGATTTGCTGTTTCTTAGCTCTATCCAACTACTTCACCTCCCTAACCATTGATCCTACTCTCTATGAGGATCATCTGCTTGAATTCAGGAAGACCTGCCAAGAGGTCATTATGGATGGGGAGAAGGCACTGTCTGCCATAGTGCAGGGGAGGACAATCTTCATCACTCCAGCCATCATCAATACTCACTTGCAGCTGGATGATGAAGAAGGTGAGTTGTCTTTCCCATAGGAAGTTGTAAATCATTCCTTTGAGCAGATGTGCTATGAGGGAGATTTCTCTGTAAAGACCTTCAGGAAGGGGAAGGTCTCATCCCAATGGAAATACCTACTTCATGTGGTTATCCACAGCTTGTCAAACAAGCATGGAGGGTGGGACCAGATTCCTGAGGATCTCTCCTTCATAGTGCATGGAATGGTTCAAGGGGTCAAGTTCAGGTAATCTTAGTTTGTTTATACAAATTTGCTTGCTAACTTGGACTCCTTAGAGTATTATATGTTTCCTAGATATGTTCAACACATTCTCAACTGGTACTGGGCTCACAGTTGAGGGAAACAGATAA
Organism: Flaveria ramosissima; assembly: GCA_025215565.1. Lineage (NCBI taxonomy): Eukaryota > Viridiplantae > Streptophyta > Magnoliopsida > Asterales > Asteraceae > Flaveria > Flaveria ramosissima. The sequence goes on from CM046035.1 coordinate 26,829,083, forward strand.
TATTCTTAAGTTGGGACAGATGAAGCCCGACATCTTTAAAATTATGAAAAAGCCAACTATAGGCTTCTCAGGGGTAGAAACAGCCTTTGTCCCAAAAATGTTAGAGCTCATTGCTCAAGGTGATAACCTAGCAACACAAGCTAGTGTTGAACCCACACCTTCTACCTCCCAACCACCAAAAAGACCACAAATCACCCTCACCTACCAAATAAAATCCAAACGAACCCCTACTCAAGCTATTGAGTCTATGCAGACCCCCATACACTCACCCATACAGAAGGAAGTGGACACTAGAGCTCCTACTTCTCCTGAGGAGCAAACCACTCCCATCTCTTCAAGAATCAGTGGTGAGGTTCCTTATGCTCACCCTGATGAGCTCACAAGCCCAACTGCCTTAAGCCTTCACTCTGAGTCTCAACACTCAAGAATCAGTGGACAGTTACCATCCCTAGCCTTTAGACTTAAATCAACCCATTCCCAACCTCTCATTCTATACAGATAAAGACTTAGGTTTCAGTGAGTACCACGAGTCTCTCTACTCTTCCCCTACTCGAAGAGAGATGAGTTCTCATGAGTCTCCTTTGTCTAGCTCACATCAGTCACCTATCGCTGAGGTGGATCTCCCTGACCCTGTTCAGGAGGTCCATATGGAAGAGGCTCTCATTTCTGCAATTGATTACATCATTAAGACCTCAACCATGGCAACTCAGCCCATTCACACCTCAACTGAGGCTGTCAATGTGCAGAGGAAATCCAATAGCCAAGAACCTAAAGCTAGTGGTGAGAGAGAGGACTTTGGTCCAATTATCTCATCCCCCAATGATAATTCTGATGAAGATGAGGAGAATCTGAGACTAAAGGTGCAAAAACTGTCAAAAACATGCTCCTATTTAGTCTTTAAGGTTAGTCACCTTGAATCTCAGGTGACTACCCTGCAAAATAGGGTCAATGATCAACAACTTGAGATATCTTATCTCAAGGAAAAACTAGCTGGGAGACCTTTAAGGGGAGCTCAACCAAGAACACAAGAACCTATGAATGTGATTGACCTAACTTCTAGCTCACCTATGCAAGAGGGTGATGCTACCAAAAAGGAGGAGAAAGTCATTACAGTCACAGAACCTGGGAGTTCTTCAGGGAGTATGGACATTGAGGACTCACCATCCTCACTTGCAATTGTGCATACTCAGCAACTTCCTCAAGTTCACATTGATGTGGACATTACAGACTCTGTCATTAGGAGTCTCTTTAAGGAAGGCATTCCAAGGGCTATGTCATCCCCACCTCAAGGAACTTCAAACTACATTATTGGGTGGAGGTATGATGCTGATAGAAGAGTCCTCATTCTTCAAACAGTTCAAGGGCAGCAAGAAGTGTTCAATTTTCAGATCTTGAACAACTATGAAGGTCTTGACCTGATCAACATGCCACTTGTCAACCCAAGTCAATCAAGACAAGCTGACAGGTTAGCACTCAGGATTCAAGACAGAATTACTGAAGAATTCAGTCTTAGAAGGAGACAAAGGCAATCAGGTGATGTCATTGGTCAACAGGTGATGTCCGTTTGAGTACATTGAGTTTGAGTATCTCAAACAGCTTGAACTTCAAGTACTCAAAGAACAAAAGGCAACAAAGAGAAAGATGAGGGAAGAGGCTGCAAAGTTAAGAGCCATCATCCAAAAGAGTATGAAGAAGTCTGCTGACAGACAAAGGATGATGAGCTTCTTGAAGCTGTATGGATTCTCCGGAAGGAGACTGGCCCTATGTCTCTATCCACAATGGATGAGCATATTAGGGTAATCAAGCAGAAGATCAAAAGTGGAGAGCTAATTGACTTACACTCCCCTCCAAGTCAATATCTTCCTGAAGTGGAGGTTAAGGTTGAACAACCTGAGACAACACAACCTGGACCTCCTGCTGAGCCTCAGCAAGCTTCATCTTCTGATCCACAACATAGTCAAACTCCCTCTCCTTCTGAACCTGTAAGGGAGGAACACCCAACTGAGCAAGACAAGACTAATCAACAAGGTGGTGCAGACCAGTCTTCTCAGTTAAAGTCCTCAAATAGGAGGAAGAGGATGGCTTCTAAACCAAAGTCAAAGAATAATAAGAAGCCTGAATCATCCACCTCTACATCTCAGGCTGAGTCAGATCAACCTAAGGAAGTGCATGAAGAGGCAGCCTAATCAACTCCAATCCAAGTGGCTCCTCTTGCAGCTGAGAGACCCATCTTATCCTGGACCTTAACAACTAATCCAAAAAGATGGCATGTGATCAAAGATCAAGGTGTTGAGAATGTCTACACATGGCAAGACTTATTCAACATACCTCTGCATGATCTCTTTGAGATGAGAAGATATTATGAGAGTGTGAGTGATCCTGACCATCTGATGAAGAAGGGCATGGTCATCATTATTATGAGGACTGTCAACAGCTGAAGATATTCAAATGTTTTGGTAGCATCAGCCTAGGGGGAGTTTGTAAGGATTCCTATAAGTCTGATGCAGCCAAAACATCCAAAATCTCTCTGCATGCATGCATTGAAGAACAGAAGTAGAAATGCTTCGGAAGTTTTACACCATACACTAGAAATATTCTGTGTAAAATCTTTCGAAGCCAAGACCAACATCTTCCGAAGCCAAAAGTGAAGTCTTTCGAAGCTTCAAAGACAAAGTCTTCTGAAGCCAAAGACTGAAGACAGATTTCTTCCGAAGACTTTTACAGACATGCTTTTATCTGATATATTTTACCATAAAGTTGGACCACCTTTCCGCTGCAACTCTGTTTAGTCACCAACTTACATGACTTGGTGAAAAGGTCCATGCTTTTGGTAACTCTACATTGAGGTCTTGAGTCTGTGCTTTCTACTTTATGTACTTTTATCCTTTTTGTAATATATTAGGATGTGAGCTATGGCATGTCATAGTCACTAGTCAAAAGGCAATTTGCCTTTTGACTCTATATTTGATTTTGTTGTCTAGACTTATGTATCCCGCTGGCTTTCAAAGTATAGCCGGCTGTAGGATGTAGTATAAAGTATCGCAAGTACTTGTACTTTTCTATCGTATGCTTTGTAACATTTGTAATAGAACTTGAGAAGCAATATACAGCATTCTTGAAAACCAAATACTTGTGTTGTTTTGCTATCTTGTTCTGTCTCATTCTTACTTGTGTTCTTATCATCTTTCACTTAAGTTAACCAGTTCCCTATTTGATTTGTTAAGTGTTCTAAGTAACTCTCCTCATTGTGTTGTTGTGTTGTAAGTGCATACCCTTCACCGGTCCTGCAGTTCCTATATTAGCTATAGTCTAGGTCACCATTTCTAATAACTTAAATCCCTATAGTTATGGGCTCTAATACCAATCTGTCACACCCCAACCTTAACGGTGGAAACGTTGACATGTGAGGGTTAAGATTGTTCAAAGCCACATAACACTACCATCAAGTGTAAATATAATTAAACATAAGTTTTAATGAAACATTACAACCAAAGTCTCAAGCAAACATTCAAAGCATAACATAAAGTTCAACATCTCAAATTAAAAGTAAGTCTTTTTATTTCTAGGTCCAATCCTAGATGTGTCCAAACTTCAAAATCAACCATTAGGCTTGGGCGTTCCCTGAAACATGTTAAAAATAAAGTCAACATATGAATGTTGGTGAGTTTCCATGGGTAATACATACATATAACAATTTATAAGAAGCAATTCATGTTATAGGTTAAGAAATAATGCAAGAAAATAGATAGCATAATCATACAATCAAACCTTGACAAAGATGGCCACAACAAGATATAATGATTAACTAAGTGTACTTGATTCCCATGATGAACAAGAATACTTCATCAGGAGCAGGCAATAACCTTGGCTTTAGCACCAAATAGGCAATAACCTCAAGCCCATAGATCTATGATGTCGCTAGGCTAGCAATTGTTAATGATTGTTTTTACAAGATGACTATCATATAAGGCTCACAAATATTTTAAATAACCATGAAAAGTTTATAAACGAATTGCTAGTGCATGTTTCAAATAACCAATACAAGATGGATTACAAGTGTATGTTTATAAGATTAACATGTTTCACCCCAAAAGGTCTGAAATAATGTAAAAAAGGGCATGAAAGAACTCACTTGATATATAAGATGAACTTAAGGGAAATAACAATAAAATTAAGACTGCTCCAACAGTTCCTTTTACAGAATACCTAAACGTGCAAGTTCCAAGATTAAATTAAGGATATGATTAACTATCAATAGTGAACTAGGGTTTCAATTCGAATTTGGGGGTTTGATAAATAAATTAAATAAAAAAATGGAATTTTTTATATTTTAATTCAATGAAAATAAAATAATCTGTTTAAGTAATTAATATAGGGAACGATAATGAAATTAAATCATTTATAATAATTGATTAATAAGGTTTAAATATAAAGTATGAAAGGAAATAAATAAGTTTTGATAACTATTTATGATAAAAAATGGTTAAACAAATAATTGAATAATTTGTTAGATAACATCTTGTCCAATAATAACCTATTATTTAAGCATGTTGCTAAATAACTTACTTGACTTTAAGTCCATTTTAGAAGATAATAATAAATAACTTTCAAGTAATCTTTGTTATAATGTTTTTATAAAGAAAATATATAAGTATTTAATTTAACATTTTATTTTAGTTAACAAAAATAATTTTTATAATAATTATAATTTTTTTGTACTTTTATTAAATAAAGAAAACCTTAAAAAAAATGGTTGAGGGTGCTCGGGGTTGAACCCGGGACCTCAAGTATGGAACACATGCTCGTAACCGGTAGGCTAGGGCGCCTATGCCTGTTAAGAGTCGGGTTTTAATTTAGAAAAGCAATAATTGCGTGAAATCCCCCAAATCACATGAACGCTAATTTCGATTTGATTACAATTGAACCTAAATTCGAATATGATTACTGTAATAATCATAGGGCTTTTGTTTGTAATGATCATACGAGTATGATGATATGTGTGATTACTCGAATCGAAGTCGAATCGATGATAATTAAGATGAAGAACAGTCAGACCAGGTTGTGTAGGGTTCGTGATGCAAACTTTGATAATAATCAAATTGGTTATCTAGGTTGCTTCCAATGGTCTTGATGATCGAAAGCCCTCTATCAATTTCAGGTGAAATTGATCAGATGATGTTGAACAATATGGTTGCAGACACGATGAAATGCGAATTATTTGGGATATTCGAGTGTGTTACAGATAGAATTATGTTTGTTAAAGGTTTAGGATTAGTTAAACGATTGTTTAAGTTCCAATTATTAGATTATTATTGAGTTTAATTGTCGAACGGTTCGGTGATTAAGGGTAACCGGTTACTCGAGTTGATGGTGTTCATAACCGACGTTTAAACTCAATTAAAAAGTACTTAAATGAGTTCGAATCATGTTCACGAACCGGTTAGAATGGTTTGGGTTCGAAATCTGAAGAGTTTAAAGAGTTTTGAGGCCTAGCTGGAGCCGCCAGGTGTGGCCGGAGCCGCCAGGTGTGGCCGGAGTGGCCGCCTGAAAAGCGGGGTGAGAGAAAAGGGGGGGGGTTTCAGATTTAAATTTTACATCTTTAGTCCCGGCGGTTTAAATGTTTTTATTTTATGCTAAAATTTCTAATTTCAAGTTTTTAAATTAACAAAAATACCCCATTGACTTATAAAACTCTAAGTTTTTAAACATTTTTAATTTATTGATTTATTTTAATAAATTCTTTGTACTTTTAATATTCATGTTAAAATTCATAATTAATACCCAAAGTTTATAAATGTAAGTAGTGTTATCATTGTTGTTATTATTATTATTATTATTATTATTATTATTATTATTATTATTATTATTATTATTATTATTATTATTATTATTATTATTATTATTATTATTATTATTTAATAAATTAAACTATCAGCTATTAAACTAACAAATTAATGTAAAATAAAAGGAACAAGCATAAATAAGCCCACATAGTTTCATTATTGACAAAAATGACCCTTACAAGAGCAAAACAAAGATAACATTTAGTTAACGAATACCCGAAAGGTTACATCAAAGTACTCATTTCTCAAACTGAGTAGCTCATCAAGGGCAGGAGAAGGCTCTAGTGGTGCTGGTGCTGCAGATGTGGAAGGTTTTGGTGCCAAAGATACGGATGTTAGTGAGGCTGGTACTGCAGCTTGTGAGACATGTGTTGGAGTTAGCTTTGTTGATGTTGGTGGGTAAAGTAGAGTTGGAAGGGAAGGAGGTTCAGGAGGTGTGGAGAATGTTGTTGGGGCTGGATTCATCGATTTAGGATTGGATATTGAAAAAGACTGAGGAGGTAGTGTAAAACCAAACTGCTGAAGCTGGTAAGAAGACAATTGAGATAAAACTGGTTGATGAGGAGGAGGAGATTGAAGAGCAGCTGGTAGACTATGATTCTAAACCAGAATACTATGAAGTGGATGAGCGTCCTTTGACATATGTAGCCAAAAAAGGCTCTATCGAAGGAGAGTGTTTGAGCTGGAGAAGGAAGATTGGTTTGTGAAGGAAAAAGAACAAGAACAGCTGACTACACTATTTCAGAATATTCAGGGGCCAAGCAGGAAGGAGTCAGACAAAAGGATCATAAGCTGGAAGTATAATGTGAGCTTGAAGTTGTTTATGATCAAGAGAAAGGGTGGTAGGATATCTTACTTGCATAAAAGGAAGGCTTTCAAGACCTTGCCTAAATGGGATCTGAGGAGGTTGGCAGAAATTCGATTGATTGATTCCCACTTGAGCGAAAGAGCTAAGCTGCTAGAAGAAGAGATTAAGCGAGGGACAAATGATAATTTTGAGTCATTTGGGTTTATGAAGGCTGAGAGAAGATGGTCTAAGAAAAATAAAGACTGTGTGACTGGAAAAGGAAAGATAGTGCTCAGGGTAAAGTCCCCAAAGACTGTTAGTAGGGTGAGACTACCTGATCCCCTCCCCCAAAGACTCCAAAAGTTGGAGAAGTGGTTTTATGACAATAACACTGGGGTGTAAGGCCCCGCTCCCGGGACGCTCACAGTTGGATAATCATTGCACATAAAAGATAAAACATACATTTAAATTTGACAAAAACATCATAGAGGAATACTAAATAAACCATTTCATATATTAATGATTACTTTTGCAAGATAATACAATCATTGTTAACTGTTACAAAAATCTCATTGTTTGTATTACATCACAAAAATTTCATTTATCATAAAATGGATGTCATCCAAAAACTTTCTAAGTAGTTGCGCCTGTGCCATCCTTAGCAATCATTACCTGCCAATTGGAAAATACATAAAAAGTCAGCGTTGCTGAGTGAGTTCTAGTTTTATATAAAACACTTTATATCCAATTAAAACCGTTCATTACTTTTGTTCGCGATCATGCATCATACGTACACATAGATAATATTAATATTATCTTTCATTATCATACTTCATCGCACGTTACTCGTTATCATTTGTTCATTCATTAACCTTTACTTCTCATCCGGACCAATGTCATAAGCTACACCCCAAACGTAGGCACGAAGCGGGTACTGGGCCGAAGTCTATCAATAGACCCCTAACATTACGCATATAGCCTGGCACCAATACCGGGACAAGCGACAAGGATCCCATACGTTTGGTCAGTCACAAAGACTAGACCCCTGTGTGTATCCATACGGGTTAGCTAAATCACACAAAGTTGAGCTAACAACATTTTAGAGTTGTGCACCTCCTTTCATTTGCTTGTAAGTCTTTACATTCGTCCTTTCATTAATGCATGTATTCATTCATTGTTTACGTTCCTCTTTCATTATCATTAGCTTCCGTTTTCATTACATAATACTTTACGTTCATTCATTAACCATCCCACGTAAAGCCACGGAATAATAAGTAAAAAGGAACATAAAAAGGCATAACATGAACATACATATCATCACCACACATCATCATGCAACATCATATAATCATCACACATCATCACTCGGATACACTTACACAACAAGTACAAGTCATCATAGAACATAATCGACCCTCCGCGGGACAGCGGGGGTTCGGGGGCGACAACCCCTAACAGCAAGCCCTAGTGGGGTCCAACGGGCAAAACCTTTGATTGGGGCCATGCTGCCAGGTCAGCGCGAAAAGTTTTATTTTTAAACATCTATATAGCACATTTGTTATAGAAAAATTGATCTTCCTGTTAAAACCTCTTAAAATCTTGGTCATTTAAAACATATATTTGGTATGCATTTCCAGCCCCAAATGAGTTTAAAACCTTTAAAATAGTGGATCTAGAACTCACCTGGACCAATAAGTAGCTTCTCAATGAAGCTTTCTAAGAAAGGGTCACACTACGCAGCCTGCAGATAAGTTAACACTCAAAGGGGTTAATTTCTGCCTAATTTCGCTGCAAGATCAGCATTTTCGCTGCTAGTTTTGCCAGCAGTTTCGCTGCCACCTTTGCTGGCAGTTTCGCTGGCAGTTTCGCTGGCATTTTCGATGGCAGTTTCGCTGGCATCTTCGCTGCTAGTTTCACCCAACTTTTGTTGGAATATCAAGTCTGCGAATCTACCAGCGAAACTATAGTTTCGTTGGAAGATCCATAGTTTCGCTGGACGACTGCATAATTTCGCTGGATGAACATGCAATTTCGCAGAACGGGCTGAAATTACGAATCAGCCTATTTTTCACCGAAAACTTCAATCTTTTTCACCCAAACCCTTGGTTTATTACCCAAGAAGCTATATCTAATCTTCTTACATGTTTTCTTACACAAAAATGTGAGTTTTGGGTAATTCTTTGCCACTTTCAAAAACCCCAAACCCTAGAATCCGAATTTACTCTTAAAGAAACGATTAAACGATGTTTCTTACCTGGATTCTTGGTCTTTTCTTGTTGTTTGGATTCCCGCAAACACCAATCTTCAATCTCTTAATCAACCAAGCCTTGAATCACCACTTTCTCTCCATTTTCACTCTCTACACACTCTCTCTAAAAGTTGGGTGTTGAGTTGCAAATGAGAGTGGCTCTTACTGATCCGTTTATATATACCGGGCGTTCCTGGGACCTTAAACTCGTCGAACACATAATCTGAAAGGTTAACTCGGTCTATAACCCATTTCCATCTTATTTATATTAAATAATCCCGTCGAAGTCCATTATTATTAATTGGCTCGTTTTGACTTTATTTCGAGCGTTACATGGGGAGGCTGTGATTAGGGTTAAGGATGGAGCTGAGATTAAACTATTTGATCCTATGGAAGTGTTTCTTTCTGTGTTGAAGACCTGTTGATGTTGTGTGAGAACCATATTAAAGCGGGAGGTGGAGCTGAGACTAGAAAAGAGGCAAGCCTGTTTATGGAGGTTGCCAAAAAGGCTCATGGAGTAAGGGCAGAGGTCAGGGAGCTAGCTGAAAAGATTCTTCAAGCTAACGAGACGAGGATGGATGTGCATGATCTTACTAAGCAATTTGAACAAGCAAGTGCACATGGTGAGGAAACTGCTACAGCAGGAGCTGAAGAGGAGACTACATTTAAACCTGGAGAGGAAGCAAGAGCTGATGTTGCTGCAGAAGAAGTTCCAGTTGGTGAGATCCAACCTAGGGGAAGTATTGAAGATCAAGATTAGATTGGACTCATCTTAGTTAGTGTTTATATTATGTAATTGATTTTATGTTAGATTACTTAGTTTAATATTTGTATTTTGTGTTGTTTGTAGCCCAGCGAAACTATGAGGGAAACTATAGTTTCGCTCATAGTCAGCTACCATGTTCACCCAGCAATACTATGCTTCATCATTAGGCGAAACTGGTCATGGGCCTGACAGTTTCGCTGTCTAGCAAAACTGTCAGCGAAACTAGGTAGCCTATAAATTGAATTGATTCCATCATTGAAGGCTAACCTTGCAAAACCCTAAATCGAAATATTATTGTTGCAAGTCTGTATTTGGTGGCTGGAAGTTAGCGGAATTCATATTGAGCCTTTGATTTTGTTATTGTTTGATTTGTCTTCTTTATTATTGAACATCATTTATTCTATATCATTGTTGTGTGGTTATTATGGATGTTTGATCAGTGGATTTTGAACATTTTGATAATCAATTGCACTGTTTATTGATCAATTGGACCAACAGCTCCATTGCAGGTAGTTAAGATACTTTAAAGGGAAAGACGGAAACTCCTATAGGGTGGAGAGAAGAAAATAAACTGGGTGAGTTGGAAATATATTTTATTACCGAGATTTATGGGCGGTCTGGGCGTCCTCAGTCTTAGAGAGGCAAATCTTGCCATGTTAGCAAAATGGAAATTGCGTTTTAAAAAGGAAACAGATTCAATATGGGCCTCAGTTATCCAGGTGATTCATATACAGCCTTGAAAGCCACGTTCCTTCCCAATTATAGCAGCGGTTAGTGGCCCATGGAAGGTGATTGTTGCGGTCGACCACGATCTCCAAAAAAAGGTATTAATTTCCAGCAACTGATGAAATGAAATGTGGGGGAGGGTGATACTATATTGTTTTAGCATGATCATTGGATCGGTCAGCATGAGCTAAAAAGTACATTCCCTGATTTGTATGATATCGAAAAAGAAAAGTCTTGTAAAGTAAAGGATATAATGAAAGTGTTGGGATCCGAGACTGTTGATGCATGTATGTCCCTAGATCATGATATGAAATGTAATAGATCTTGTTTATCTGATTCTGATGTAATTTGAAATGATTAATGAAATGATATTGATTGTTTGTGATTTGTAATGTCTAATATTTCATTAATGAGTCGATATTGAATTGGTTAATTAGGTTTGTGATTGTTTGAATGGTTACACATAATGTTATATCAATTAATACATTCAAACTTAACTTAATGAAGTTCTCATGCGAATGGCCCATGCGAATGGACCACACGCATGAATAACTTCATACGATTGACTCAGTCGCACGACTGAACCAGGAGACTGGATCAGTCGTATGATTGACACATAAGATTGGCTCAGTCGCACAAGTGAACACTCAGTCGTGCGGATGAATCAACCGCATAGGTCAATCGCACGACTGAACCATACTTATGGTTCAGTCGCCCGAATGAACAATACTAACCTATAAATACAACCCAATTCGTGGATAAACGTAAGCATTTATACCATTACGACTCCAGACGTACCCTAGCCGTCCAGAAGCCTCCCAAATCGTTCTCCAAGTTCATAGAACACATTAGATCGATTCCCAATCGACTTCTAACGTTAGATTCAATTCTTGATTGATTCTTCGTGTGTTCTCACTGATTGGATCGCCAATCAAATAGGATTCCGCACTATTTGATCTGGTTTACACGCTAATCACTAGGTATTTCGTTCAAATACCAGGTCCTAACAAGTGGTATCAGAGCTTTGGCTCTTAATTACGTGTGATTCAATCAAGATTGCATAAAAGTTTGTTTTTCCGCACTAAAAACGTAATCTTTGGTGTCAAAAGTGATCTTGGACGTTCCCTGCTCATCAAAGTTTGGTTTCTACGGACTTAGGCGATTAGACCTTGTGAAAATTCGAATTTTTACGGCTAAAACACGTTTAACCTAGAAAATTTCGCAAAACAGCAGCTTCAGTCGCACGAGTGACCCATTCGCACGACTGGACTCCATTCGCATTGCCCATACACACGATTGGACCTAGTCGCACCTTCATTTGTACGATTGAACAGTTCGTTCGGAGTGCTCATACGCATCAGCTTCATTCGCACAACTAAACCAATCGCTTAGTTCAGCCGCACGATTGAACCAGTCGCAGAGTTCATACGCACGACTAGACCATTCGCATCCTTCAGTCGCACCAGTGATAGTTTGTTTTATTAGACTTAAAGTTATTCGCCATGGAAGATCAAATGTCAGCCTTTACTGCTGGGAAGGACTCTAGGATACAGAACCTGCTGTTGCTTGAGAGTGAGGTGGGTAATCATAATAAACCACCAAAGCTCTTAACGTTAGATGAGTTTCCCCACTGGAAACAACGTTTTGAGATCTACCTCAATGGAGTGGATCCGAATCTGTGGGAAGCCATTGAGATTGGATATAGTACACCGGTGGGAGCTGATGGAGTTAAGCTAACGTTAGGAGGGATGACGGACGCGCAGAAAGTTAAATACAATGCAGAGAAAAGAGTTTATGCATTGATTACACAGTCTATCCCCAAAGACATCTTCCACCAGTACTCAGAGAATAAGCAGTCCAAGAAACTATGGGATGAGATAGAAAAGAGGTACGACGGGAATGCTTCGTTGAAGGCAATCAAGGCTAAGGAGTTAAAGAAGGAATTCGATAACTTCTCATCGATGGGAAACGAGAGTTTAGACGACGTTATAGATAGATTCTACCATCTGATGAGTGAACTGCATACACATGGGGTGGCTACTACCATGGAAGAGAAAGTTACTAACTTTGCAGCGGATTGCCTGAAAAGTGGGCTTCATTCGTGTCTAACCTGAGACAGAATGGAATGCTGGCAAAACTGGATATTAATGACTTCATTCTTAAGTTGCGAGAAGAGGCACTTAGGATGAAGTACAGAGCTCAGAAGTCTTCGTACACTCAAAATCCAGCTTTGTACAACGCCACGCCTCAAGCTAAGACATCTGGAGCACCTCTCCAGACTGCATTTGTGTCTAGCTCATCGGGTCCTTCACATGCGTCTCCTTCAGGATCGGACACGTCGGGATCTTCTTGTACCCACTATATTGGATCTGAAGCAAGTGCTACTAAACTGAAGACCGAGAACCTCGGTAATGTGACTGTGGAAGTAGCTCGAGAGCATATGGATCTTTTGGCTGCAGTGGTTCATTCTTATGATGGACTTGTTGCCGTGAAGATTGGAAACTGCCATCTGGCAGACGAGGACTAAGAGCAGGTGGACGAAATGGAGCTTGAGAGGATGGACATAATGTGGGCCTTAGCTAGTGCTGTCCGGAGGGCGAAGAAGTTTGTTAAAAAGACCGGACAGAACCTGGTAGCTACTAAGGATACCACATTTGGTTTTGACAAGAGCAAAGTGACCTGCTTCAACTGTGGAGAGAAGGGGCACTTCAAGAGAGAATGTGTCAAGCCAAAGAAGACGGGTAACGGGAACCCATTCTCGTCTTTCACTCACCAAGACAAGCAAGCTACCAATTCTACTTCATCAAGCAAGGATCCAAAAGCCTTGACTGCTCATGATGATGAAGGATAGGATTGGAGCTTTAGGTTTGTCTCTCCAGGGGAATCAAACATTGCTAGTGTAGAAGACATTGACGATGATTCCGCGAGTGAAGGAGATCTAGCAGTTGAGATAGCGATGTCAAATATTGAAGAGACAACTGCAACTGAGGTCAGTTACAAGCCTAAAGAGAAGACTACCAAGTCAGAGACAGAAAAGACAGAATCACCAGAACCAGAGACATCTGATGCTGCGTTGATGGCTAACTCTTCTGAACCAACTCAGGTAAGTACTACTGACCAAATGTTTGATAATCATGCTTGTTCTGATTGTAATACTTTTAGAAATAGCATAGATGAAAAATTTGCTAGGTTATTAGATCATAATGATAACTTAGTAAAAGATTTGCAACTGTGCACTGAGGCTAATAGAGTATTAAAACAAAATGAGCATAGTTATAAAGAAAAGATAGACCTTTTGACTAAACAGCTTAGGGAAACCGAAGTAGTTGCATTTAACCAAGCTAATGACATTAGGTACTATTTAAACTCCCTAGAAGACACTAAGAAGCAAAAGGTTGTTCTAGAAGTAGAAGTAAACTCATTAAAACAGAAACTGCACAGTTGGACTAGTTCTTCACACATAGTTCAACACTTAGTGAAAGAAAGAAACAACGGGGAGGGATTGGGTTATAAAGTGGTTCCACCACCACCTGAGACCTTGATGAACACTAAGACTAGACCAATAAATAATAATCCCATCAAGGATCATGTGGTGTCTACTCCTCTTGTTAGTGATCCAGATTCCTCATGTTCATCTATTGAATCGGGAAACAAACAAAAGGAGGCCACTTCAAAGGCAAAAAGTAAATTGCCTTGTGTTAATCTGGAAAAGGAATTTGAAAAGGTTAACTTAAAGTCAGGGTCAAACAGAGTCAAATCTGAACCTAAAAAGACTTCTAATGTTAATCTTTCACATGCTTCAAGTCAAAAACCAGTTAACCAAAAAGAAAAAGGTGTTAAACAGGTTAAAACAGTTAACTTTGTTAAACCAGAGAAAACATCAAAAGAACCAGAGTCAAAACCTAAAGTGATTGATGTTACTAGACTGTCACACATTCCTCCACAAAGAAAGTTTAATCATAAAGTTGATAGCAGGTCGTGCTACAACGGTGGAGAATGTGGACACATTGCTTCCTTTTGTCCTTACTATCAGACACCTAGGAAGAAGATTGAACTTCAGGACTCAAAACCTAGGCCTTCTAAGAGGAGTTCCTTAACTCCACCTAGAAGAACTAGTGAACCTAAAGTTCAACCTGTCAGCCAGTCGACTGTTTATCACAAACAGGCATTGCACAAATCTGGCTTATGGAAAGAGAAGTCATCCTGCGTGTCTGATAATGATGACAAGAAGGAACCTGAGCTACCCTCACCCTCTAAGGGTCAATGGGTGGAATTTATGATGTGTGATGCCTCTGGGAAACCCAAGCCAGTAAAGGCTTGGGTTCCTAACCTAAACTAATCCTTTACTTTGTATGTGCAGGGTGTTCGATACAGTGTTGAAACTAACAAGTGGATTGTAGACAGCGGAGCATCCAGGCACATGACAGGAAACAGGGCCCTTTTATCAAACGTCAAGCAAATAAAAGGAGGGCATGTTTCGTTTGCTGGAAACAAGGGAGGCTATATCACAGCTCAGGGAGAAGTGGGGAATCGGAAAGTTAAGTTTGATAAGGTGAACTACGTTCAACAACTTCAAAATAACTTACTTTCTGTTTCCCAAATCTGTGATAAGGGATTTAAAGTCATCTTCGACAACAAGAAGTGTTATGTGCTCAAGAAAGACTACGTGATTTCCGAGGATCAAGTTCTGATGACAGCTTCAAGATATAAAGACCCTTATGTTTTGGATCTGTCAACAGCTTCTACAATGGATCATGAGGTTCAGTGCTTTCTATCTAAAGCTACTGAGAAGGATTCCATCTCCTGGCATAGGAGAATGGAACACATTAGTCAAAGGAAGATGAATCACTTGATCCAGAAGGATCTAATGAGAGGAGTCAATGTCAAGAATTTCCAGCTTCCTGACTTTTATGTAGCTTGCAAGAAAGGCAAACAGACGAAGAAGCCTCATAAGGAAAAGAAAGTTCATTCAATAGAACTTCCTCTTGAACTTCTTCACATGGATCTGTTTGGTCCAGTCAGTACAAAGAGCATTGCAGGCGACTTCTACTATTTTGTGGTCACTGATGACTACTCAAGGTTCACTTGGGTAATGTTTCTGAAATCCAAATCAGAAACATTTGAGTCATTCAAGGAGTTAGTAACCACACTGGAATCTCTCTACAAGCTGAAGGTTAGACAAGTACGCTCAGACAACGGGACGGAATTCAAGAACCAGTGGATGGAGGCTTACTGCAAGGAAAAGGGAATTGTGCATCAATTCACTTCTGCCTACACGCCTCAGATGAATGGGGTTGCTGAGAGAAAGAACAGAAGCTTGATAGAGACAGCACGGACTATGCTGGCAGACTCGAAACTGCCTATCCAATTCTGGAATGAGGCAGTGGCGAACGCATGTTATCCACTGAATCGAGTTCTGATAGTCAAGCGCCACGGAAAGACATGTTACGAGCTACTACAAAGACGCAAACCGAATTTGGAGTATCTTGAACCATTTGGCGCACCATGCACACTTCTGAAGAAAACACAAGAAGGTAAATTCAGCGAGAAGGCGGATGAAGGAATATTTCTAGGATACAACATACCGAACAAGCGAGTTTACAACAACTCAACGGGTCTAGTAGAAGTGTGGTGTAATGTTGACGTTCAGAGATATACCACACCACCTACTGGCAAAGGACCCGCCTACTTCTTCGACTATGATGGATTCTTCAAGTCCTTCAACATCCCTCTCTCTCCCTCGGATGACGAGTTAGCTACTAGAATGATGTATGATATCTTGAATACACCATCTAGCTCACAGGGAGAATCATCTACTCAGTCAGGGGGAGTAGTCGATGACAGTGACTCCTCCTCTGAAGATGAAGCTGAAGAAGATGACCAGAACAGTCAGGAGGAAGAGGTTCCAGTTCCTGAAATTCCACAAGCATCTACCAGTGATGCACCTTCGACTTCGGAACCTCAAACTCCAACTACCTCAGATGCAGAACCAAATGTTCATAATCTTGGCTCTGAGGTAGCTGTTCCTACTACTCCAGGATCACGACTAAACGTCTATCATCCCCTCGACAATGTCATTGGGGATGTCAAATCAGGAGTACAAACCCGAAATCAGCTATATTCAGCTGATTACGCCTCGGTTATGGAAAAGGGTTACATTCATGACGGTGCTTATCGGTGTTTTGTCTCGTAGTTTGAGCCAAAATATGTCAGTGATGCACTAAATGATGAGGCGTGGGTGAGTGCCATGCAAGAAGAACTTCTTCAGTTCAAGAAGTTAGGTGTATGGACTCTGGTTGATAGACCTAAAGGTGCTAAAGTCATTGGCACCAAATGGGTCTTGAAATGCAAGAAGGATGACCAAGGGGTCATTATCAGGAACAAAGCTCGATTGGTGGTTTAGGGTTTTCGTCAAGTCGAGGGAATTGACTACAATGAGGTGTTTGCACCCGTGGCAAGGATGGAAGCCATTCGTATCTTCCTTGCCTATGCATCGTACATGAAGATTAAAGTCTATCAATTAGATGTGAAGAGTGCATTCCTTCATGGGGAAATCAGAGAAACAGTCTATGTCAGTCAACCCAAGGGATTTGAAGATCCTTATCATCGGGATAGAGTTTACAAGCTCGACAAGGCTTTATACGGGCTTCATCAAGCTCCAAGAGCTTGGTATGAGAAACTCTCGACTCATCTTGTGAA
Organism: Flaveria ramosissima; assembly: GCA_025215565.1. Classification (NCBI taxonomy): domain Eukaryota; kingdom Viridiplantae; phylum Streptophyta; class Magnoliopsida; order Asterales; family Asteraceae; genus Flaveria; species Flaveria ramosissima. Next base: position 26,846,152 of record CM046035.1, read on the forward strand.
ACACGGCTTTCGCAGGGGAGTCATTGACTGTACGCTGTTCATTAAAGAAAAAGATGGCGACCTACTGCTCGTACAGATCTATGTTGATGACATAATCTTCGGTTCAAAGAACGAAGAGTTATGCAAAGAGTTTGAAGCAGTTATGAAGAAAGAGTTTGAGATGAGTGCTATGGGGGAGATGAAGTTCTTTCTCGGGTTACAGGTGGATCAGACACCAAATGGGATCTTTCTACATCAGACCAAGTATGTAGGAGACATTCTCAGTCGTTTTGACATGGAGAATGCTTCTGCTGCTGGGACTCCACTGGCTACGAATCATGATATAGCACCTGATGAAAATGGAGATCTAGTGGACGCCACAATGTATCGAGGAATGATTGGATCCCTCATGTATCTCACTGACTCAAGACCTGATATCATGTATGCTACATGTTTGTGTTCTAGATATCAGGCTAAGCCTAAGGTCAACCATCTGATTGGGGTCAAGAGGATTTTTCGTTATCTGAAGGGTACACCCACACTTGGGTTGTGGTATCCTCATGATGATGACTTTGAGCTTACCGCGTATAGTGACTCGGATTACGGGGGCTGCAAGATGAACTACATGTCTACATCAGCAGGGTGTCAATTCTTTGGGAGAAGATTAGTTACCTGGCAGTGTAAGAAGCAGACATCGGTTGCATTGTCAACCTGTGAAGCCGAATATGTTGCTGCTGCAAATTGCTGTTCACAAATCATCTGGATTCAACAGCAAATGCGGGATTACGGTTTAAAGTTCTCTTCTACTCCTATTTTTGTTGATAACTTTGCTGCAATTGCAGTAACTAAAAATCCGGTCCAACATCCTAAGACCAAACATATCGGTATTAAATACCATTTCATAAGAGACTGCTTTGAAAAGAACTTAATTGATGTGGTAAAAATTAATACTGATTTTCAACGCGCTGACCTCTATACTAAAGCCTTTGATAAACCACGTTTTCAATATTTGCTAGAGGTCAACGACATTAAAAAGAAAAGTGAGGTTATTCCTGATGATGATCATGTGTAGTCCGATGTAGTTTAGTTAAATTTTTCTGTTTTATTTTATTTTATTTTATTTGTACATTTTAGTCGAATTAATTTAAACTCATGTTATTTTGCTGTTTATTAAAATCCTAAAATAATTAAACCAGGTATGATTTTAGTATTTTAGGGGGAAAATATGTCAGCAAGTAATATTAAAAAAAATAATAATAAAAAAAACGAGGGAGAAGGAGTGGATAGCTGATATAAGGTAGATCGTATCTGTGATACCGATTCAAACCCTTTGGAAAATGATAGTACACATGAACAAATCAAGAGGGACTTTAAAATTTAAATTTAGAAAGATGCAAAAATTCAAAGTATAAGTCTGTGTAGTCTAAGCAATATAAAAGGGAAGATGATAGAAAACTGGTAACTCCTAAGGTAACACAAGAAGTAAGACCTAGAGGTTGCTAGACCACAAATGATATGTAGGTAGATTATGTCACAATAGTAGATTCAACACAATAGATGATTAGACCTGACTGGTGATCTCAAGATCAAACTAAGTTGTTCAACTGACTGTGGGGTTCCATCTTATCACTGGTTAACACAATCAACAATATCCAATAAGGGGTAATGAGCATGTAAACGCCACAAATGTTGTGCGGATGACCAGAAATAGAGCAAAGCAAGGTAAAATTGTAAGACAAATGCTATAAAGCTAATGACTTAATGTTGTTGGTGCATTTTGTGCAAAATAAAATTAAGCTGCTCTAACAAGGAGATAGGTTGTGTGCCTCTCTGATGTGCGATGGCACTGACCTGAGGATAAGCATACCTAGATATTCTAGAATTCATTGTTGTTTGCCGCCTCTCTGCTGTGCGATGGCACTGACCTGAGGACTGGCTTCTCTTTGAAAGCTCTAAGAATAGTCTCTTCTTGTAATCATACCCGTAGACCGCTCAAAAGCTCCTGAGGAATGTTGATTACCATATAAGTGTGGGATCCACAAATGTTAGTTGAAATAATTAAACCTAAAACGTCACCAGTCTGTGTCAAAAGTCTGTGTATGGATTTAAGTGGACAAACATATTACAATCATTATGGCTGCAATTCTTGAAAGTTCAAATCAATGTGGAAATCTAAAGTTTCCCGTATGATTTCCTAAGTTGCTAACGACTCTGGATGAACACCAAGAATTGAGCATCAAAGATTTTGATAACAAGTCCCAATGATTTGACTTGCCTGTATGATTCCAAAATTGAATTGGTCCAGGTGTGGTCAATCTAATTGAAGCTGCCTATTCCGGAACCAAATCCCGTAGATGTCCATCTAGGATTTATGTCTAACAAAAAGCCAAAACAAGTCTTGTTTTGATTCTTTAGTTTAATTTCTAATTTAGTTAGTCGTTTTAGTTTGTTTGTTTGTCGGACTCATCAGGAAAATCAGTAAGGAATCAACTCACTAAAGGTCATGTCTAAGATGACCACATGGTTTTTAAAGTCTAAACACAGTCACGTCTGAGGTGACAAAGTGGTTTAAAAGAGTCACGTCTAGGTGACTAAATGTTTAAAAGGATCACGTCTGAGGTGATCAAAAGTTTCAAGTTAAAATGATCATGTCTGAGATGATCAAATGCTCATAACGTTAATTTCAACAATTAAAAGGGGTTTAAATGTTAAATATTCAAATTGGCAGAAAATTAATAAGTATGACCCATTCGCACGAATGGACCATACGTATGGACTAATCATACGAATGGGAGCCATTCGTACGAATGGATCCATGAGTATGGACCATCCAACCGAATGGCCCATACGATTGCCCAGTTGTTGCTTAAGAGAGAACGAGTGAGTCAGCACGCACGACTGAGATCCAGTCGGACGACTGAAAGGGACTGAACCAATCGCACGACTGAGTCCCACTCGCACGATGAAAAGTGCGTATGAGCTCAGTCGCACGATTGAATCTAGGGTTAGTATAAATAGAGGGAGAGTCGGTCGCAGAGACTCACCACCCTCAAATTAACCCTAAATCGTACGGCTTAACGTCACCTGCCCAATTTTTATTTGATCGCTAAAACCCCCTTTCCTGCTTACTGATGATTACTGATCATATACATCGACTTACAGGTAATTTGCGGTGAAGAGAAACCCAATAACGTTCAATTTGACACCAATCTGGAAAATCAGACCCGTAAACTAACCGAGACTTAAGTGGCTTAATAACCTAACTAAACGACTCAAACAGATGAAATTAAAGACGTTAGGTGTTATAAGAATGTATTGCGAGTCAAATGAACCAGATAACGATGTCTAAAACTCAAAAGTGGTGAAAAAGTGAATTTGAATTGAACAGTCAGTACATCATGCGAATGGACAGGTTGATGAACTTCAGTCGCACGACTGAAGGGTGCGAACTGCTTAACCGCACGACTGAACCATGCGTATGAGTTCAGTCGCACGACTGTGTAACTAACCGCATGAGGTTACATACGCATGAGTCCAGTCGCACACTCAGTCGTACGCATGGGATCATTCGCACGACTAAATCCCAGTCGCACTGTTCAGTCGCACGACTGATCTCAGTCGCACAACCTCAATCGCATGACAGAAAGATTTTTTTAAGTCCAAGTGCTTCATGACTTCTTAGCCAATGATACTAACGTTTACTATGTTTGTGTAACAGATGGCGAGTCGATGGACTATGAGCACGAAGCACAATATATGTGCTCATCTGGATTTGACATCCAGAAACGCTGCTGATTTCTCGGGCATCATCACATTTCTACTGAGATCGAGGATTGCACATGCCATATCTACTCCTTGTACTCCTTATAGATCCATTCAGCAGGCCTTCTGGGAAGGCGCTACAGTTGATAGATCCTCTGAGCCTCACTGCATCAGAAGTACCATCTTTGGAGAGGCTATTGCTATCTCAGAGGAGGATCTAAGGATCGTATTACAGTTGGGGATGACCTGATTGTCCGACTCGATTACACCCCCTCACAGTCAGAGGATGCTTTCTTAGAGCCAAGTACTCTGGGGACATCAATGCTGGGGTACTCAACAAGAGTAACCTCTGTCCCCAGTTTAAGTATCTTGCGCACGTGCTGCTTAAGTGCATAGCTTCCAGGAAGGGAGGTTTGATGAGCTATCCGATAGATACAGAACGCGTATGTTGCGTTGGTGCTGAACCACCCGTTCAGCTTCTCCAAGATGATCTTCACCTACCTGGTGGAGAACATTGAGGGGAAAGGGAAGGAGGGCTTCTGTATGTACCCGAGTTTATGCAGATGATCATAGATCAGAAGCTTCCCTCCCTGCCGAAGGAGAAGGATGATGCGGTAGTCCTCGAGGTGATGGATGATACTACCTTGGGAGGATGAAGGTATACAGGGGGAAGCAAGTGAAACCCCCTGTCAGGAGGTTGTTTGGGCATCTGGCCCGGGAGGACTACGTGGTGCCAGCCAAGAGAAAGTGGCGCCACGATGATAGTGATTCTGATGTGGAGCAGATTGCTCTACCCACTCATGACTCGGATGATGATGACAGTGGGGATGCTGGAGACGATATGCCTATTCCACCTAGAGGCACTGTGTCTGATGTTATACCTCCAGTGTCTGCCCCAGCTGGAGATGTTGCCGAGTCAGCTGATTTCATCAGGATTTTGTCCTGGTGCGGAGGAGAGGAGGAGGATGAGGATGAGAGCCCTAACGCGAACTGTGGGAAGCAAAGTTGTTCCCACAGAACATGGGCTAAGGTGGTTGGTGAACACCCGAGAGACTCCGAGAGACTGATACTGACCCGAGTTATGCACCGGGGTCAGCAGCAGGGTTGTAGGGAGCATCCACCTCAACGGGACGAGGAGGAAGAGGATGGCTCAGCCCCATGGTCAGAAGAGAAGAAGCGTCGGTTGACCTTCGTTACCACCATAGCCTCTACTTCTACCACCACCCTACCACTTCCCAGCCACACCATCCACCACCCACAGCCACACCACATCCACCACAGCTACCACACTACCACCATCCACCACCATAACCTCCCACCACAGTACAGATTCCATCCACCACCATATCCTTTACTCCCACATCACCTCCACCATTTCACAGACCCATCTTCACTACAACAGCCACCACCCACACCACTTCACACCAAGCAGGACCTTCAGCCCATCCCTCACACACTTATGGATCACCTCTACCTCCAATCGGGGTAGAGGAACAGCTGTCTGCGCTCAACAGATGGTGATGCGCTTACTTGCTGCAGATGAGGAGAAGGCGGCCCAGATCCGCCAGCTTGCTGACCTGACTGCTGCACAATCTCACCAGATTGCAGAGCAGGCTCGAGTTATAGAGGAGCAGGCCCAACAGATGGCTGCTCAGAGCACTGAGATAGCCCAACTCCAAGCACATAGCATCACATCTAGCAAAAGGTAGAGGAGTTGGAGGAGGCAAAGAAGACTATCATGTTAAAGCTCAAGGGATCTAAGGGGAGCCTTGAAGATCAAGGAGGGGGATGAGATGATGTGATGATATGATGATTGAGAACGATGATGAATGATGAGGATGAGACCGAGGAGGAGGAGGAAACTGAAGGGAAAGGACAGAGGAGAAGGACGATGATGATGAACAAAGGAGGGATGCAGCTGCATCGGCCTCTGCTTCAGGTCAAGAGAGAAGGTCAAAGAACAGACAAACCC